>JAPDNY010000003.1:227029881-227044009 GCA_029375565.1 Gekko gecko
TTGCCAAGCCCCCGCTGAGGGCGGGGGAACCCCGATTTGAAAGCCCCTTACCCGCTTTTTAAAAATTCCAGCCCGGGGGGAAAAATGGCGGCCGGAAATTGCCGCTCTAGCACTTAAGTCCTCCAAGTCTATGGTTATAAAAACCATAGAGATGAGGGCTAGAGCGTGTTCCCTCTAGTGTGCTCCACCTGGAGCACAGTTCTGGCTGATTTTTGAGCAGCCCCTCCCTCCTCAGAAGCTCTGCTCCCCTCAGGTACAGTGAAATTTCCCTCCTTCTTGCCTCTGGCATTGCAGCTCTTTCCTTCTCCAGCCTCTCCGATATCCTGCTTGAGTGGTGGTGAGAAATCCCTCTTTTTTATGTCTTAGGAGTCAAGCAGTAGCTTCCCTACAGTGTGTGTGTGTGGAGGGGGGGGTCAGAGTCCTCTACCCAAAAGCTTTGCTTCTTCTTTTGTGTTGTAAATGTGGAAATCCTTGGAGATGGAGAACAGCTCTTCCTATGGCCGGTCCCCCTTCCCTTTTATTTTGAACGCCAAAGAAGAAAGGAAGGTGGAGTGTGTTTGTGGACAGAGAGAGAAAGAGAAAGGAGTAGAAAAAACTGAATTAAAAACAATAATCAGGCTTCTTACTATTTGCAGTACAAATTGTTGAATGTGGCTTCCATTTTCCCCTCCCCTCGCCTTCCTCTCCTGACTCCCCCCCCCAGTCCTTTTTGGATTTCTCCAGCTTTTCCACTCATTGTTTCTACTTAACTTTTATTTGTAAAAAGAAAGAATCCCCCCCTTTCTGACTGCTCACAACAGAAAGCTGAGCTAGTGAGTTTCTCTGGAGATGTACTGAAAGGAAGGACAGGATTGCCCATTGGAAACAATGGGAAACACTTGAAGGCCCATTGGAAATAATGGGAGCCAGGAATGCCTATTGCCTTGTATAGGCTCCATTAAAATACATTACAGTACAAGCAGAGTTGCAATAAAAATGCGGAATGGATTTTCCATTAGGGTCTCTGGGCCCAAATGCACTACTCTGGGAATGGAATGAGAGACCACAGAGTGGAATGACAGCCCCAGGGTGCAGCAGTAATGTTCTGGGACTGGGATGAGAGACTATGGAGTGGAATGACAGCCCCAGGGTGTAGCAGGAGTTGGAAGAATCTGGCCCCCACCTTACAGGATTGTTACTATAGGACTGAAGGTATGCTGTGGCCATCTATTCCTGGCTGGCTCCTGCAGCAGACATTTTGTGTCTGCATTCAGCATACTGTGTCAGAATTACAAAGATGCCACAGACTCAAAAAGGTTGGAGACCCCCAAGCTAGACTACAGGTTGGGATATTTCACAGAGACTATGGAAGGGGTTCTCTGGGTCAGTGGTCAACAGAGTAGGCAATAGTGTGCAAAGAAATCTGGGAGAGTGTGACACGGAAAGGGAACATGGAGGTAAGGAAGGCAGCAGAACTGGACACTGAAACTGGTAGAGGGACAAGGGCAAGATTTATAATTGACAATGGAGGAGGTGGCTCACATCAACCTCATGAATTTGTAAGGAAACAAAGAAGCTGAGATGGAGCTGATCTGGTGATAGCTACACACATTCCAGAAATACCCGAGCCAATTCCAGGTTTTATGGATAAACATATAGAACAGAGATCTATCAGTGGCTATTAACCAGAAGGTATAGAGAGGAACTTTCAGGCTGGGGCAAGTGATGCTCTGTATTCTTGGTGCTGGGGGGGGGGGGTGCAGCAGTGGGAGAGCTTCTAGTGTCCCAGCCCCACTGCTGGTCCTCCTGATGGCCCCTGGTGTTTCTGGCCACTGTGTGACAGAGTGTTGGACTGGATGGGCCATTGGCCTCATCCATCATGGGCTTCTCTTCAGCTCACACACACAATGCACACAAAGCATGGTCTCTTTACCATCAGTCCATCAATGTCAGCATTGTCTACTCTGACTGGCAGTGATTCTCCAGGGTTTTAGGTAGAGGATTTTGGCAGAGTATTCAGCCTTCAGTTCTTAGACCATTCTGTTATGTATTTTGCATAGTGTGAAGGAATGTTGTCTGGTGATCTTTTTCTAGGACCTAGCACACATACTTTTTGTTTTCATTATAATACATATAGTCTCATTTGGTCAGAATTAAGCACATTGAATCCTATTGATTTCAGTGTAACGTTTCAGTGTGTGCTTATCTTTCCTACTGAAAAAAGTGAAAAGGGCTTCACTTTTGACATGTGCTGTTTGCTTGTTTTTTCCTTCTGATTGTTAAATGTTTAAAGCATTTTATGTTTCTTAAAGCTTTTTGTTATTTTTCTCTGGAAGGAGGCCTAAAAGCCTATTGGTAATGTAACATAGGGGAAAGGTGGGGTGGGAATTGATATATGACACTGAATTTAAATTTTATTTTTTGAAAGAAGGTTACTTCAGAGGGGGAGGTGGGTATGGGGGAGTGCCTGGAAAGTGACATCACAGGAAGGTGAGGTTTTCGTGCAGTGTACTGGAAGTGACACCATTGGAAAGGGAAGTGACATCACTTGCCATTTGACCTGGAAATGACATCACAGGAAGTGACATCACAAAAGTCTCCTGGCTCCACCCCCAAAGTCTCCTGGCTCCACCCCCAAAGTTCTCAGATATTTCTGGATTTGGACTTGGCAACCCTATCCCCGGGGATGGTCCTGCCAGGACATATCCATCCCCCACCGAAATACGGTAAGTTCTTCGCAAGCCTACGTTGAAGTGGTAAGCTGCCTCCCAAGATCAAATTGACTCCCGTTCTATTGCGACTTTCCTACAGAGCTTGTTATGAGGACTTAGGCTGATTCTGCATTGCATTTTCCCTCCGTTGTTTTACAGAACCCACAATGGAACAGAAATTCCCCTCTGCATTGCACACTAGTTTCAATTCCTTTCAGGGCTTTTTTTGTAGAAAAAGCCCAGCAGGAACTCATTAGCCACGCCCTTGACTGTACAGCTCATTAGCATATCAGGCCACACACCCCATGTTACCAGAAGTGTGGTCATCCAGCCACACCCACCTTTTGCTTCTTATTCTGTTTACCTTGTTTGTTGCCAAAACCCAGAGCTTTTTGTAGCAGGAACTCCTTTGCGTGTTAGGCCACATACCCCTAATGTAGCCAGTCCTAATGAGTTTCTGCTGCTGGGTGTGGCCTGTTATGCTAATGAGTTTCTGTTGAGCGTGGCCAACTCGGGAGCCAGCCAGAACTCCATTCCTGTGCGTTCCTGCCCAAAAATAGCCCTGCTTCCTTTGATGATCGGGTTTTATGGCAGCATCCACACTCCATGCCGCTTTTGAGTTCTTTGATCCTTGGGTTTAATTGTACCTTCTGCATAGATTTATGGCCATTTTATGGCTGTTTGTGGGTGACTCTGCAGTCAGTACGCATTGCCCCCCCCAGGTATCTGGATGTGGTTTTGAGCTGCACTTTTCCCTCCCAGTTGAGAAAATGTGGAGCGAATGCCAGATGCAGAAGACTATCCTGGCACTTGAATGTTGTAATGCTGATTGTTCAGGTGCTGGATGATTTTCTGCAGTGCATAAATCCTATGAGTTTAAATGTTTTTACTCAATTAAATAAAATAGGATTTTTAAAATATTTTGACTGTGTGCTGAGCGTTTCTTTCTCTGCTGATGAGCTTGGCGGGGAGAGTGGGGTATAAGTTTGATAAAATAAAGAAATTTACTCGCTGAAGTGAGCCCCAAGGTCAGCATGACCTGATAGAGGGTGACAAGGGCGCCTTCAAAGAGTGATCACAGTGGGTTCTTCCTCTACAGTGTGAGCCTTCCGACACTCTTTGCTTTGTAGACATAGAGATGGATCCTGCAGTCCACAGGTATGAGGAATGGCAGGGTCTTTCTCTCCTCCTCCTCCATCCTTTCAGCCACTTTGTTGTTCAGTCACACAGTCAAGTCTGACTCTTTGTGACCCCATGGACCACATCACGCCAGGCCCTCCTGTCTTCCGTCGTGCTCCGGGGTTTGCGTAGTTTCATGTTCATTGCATCAATAACACTGTCTAACCATCTCATCCTTTCCCATCCCCTTCTTCAATCTTTCCCAGCATCAGGGCCTTCTCCAGACCTGAGGTTTCCAGAAGAGGGAGCAAGTGGGGAATATCCTGGACTGTCAACAACTTCTGCTAGCGGTTCATGGGATTCAGGCCACAGGTACATATGTAAGTGCAAGGGCTATTTTGGGGCAGGAACTCACAGGAACGGAGTTCTGGCTGGCTCCCGAGTTGGCCATGCCCAGCAGGAACTCATTAGCATAATAGGCCACACCCAGCAGCAGAAACTCATTAGGATTGGCTACATTAGGGGTGTGTGGCCTAACATGCAAAGGAGTTCCTGCTCCAAAAAAAGCCCTGGGTTTTGACAACAAACAAGGTAAACAGAGTAAGAAGCAAAAGGTGGGTGTGGCTGGATGACCACACTATTGGTAACATGGGGTGTGTGGCCTAATATGCTAATAGGCTGTGCTGTCAGGGGTGTGGCCTAATATGCTAATGAGTTTCTGCTATTGGGTGTGGCCTATTATGCTAATGAGTTCCTGCTGGGCTTTTTCTATAAAAAGAGCCCTGGTAAGTTCCATCAAGTCCCAACCAACTTACAGCAACCCCAGCAAGGGGCTTTCAAGGCAAGTGAAAGGCAGAGGTGGTTTGCCATTGCCTTCCTCTGCAGAGCCTTCCTGGGTGGTCTCCCACCCAGGTACTGACTCTGCTTAGCTTCCAAGATCTGATGAGATCGCTCTATACCACACCCCTTCCCTGATCAACACACAGATAGCAAAAACTAAACAGTGGATTTGTCAATCGGTTTTTACCTCCATACACACATTGAGCCCTAGGCAGGCTCTCTGTCTTTCAAGAATTATTTTCATAAGTAGCAAATATTTTCTATGGCTGTATATATTATCCTTTTCCTTAGGGAAAAAAATTACAAATGTTAGAAATCTGTTGGAAGGAACAGGCACTGGCCAATCAGTACATAACAAAGACAGCAACAAATATTCTTCTATGGTTATATATTTTTATCCTTTGCCTGAGGAGGGAAAATTACAAACATTAGAAATCTGTTGGAAGGAACAGGCACTGGCCAATCAGTACTTAACAAAGACAGCAGCAAATATTTATCTACAGCTATACAGATTTATTTTTTGCCTTGGGGAGGGAACTATAAACATTAGAAATCTGTTGGAAGGAACAGTCACTGGCCAATCAGTACTTAACAAAGACAGCAACAAATATTTGTCTATGGCTGTATGTGTTTATCCTTTCCCTTAGGAAAAGCATTACAAACATTAGAAATCTGTTGGAAGGAACAGGCACCG
This sequence comes from Gekko gecko, assembly GCA_029375565.1. Classification (NCBI taxonomy): domain Eukaryota; kingdom Metazoa; phylum Chordata; class Lepidosauria; order Squamata; family Gekkonidae; genus Gekko; species Gekko gecko. The sequence continues at coordinate 227,035,225 of JAPDNY010000003.1, forward strand.
GCCACTCAGTACTTTACAAAGTCAGCTTTTCCGCAATTCACATATGGAGAACTGTTTTTTCCAGAGCTCACCCCAGGTTGGGGGGGACCGGGAAGTTCGGCAACAACACTATCAAGACTCCTCCCCCACCCCCAAAACTCTAAATCTGTCTTCACAAGAAAAAAAGATAGAAGAGGAGCTTGATAATGGAAATGAAAAGGTGGGATAAGGGAGAGTTTATCTGCAGTACGAAAGTGCCAACAAGTGAATACTCTGGGAGGCATGAGCTAGTGGCTCTACAATAACCCATATAATTCCTTAATGGAAATGTCTCATCAGTGGGAAAATTGTCTAGCAATCAGTGACATTCATATCAGGGTACCATGTATCATCCCCCAAAGCTGTTCTGGCTAACGACTAACAGTAGTTTATGATACCAGTTATGGACCAATTACTGCCAGTCATTTTACATTGAGAAGATTATAAGTTTTTGCTCTTGGAACAACAAAAATCCAATTTTGTGGGAATTGGGGAGGTGTAGAAACATCATCTCCTACTCATTGTTTACTCAGCGATAGCGTGGGGTAAAACTCCCGATTCCCTCTGCATCTGCCGCGGCAGCTGTCCTCTTGTGAACCACCAGTCTTTATTTAGCTGAATATTACCGCCGTAACATTTCATTATACTTGTGCTGGAAAGGAGTCATAGTCCATTGGTTTTTATTGGCACTTACTTCTCCCTTACTTCCATGTCAGCCAAAAGGACAGCTGTTTTAATATGTATTTGGTGAAACAGCTAAAGGGCTTCTTTAAAGTGTTAATTAAGTTGCGAGAAAGGGTCTTTAACAAGCACCTTTGTTTTGATAAATGCCAAGATGTTCAATCATGCCTCAGTGTTGATGTTCAAGCCTGAAGTTAATAGGACTGAGCATAGTGGATGTCATGATGGCCACGGGAAAAAACGGTGTGAAAAGGGGATTAGACGGATTCACAGAGGAGAAGTCTATCTGTGGCTACCAGCTTTGGTGACTAAAGGGAAACTCCACATTTAGAGGCAGTCTCTGAATCCCAGTGCCAGGAGGCTCGGATATCAGGGGAAGGACTTGTCCTCTATGCCTTGTTGTTGTTGTTCAGTCACACAGTTGAGTCCGACTCTTCGTGACCCCATAGACCACATCATGCCAGGCCCTCCTGTCTTCCGTTGTGCTCCAGAGTTCACTTAATTTCATGTTCATTGCCTTAATAACACTGTCTAACCATCTCATCCTTTGCCGGCCCCTTCTCTTTGACCTTCAATCTTTCTCAGCATCAGGGTCTTCTCAGTGAGTGCTCCCTTCTCATTTGGTGGCCAAAGTATTTGAGCTTCAGCTTCAGTATCTGGCCTTCCAGGTAACAGTCAGGGTTGATTTCCTTTAGAACTGACTGATGTGATCTCCTTGCAGTCCAGGGGCTCTCAAGAGTCTTCTCCAGCACCATAATTCAAAAGAATCTATTCTTCAGCGCTCAGCCTTCCTTAAAGTTCAACTCTTGCAGCCATACAGTACTGCTGGGAATGCCATTGCTTTGACCATACAGACTTTTGTTGGTAGGGTGATGTCCCTGCTTTTTATTATGCTGTCTAGGTTTGCCATCGCTTTCCTCCCTAGGAGCAGGTGTCTTTTAATTTCATGGCTGCAGTCATCGTCTGCAGTGATCTTGAATCCCAGGAATGTGAAGTGTGTCACTGCTCCCACGACTTCTTCTTCTGTTTGCAAAGGAGTGATGGGGCCGGATGCCATGATCTTAGTTTTTTTGACGTTGAATTTCAAGCCAACTTTTGCACTCTCCTCTTTTACTCTTAGCAAGAGGCTCTTTATGTCCTCTTCACTTTCTGCCATTAGAGTGGTATCGTCATGCCTTGTTGTTAGTCTTCGAGAAAACATGATTAGCCACTGTGTGAGACAGGATGAAGGATTAGATGGATCACTGATCTGATCTAGCAGGGTTCTTCTTTTTATCTGTCTATCATCACCATCATCATCATCATCCATCTATCCATCTATTCATCCATCTGTCCATCATCTATCTGTCTGTCTGTCTGTCTGTCTGTCTATCTGTCTGTCTGTCTATCTATCTATCTATCTATCTATCTATCTATCTATCTATCTATCATCTATCTATCTTTTCAATTTATAAACCTCCCTTCCTTGAATTCACAGAGCTCAGGGCGGTTAACAACAGAAGATATACAATGTAAAATTGAAAAAATAAAATAGTTAAAAAGTTAGCGGTAACATCAGGCGTCGCCAAAATAAATACAATATGTATTACTGTCTCGCAGCAGGTGAAAGAGAGCAGGGTGGGGGAGGGGAAGGGAGTGCCAGATAAAGTGGAAGCCATCATTGTCCTCAACCAAAGCCTGGCAGAACATCTCTGCCTTGCACACCCTGTGGAACTGCTTAAGGTCCCACAGAGCGCGGATGTCATTTGACAGAGAGTTCCACCAGGTGAGAGCCAGAGCTGAAAAGGCCCTGGCTCTGGTTGAAGACAGCAGGACAGCTGGACATCTTTTGGACTAGGGTTCACCTGTAGATTGTTCTCAGAAGAGCGTAAAGCTCTATGGGGTACATAACAGAGGAGGCAGTCCCGAAGGTACGTGGGTCCCAGACTGCTCAAGGCCTTAAAGGTCAATACCAAAACCTTGAACCTGATGCGGTATGAAAAGGGTGGGCTTGACATTCATATCATCACGGCAAAAAGGTCTTGGCAGAAGCTGGCAAAAAGGTATTGGCATGAATGGAAACACAAAGCAAAATTCGTCACGAATTTTGCCCTATTCTTGGTTCGCGAACAAAAGTACATGAAGCCGTAAGGAGGGGGCAGCAATTTTTGCTGTGAGCAGGGATATAAAATTGTCAGAAATTTTGAAACCGTGGGGGGAAAAAACTTTTTTTTTTGTCGTCAAGTTGCAACCAACTTATGGCAACCCTGTCGGGTTTTCAAGGCAAAAGATTTTCAGAGGTGGTTTGCCATTGCCTGCTTTGGTGTCGCCAGACTGGACTTCCTTGGTCATTCTACCTCCCGTATTAATCAGGACCAACCCTGCTTAGCTTCCGAGATCTGCCCCCTCCCTATTATTTCTAGACAAAATGGAAATTTGGGGGGGAATTGAAATGCAATATTTACTTTTCTATTAATCCTAAATTTCTTTTATCGATTTTACAACATGAAACACACCATTTATATCTGTAAGAGAAATTGCAAGGAGACCCAATACTTGAGTTGCAAACTGCTGCACACCATGCTGCCTTAGCAAATGTATCTTTACTTTCGCCATCTGAGAGATAGGGGAAAAAATTGACAGTAGAAAATAGAAAGCAAGTATGTATCAGGAGCCATCACTGGTCACCATGTTGCCCTGGGGGACTATGATTGGGGTCTCTGTTCTAGCTAGTTTGGAATGGACATGGATGTTACCTCAATAGGACAAGATCTGGCCCCATTCCACACAGGTTTATGCCCCAGCCTAAACCCAGAGTCCCGAGGAGGAGGAGGAGGAGGAGGAGGAGGAGAAGAAGAAGAAGAAGAAGAAGAAGAAGAAGAAGAGATTGGATCTATACCCCACCCGTCACTACCCAAAGGTGTCTCAGAGCGGCTTCCAAACTCCCTTCCCTTCCCCTCCCCACAACAGACACCCTGTGAGGTAGGTGGGCCTGAGAGAGCTCTTGACAGAAACTGCTCTTTTTTCCAGAACAGCTCTTATCAGAACTATGGTTTGCCCAAGGTCATCCATCCAGGTGCAAGTGGAAGAGTGGGGAATCTAACCCGGTTCTCCCAGATTAGAGTCCACGCACTTAAAGCACTACACCAACTCTGTGATTCTATGATTATAGGATTTCCATATGTGTTAGGGCTTTTGTCCAAAAAGATGTATAACCCCCCCACAAACACTAGCTCCTTGCTTGAAGTTAAACGTAGCATGTCATGAAACATTTGCTCATTTGTACAAGATGTTAAACAACCATTTTGGGCACAGCAAGATTTGGGGAAGAAAGCACTAAGTGCTGCACAAGATCGGGCGCATGTGAAACTGGGCCAAGTTCATTTCTTTTTCCACTTGTGTATTAAGAACATAAGAAGAGACCCAATGGATCGGACCAGAGGTCCATCCAGTCAAACATCCTGCCTTGCACAGTGGCCAGTCAATTCCTCTGAAGGCCAAGGGCCAACAGCAGGGCATGGAGGCCGAGGGTGTTATGTATTGAACTGCGAATCAAGCCTATTCTTTTCTATGTTAAGCTTGATTCTGAATGTGGATTCTAAGCTGTTGCATTCGTATTGGTCGGTTTCTGCGAAGCCAGTGTAAATAGCCAATCACTGTGTGATAATGTATCAAAGCGGGAACAGTTGTGATTGGACCTTATCTCTGTATTTCTATTGGTCCTTAAGTATTTCTGGGAGTGGCTTTGACAGCCCAGGAGAGTTTAAAAAGGAGCTGTGCTCCACTGTTTGTTGTTGTGTGTTCCTGAGTTGGTGTTTGTCGTTAATAAAGCTGAAATCACTTGTTGAGCTTATTCTGTTGTTGAGTCTCATACTTAACAGAGGGCTTCCCCTGATGTTACCTCTGAACGTGGAGGTTCCCCTCAGTCACCATGGCTAGTAGCCCCTGATAGACTTACCGTCCATGAATCTCTCCAATCCTTTTTATTAACAGATCTAAGCCCGTATCTTCTGTGTGCCTTTAGCCATTAGTCTAACGAATGGTTCAGAGATACCAACTGAGGGCCAAACTAGACATGATGGTGACCACAGGGGCAACCCGTGGCCGTCGATACCATTTTAGGGGAGAATTTAGCCATTCAAAAATGCCACTCAGTCCTGATCCTGGTTAGGCCCACAGCACAGCAGCAACAGGCAATCTAGTGTCCCCCCCCCATCCATGCTTTCAAGATGCCAAAAACACCCCCACATAGCACTTAAAAATGCATGGGGGGGGACGAGATCTCCTGTAGCTGCCGTACTGTGGGCTCTTGGTGCTGGAGGGGGCAGCAGTGGGAGGGCTTCTAGTGTCCTGGCCCCACTGCTGGACCTCCTGATGGCACCTGGTATATTTTGGCCACTGTGTGACTAGATGGGCCATTGGCCTGATTCGACATTGGCTTCTCTTATGTTCTTATGTTCTTGTGGCAATGTTGAAATGGCTAAACTCTCCTCTAAAATGGCATTGGTGGAGCCCTGACATGGGTAGCCCAGGCAAGCCTGATCTTGTCAGATCTCAGAAGCTAAGCAGGGCCGACCCTGGCAAGTATTTGGAAGGGAGACCTCCAAGGAATACCAGGGCTGGGAGGCAGAGGCAGGCTATCAAGCCACTTTGAAAAAGAAGAAGGAGGAGGAGAGAGAAGAAGAGATTGGATTTATACCCCGCTCTTCATTTCCTAAAGGAGTCTCAGAGCAATCTCCTTCCCCTTCCCCTCCCCTGCAACTGGTACCCTGTGAGATAGGTGGGGCTGAGAGAGCTCTGACTGAGAACTGCTCTTGAGTGAACAGCTCTGAGAGAACTTGTGACTGACCCAAAGTCACACCAGCAGCTGCATGTGGAGGAGTGGGGGATCAAACCCGGTTCTCCCAGATTAGAGTTCGCGCTCCTAACCACTATGCCAAACTGGCTCTCATGCCCCAGCAGGAGTTGCCAGACGTTGCCATGACTTCCAGGCATGGGCACACACGCACTCACATACACACTCACAAATGCAAAAATACAAAAAAATAAAAACAAAACAGCATTGGGGGGGCCATTGGTAGGCCTCATGGCTGCTGTCACATCTGGTATGGCCCTGACACTCCACTCTTTGGGGGTACACAAGGTGATTTGAATGTACAAAAGAACCATGCAGTAGAACTGAGATAAGTATTTGGAGGAGTTACATATTCTCCAAAACACTTCGCCGTTGCTCGCGTGTTATGATATGACCTTGGTCTTTTTCCGTAATTTTTTTTTATTATCATATAAACTAGAATGATATAAAGCTTGTCTAAGGTCTTTGAGCACAGCCTATCAAACAGATGTGGCCATCGTCTCTCTGCATTAAAACTTGCCATGATTAATTTCATCTGTAATGAAGTTTTATAAGAAACTTACCAGCCAACCCGGTTTATCGCCAGTGTTATCAAATCTTTGTTAGTGTCACCGAAGGAGTTGGAGGATATAAATCTTCCGAGGAAGAGATAAAGCAAACAAATCATAATAACGCGGGATTAGGCGAGGATCCCAGCTCCGGGGAGTATAGAGTCATCTTGTAGATAAACACAGGAGGCTAATATAAAATATGCCAACCATTTATTGGAAAACTTATATTACAAAGGATGAGCCAACCAGGCATGGCTTTGACCCAAAAGATCTTGAATCGAGTGGAAGCATAAACTCTCTGGAGGGTCTTCAAAATCCCTTTGCCCCAGGGAAACAGTAACAACACGAAACCATTTCTAACACTGCCCTTGATGTGCTCATCCCTAGAAAGGGTCACCTACCACAAGGGCCAGGATTTCTCCATAGTCTCCATAGCACAGGGTCCCCAGAGGTACAGAAGAACCACCATTTACAAAAAGGACAACTGACCCAAAGAGGTCTGAGAATGTTCATTGTCCTTCTATTGCTGATTGTAGAAAAGAGTCTACTGAAAATCAAAGGAATATGAACTGGGGAGATTTGGTCCAATTAAGTCAGTACTGGGTTAGAGCAAGGGCCCCCAACTCTTTTAAGTCTGCGGACACTTTGGAATTCTGACACAGGGTGGAGGGGCAGCATGACAAAATGGCTGACATAGGGGGTGGAGCCAATTCTTAAAACGGTTGCCACTGGAGGACCACGAAACGTCAAAGAGAGAGGTTACATATATAACTCCGATAGTAAAATTGGGACATTTGAGGCAGAAGCTCTGCTTAACAGGATGCCTTTTAATCTGCACTATCAGTCAGGAGCCCTGCTGGGCAAATGACCCATCTAGCAACTCCCGCTTTCTAAAAGCACTTGGTGGGTGCCAGGAAACTTGTTGGCAGGCATCATGGTGTCAACAGGGACCTCATTGGGGCCCCCCAGGTTAAGTATACCGGGAGAAGAGTTGAATAGCATTCACCTCCTAGCCTTCATTCCCACATCTCCCATGCCAAGATTTGAAAACCTTTTATGTACCTAGACCTGTTTGAAATTAACATAGCCTTGGGGGATTATTAGGAACAATGGAAAAGGACTTCCTCTGGGCTCTTTCACCTGTAAAGAAGGTCGCTAGTGCCTGTTTACAGAGGCTAGCAAGTGTGCAGGCATCATAGAATCATAGAGTTGGAAGGGACTTCCAGGGTCATCTAGTCCAACCTCCTGCACAGTGCAGGGAATTTACAAATACCTCCCCCCCACACACACACCCAGTGACCCCTGTTCCATGCCCAGAAGATGACAAAAAAACCTCCAGGATCCCCGGCCAAACTGGCCTGGAGAAAAATTGCTTCCTGACCCCAAAGTGGCTATTGGCATTTCCCTGGGTGTGCAAGAAAGGGCCACAAGAACCAAGCACTGATGGAACCCATCCTGCCCTCCCTCTCATGATCTGCCTAAGTTCACAGAATCCGCATTGCTGTCAGATGGCCATCTAGCCTCTGTTTGAAAACCTCCCGAGAAGGAGAGCCCACCACCTCCCGAGGAAGCCTGTTCCACTGAGGAACCGCTCTAACTGTCAGGAAGTTCTTCCTAATGTTCAGCCGAAAACTCTTTTGCTTGAACTTCAACCCGTTGGTTCTGGTCCGACCTTCTGGGGCAACAGAAAACAACTCTGCGCCATCCCCTATATGGCAGCCCTTCATCCCAAAGTGCAAGTGGATGTTGCCTCTTTCCATTTCTCCATGTATTGAGTAGGCAGGTTGCTTTTGCAATGATGCCTTCCAATAAACTGCTTCACTTGTATCAGCAACATCTTGGAGTCTGTGTCTCTATAGTACCAGTCACGTACTATGAGCTTCTGTCACAGGGGAGATAGGAAATCAGAGGCCACCGGCTTAAGGAGACCAAATTAACTGTGTAGAATAGGCCAGGGCTCTTTTTGTAGCAGGAACTCCTTTGCATATTAGGCGACACGCCCCCCCTAATGTAGCCAATCCTCCAAGAGCTTACAGAGCTCTTCTTACAGGGGCTACTGTAAGCTCTTGGAGGATTGGCTACATTAGGGGTGTGTCGCCTAATATGCAAAGGGATTCCTGATATAAAAAGAGCCCTGAGAATAGCCGTCCACACTGGGATCAGGTTTACCAAGTGCACTCTTCTCATGCGTGATCACCCCCCACACACACTGTACTTGCATTTCTGCTGCCGCTGATGTTTGCGGCAAGAGGAAAGGGGTGGGGGAGAATGGTATCTGACCCAGAAGTGACATAACTTTTTGGTCATGCTCTAGGACAGGGATCCTCAATATGGTACCCATGGGCGCCAAGACACCCACCAACACCTTTCCTGGTGCCCACCAAGTGCTTTTAGAGAGTGGGTGGGATCAGGTGGGTTTTTCTCAGCAAGGCTCCCGATTGGCCACTGAAGAGTCAGTTTGGTGTGGTGGTTAAGTGTGTGGACTCTAATCTGGAAGAACCAGGTTTGATTCCCTACGTCTCCACTTGCAGCTGCTGGATGACCTTGGGCAAGCCATAGTTCTGTCAGAGCTGTTCTTGAAAGAGCAGTTTTCTCACAGCTCTCTCAGCCCCGCCTACCTCACAGGGTGTCTGTTGTGGGGAGGGGAAGGGGAAGGAGTTTGTAAGCCACTCTGAGACTCGGAATGAAGGGCAGGGTATAA
>JAPDNY010000003.1:227044109-227059928 GCA_029375565.1 Gekko gecko
GTGTAAAGTACTGGGTTTCGGGCCTCATGACTCGGACGACGACATAAGAGAAGACGCGTTTATTCGTACTTCACATAAGACAAGAACACACAGTAACGGCCGGAGGTAACTATATACAGTTAGGGGGGACGGCCCTATGTTCCTATTGGCGGGTTTGAATCGCCCGCCAATGCTGCCATTGGTTCACTACTGGCGAGCTCAGGAACCTAGTCCCTATTGTTCTCAGAGAGCGAAGCTTGGCTGTATTTCGCCAGCTTTGCCTTCTGATCCCAGGACACAACACCCCTCCCCCCATAGTTCGTCTCCATCAGGTGACGTAGTCCTTTAAGTATGCTGGTGGCCTCCTTTCTCTTAGCGAACGTCGGGGGGCCGGTACCGGACTGGCGGAGCCTATCGGGTGGTCCGCCAGCACAAGGAGCTTGGACCTCTGGTAGTAGCCGAGGCGGTGACGGTGGCGGCTGTAACTGCGGCGGCAGTGGCGGCGGCGGTTCAGCTGTCACCGGGGCCCCCTCCGGATTCTGTGGACTTTCTGGCGCTGGCTCCGCTGTCGGTGCTTGCGGTCGATCGGATGATGGGGTGGCGGCGGCATTTCCCGGTAACTGGATCTCTGTGTCGGGGTCTTGCCGCCTCCGGAGCTGGTCGACGTGTTTACGGAGGACCCGGTCCCCATCTGTTAGGACTTCGTATGACACCGGCCCGGTGGGTTTTAGGATGCGCCCTGCCACCCACTGCGGCCCCGCCCCGTAGTTCCGGAAGTAGACAGGGTCTCCCGGTAGGAAGCTTCGGGGCGCCTCCTGTTCTCGACCAGCTTTCTCTCGGGGGCTCGGTCCGGGTGGAGTCTGTCTAATAAAGTGGTAGGGCGGCGGCCCATTAATAGTTCTGCGGGGCAATGGCCGGAGATGGGGTTTGGGGTGGTGCGGTATGTGAGAAGGAAGCGGGCCAGCCGGAACCCCCAGTCCCCCTCCGTTATGCGGCTCAGGGCCTCTTTGGCGGTGCGTACCGTCCTCTCCGCCTGTCCATTGGTTGCTGGGTGGAAGGGCGCTGATCGTATGTGCCTGATGAGGTTCCTTTCGAGGAACGCTTGAAACTCAGCAGATGTGAACGCTGCCCCGTTGTCCGACACGATTGTGTCGGGTAACCCATGCGTCGCGAATATTTTCCGCAGGGCCCTTATTGCCGCTTTGGCAGAGGTGGTAGACACTGGGCTTATTTCCACCCATTTCGAGTAGGAGTCTACCGTCACCATGAACTGGAGCCCCTGAAACGGCCCCGCAAAGTCTATGTGTAGGCGTGCCCACGGCTTGTGGGTAGACTCCCAGCTTTGTGTTGGCGCTCTCGGTGGATTGGGGCGGACTTCCTGACACCGTGTGCACCCTCGGACCCAGGTTTCAATTTCGGCGTCCATCCCGGGCCACCACACGTAGCTCCTTGCCAGAGCTTTCATTCGTACAATGCCGGGGTGGGCCTCATGTAGCGTTTCTAGAACCCCTTGTCTCATGGGCCCCGGGATGACCACCCTGTCCCCCCATAACAAGCACCCTTTTAAAGCGGATAGCTCTTCCCGCCTGGCTTTGTATGCCGTGAACTCTGGCCCTGTCTGTTCCGCTGGCCATCCCCTCACCACCCAGTTTAGGACCCGGGAGAGAATGGGATCTCGGGACGTGCGGGCGGCCACGTCTGCAGCCTGAAGGGGGGGTTAGGCAGCTCCTCCATTAACAATACTGCGGGAGCCGGGGCCGGATCATCCCCTGTATGCGGCAGCGGCAGGCGGCTCAAGGCATCGGCATGACCCAGCGCCTTGCCCGGCCGATGCTCCAGCTGGTACTGGTAGCCCGCCAAAAACAAGGACCAGCGCAACACCCGGGGCGACAGTACCTGCGGCGTTTGTTTGTCCGCCGCAAACAGTCCCAAGAGCGGCTTATGATCTGTTACGAGCGTGAAGGGCCGCCCGTACACAAAGTTGTGGAACTTTTTTACCCCCGCCACCAGTGCCAAACCCTCCCGGTCGATTTGAGCATAGTTCCGCTCCGCGGGGGACAGCGTGCGGGAGTAGTAAGCCACCGGGACTTCCCTCCCATCCGGTAGCTTGTGGGCCAAGACTGCCCCGACCCCATACGGTGATGCGTCGCACGCAAGGATTACCGGGAGCTTTTCATCAAAGTGGGCGAGCACCGCGTTAGAGATCAATAGTACTTTAACCCCCCGAAACGCCGCCGCCTCCCTCGCTCCCCATGCCCAAGGTGTCGCCTTATCCAGCAGCCTGTGCAGGGGTTCGGCCACGGCGGCCTTGTGGGGAAGAAAGGCGTGGTAAAAGTTCAGGAGGCCTAAGAACGCCTGGAGCTCGGCCTTGGACTTCGGGGCGGGGGCCTCCACGATGGCCTTCACCTTGTCCCTCGCCGGATGCAGGCCTGTTGCGTCTACCCGGTATCCCAAGAACTCCACCTCCGGCACCCCGAGGAGGCACTTTTCCTGCTTCACTTTCAGCCCCGCGGCTTGGAAGCGTTCCAGTACAGTTCGGAGGCGGGCGGCGAAGCTTTCCGGGGTGGTCGCGGCGATGAGGACGTCGTCGAAGAACGGCGTCACCCCAGGGATCCCTTTCAACAAATCGTCCATTAGATTTTGGAATATCCCTGGGGCCACACTGACCCCGAACTGCAGCCGCTTCACCCGGAAGGCCCCCCGGTGTGTCACTATTGTTTGTGCCTCGGCCGTGGCCTCATCTACTGGGAGTTGCTGGTACGCCTGCGCGAGATCCAGCTTCCCAAATATGCGCGCCCCCGCCAGTGTGGCTAAGACATGGCTGACCACGGGTATGCGTGCGCCTGAAGTGCCTGGTTAATGGTGCACTTATAATCCGCGCAGATGCGGATGTCCCCGTTTGGCTTGACAGGTGTCACAATCGGGGTCTCCCATCGGGCGTTCGGGACGGGCTCTAGGACTCCCTGGCCCACTAAACGGTCCAGTTCGGCCTCTATTTTCGGGCGGAGGGCCAGGGGCACGGTGCGGAAGCGCCGTCGGATGGGCGTCACTGTGGGGTCTAAGTGGAGCGACACCGGGGGCCCTTTGTAACACCCCAGTTTCCCGTCAAAGACCTCCGGGAATTCATTGCACACCGCCCCCCAGTCCCGCACCCCGCACTTATTCACTCCCCCAATCGTTATACCTAGGGCTTCGAACCACGCCCGCCCCAGGAGACTCACGAGATTTCCCTCTACCACCACCAAGTCCAAGTTCCCCTCAAAATCTCTGTACTGCACTCGGAAAGTGCCGACTCCCCGGATGGGGACAGGGTTCTTTTGAAAGTCCACCAAGCTTAGTGGAGATGGACGCAGAGGGGTCCCCTAATGGGCAAAGTCTTTTTAAAGTGTCTAGGGAAATGATGGATGCCGCCGATCCCGAGTCCACTTCCATGCAACAGGGGGACCCCTCGATCCGCACGGTTACTTGGATCTTCGGGGCAGAGGAGAGGTTGGGGTTGGGGAGGCGAAGTACCTGCAGCGGCTGGTCGGTGAGGTGGTACAACTCGGCGACCTCTTCCATCATCTCGTGGGCAGTTGACGATGTGCGGTGCGGTGGAACCGACGATCTCGCATTTCTGGGGCCCTTGGACCGGCAGACCCGTGCGAGGTGTCCCTGCTTTCCGCACCCGTGACAAACGGCATCCCGGAACTTGCAGGATTTCCTTCCGTGGCCTTCCCCGCAGCTGGCACAGACGGTCCGGTTGCCGGAAGACTTGGTGGGCTCTCTGTTGGCCTGCAGGAACGGCGCCGGCCGGCGTAGTTGAGGTCTGAGGGCGAAGACCTCTTCCGTATCTGCATACCCAGGGCTTGGACTCCTTCCGACCACATGGGCGGCCGCGACCGGGCGATCCCCTTCCGCGGCCTCGTGGGCTGTTGCGGCGTCTAGGGCCTCGTCTAAGGAGAGCCTCCGGTGTCCCACCAACTTGCGCCGCAGCTTGGAGTCCGCCAGGCCCCACACGAACTGCGTCAGCAGGTTGTCCTCCACCTTCGGGAATCCGCAGTCCACCGCGAGCGCCCTTAGCGCGGCCAGGAAGTTGGCAATGGATTCCCCTTGGGCCTGGACTCGCCTCTGGAAATCCATCCTCTTGGCCAAGAAGGTCAGTCGGGGGCTGAAGTAGGCATTGAGGACATCCAGGATCTCCCCAAACGAGCTCTCCAAGGCCGTGCGGGGCACCAAGAGGCTCTTGGCGAGGCGGACGGTTTGGGTGCCGCAGGCGTTCAGGAGGATCGCTCGTTTCTGGTCGGGGTGGCGGATTTCGTTGAGCTCCAAGTAGCTGATGAGCTGGTCGACCCATGCGTCCCAGGTTTCTGGCTGCGACGGGTCGAAGTGCTCCAGTGTTACATGGGAAGCGGCCATGGTTCTGTCTGGAACGGCGTGCGCCTGGGCGAGCGGTGCGGTGCTGCTCTCGGGGTCAGCGATGCGATGCTCGGCGAGCGGTGCGGTGCTGCTCTCGGGGTCAGCGATGCGGCGCTCGGCGGTGTCCTTTTCGTCGCTCATGGAGTCACGGAAGGCGTTGAAATCCCATCCTCGTCGCCACTGTAAAGTACTGGGTTTCGGGCCTCATGACTCGGACGACGACATAAGAGAAGACGCGTTTATTCGTACTTCACATAAGACAAGAACACACAGTAACGGCCGGAGGCCAACTATATACAGTTAGGGGGGACGGCCCTATGTTCCTATTGGCGGGTTTGAATCGCCCGCCAATGCTGCCATTGGTTCACTACTGGCGAGCTCAGGAACCTAGTCCCTATTGTTCTCAGAGAGCGAAGCTTGGCTGTATTTCGCCAGCTTTGCCTTCTGATCCCAGGACACAACAGCATGCACAGGAATCAAGGAGAACCTACAACTCAGATCTCTGTTACATCTGACGCCGAGTGGAGATCTCAGGCTCAAGAGGTATACTCTGTAATATCTGAATTGACTCCAGTACTTACTGTCCAACTCTTTTGCCTGTTTCATTCAATATGAACCACACTAGATGTTACGGTAGCCACAGGATCCATTTGGGGGAGTGTCTGACCATTCAAAGAATGCCACAAGGGGATGAGGCAATCTTGCATGGGGTGGAGGGAGGGCAAAAATATCATTTTGCAGGGAACAGAACACTAAAATCTGGCCTGACCACCAGTGTTCCCTCTAAACTGAGTTAGTGTGAGCCAGCTCACATTGTTGTCTTAGCTCAGGAAAGGTGGCTCCAGAGCTAACTGCAGTAGCCAAATCGCTCGCTCACACCACTTTTCATGCCAGTTGCTCACAAAGGAGAATTTCTGCTCACAAGACTCCCACAGCTTAGAGGGAGCATTGCTGACCACGCCACTGTTTGCATGGCAGGCTTGAACTGAGTTGAGTCAGCCGGGCTGAGGAAGGGGCTGGGACAGAGCTGCTCACCCGGCGAGCGTTAGTTTTTGCTTTCCCTACACTGCTGGGGAACATTAACTGAGGTTGCTGTGTGAGAATATGTTTTGCAAAAAAAAAAAAGGAAGGGTTAGGGTTTGGGTTAGGGTTAGGGTTAGGGTTAGGGTTAGGGTTAGGGTTAGGGTTAGGGTTAGGGTTAGGGTTAGGGTTAGGGTTAGGGTTAGGGTTAGGGTTAGGGTTTGGATTGGGACCACTCTAAATTCAAGCCGTCTGCATTACAAAAAAATATATAGCTCCTTTATAAATGTTCAGGCAAGTCATAGATATGAACAGGGCTTTTTTTTGTAGAAAAAGCCCAGCAGGAACTCATTAGCATAATAGGCCACACCTAACAGCAGAAACTCATTAGCATATTAGGCCGCACCCCCATGTCACCAGAAGTGTGGTCATCCAGCCACACCCACCTTTTGCTTCTTATTCTGTTTACCTTGTTTGTTGTCAAAACCCACGCCTTTTTTGGGAGCAGGAACTCCTTTGCATGTTCGGCCACACACCCCTAATGTAGCCAGTCCTAATGAGTTTCTGCTGTTGGGTGTGGCCTATTATGATAATGAGTTCCTGCTGGGCGTGGCCAACTCAGGAGCCAGCCGGAACTCCGTTCCTGTGCGTTCCGGCCCAAGAATAGCCCTGGATACGAAGATGCCGGTAACCTTACTATGCTTCCTATCCGTTCCAGACAACCAGATTTCACCTGATCCCCGAAGGAGGGCAAGGAGGCACACGGATTAGTCTCCTTTGCCTGAGAGCTGCAAAGGGTGGGAGAACAAGCACTGAAGAGGCTCTGTCTCATCTATACTTCACCCTGGCCGTGTAGGGATTTGCTTCTTTGCAATGGCTTCCTTTCCACGTGGATTGCCAACAGGCCTGGAGAGAAGTGTCCTGATGCTTTAAGGAGAGGTTTAGCCACCTGAACAGCCCAGATTGGCCTGAGGTTGTTAGAGCTCCAAATCTAAGTAAGGTCAACCATTGCCAGTCCTTGGATGGGAGACCACCAAGGTGGCTAAACCACCTCTGCACATCTCTTGCCGCGAAAACACCTAGAGGGGGTCACCATAAGTCAGCCCGTGACTTGAAAACACTTGTTGTTGTTGTTCTTATAATTTCATCATCATCGTCATCATTATCACCATTATCATTATCATTATTTAATGGAATAATATTTACCAGGTGATGTGATTTGCCTCCACGCCATCAAAACCTTCAGCTGCCCAATTCTACATCTTAAGCAGCCGATTCTACACCTTAAGAGCCAGTTTGGTGTCGTGGGTAGGAGCGCGGGCTGTAATCTGAGAGAACCGGGTTTGATTCCCCACTCCTCCACATGCAGCTGCTGGTGTGACCTTGGGTCAGTCACAAGTTCTCTCAGAACTGTTCTCTCACGAACAGTTCTCGAGAGAACTCTCTCAGCCCCACCTCCCTCACAGGATGTCTATTGTGGGGAGGGGAAGGGAAAGGAGATTGTAAGACACTCTGAGACTCCTTCGAGTAGTGAAGGGCTGGGTACAGGGCTATTTTGGGGCAGGATCGCACAGGAACGGAGTTCCGGCTAGCTCCCGAGTTGGCCACGCCCAGCAGGAACTTATTAGCATAACAGGCCACACCCAACAGCAGAAACTCATTAGGATTGGCTACATTAGGGGTGTGTGGCCTAACATGCAAGGAGTTCCTGCTCCAAAAAAAGCCCTGGGTTTTGACAACAAACAAGGTGTGTGGCCTAATATGCTAATGAGTTTCTGCTGTTGGGTGTGGCCTAATATGCTAATGAGTTCCTGCTGTTGGGTGTGGCCTATTATGCTAATGAGTTCCTGCTGAGCATTCTCTACAAAAAAAGCCCTGGCTGGGTATAAATCCAATCTCTTCCTCCTCCTCCTCCTCTTCTTCTTCTTTTAAAGAGACAGGACATTTTTCTCCAGGTCTGTTGGCAACCCTGTAGCCTACAGGTATAAACAGGGAAGAAAGCCAGTCACAAGCTACCCATTTCTGGTTTTTGAAGAATGGGCTGTAAAATGCTTCATGCTCAGTACCGAGAAGTGTGCTTGTGAGGCTTCTAAGTATGCAGGGGTCAGAAGCACGGGATTCAAAGGAACGAGAGATCAGGAAACAGCCACCAAGGGAAGGCCCAGAACCAACTGCTCCCTATCCAGACTTTGCGCCCCTTCAAACTCAAACTGCACTTCTTGTGGGGGGGACAAAAAAATAAGCAAACGCTTTCTTCACCCAAGAGAGTGATTAACACGTGGAATTCACTGCCACAGGAGGTGGTGGCAGCTACAGGCATGGACAGTTTCAAGAGGGAATTAGATGAACATATGGAGCAGAAGTCCATCAGTGGCTATTAGCCACAGGGTAGAGATGGGAACTCTCAGTCTGGGGCAGGTGATGCACTCTATTCTTGGTGCTGGAGGGGGCAGCAGTGGGAGGGCTTCTGGTGTCCTGGCCCCACTGCTGGACCTCCTGATGGCACCTGGTATGTTTTGGCCGATGTGTGACCCGGAGTGTTGGACTGGATGGGCCGTTGGCCTGATTCAACGTTGGCTTCTCTTATGTTCTTATGTTCTTAAGGTTCAGGACAGGAGAAAAAAAGAAATATTTCTGCACACCACACAGAGTAGACCGCTGAGACTCAGTGCCACGGGATGTCATGGTGGCCACTCACTTTAAGGGGAAATTATACAGATTCATGGAGGGCAATTCCTTTCTCACAGGAACACAGGAGGATATGGGAGAAGCCCACGTTGGATCAGGCCAGTGGCCCCTCCGATCCAGGACTCTGTGTCGCACAGTGGCCCAGACCCAGGTGCCATCGGGAGGTCCATCAGCGGGGCCAGAACTCCTAAACCCCTCCCGCTGTTGCCCCACAAGCAGCAGGAAGACAGGGAATCACAGCCCGACAACGCTATGCTGGGGATTATTAGGAAGGGAATTGAAAACAAATCAGCCAGTATCATCATGCCCCTGTATAAATCATTGGTGCAACCTCATTTGGAATACTGTGTACAGTTCCGGTCACCACATCTCAAAAAGGATATTATAGCATTGGAAAAAGTGCAGAGAAGGGCAACTAGAATGATAAAAGGGTTGGAACACCTTCCCTATGAAGAAAGGTTAAAACGCTTGGGGCTCTTTAGCTTGGAGAAACGACGGCTGAGGGGTGACATGATCGAGGTTTATAACATTATGAATGGGATTGAGCAGGTTGAGAAAGAAGTACTTTTCTCCCTTTCTCACAATACAAGAACTCGTGGGCACTCCATGAAATTGCTGAGCAGTCGGGTTAGAACAGATAAAAGGAAATACTTCTTCACCCAAAGAGTGATTAACATATGGAATTCACGGCCACAGGAGGTGGTGGCGGCTGCAGGCATGGACGGCTTCGAGAGGGGATTAGATGAACATATGGAGCAGAAGTCCATCAGTGGCTATTAGCCACAGGGTATAGATGGGAACTCTCAGTCTGGGGCAGGTGATGCACTCTATTCTTGGTGCTGGAGGGGGCAGCAGTGGGAGGGCTTCTGGTGTCCTGGCCCCACTGCTGGACCTCCTGATGGCACCTGGTGTATTTTGGCTGCTGTGTGACAGAGTGTTGGACTAGATGGGCCATTGGCCTGATTCAACATTGGCTTCTGTTATGTTCTCTTATGTTCTTATGCTCACTTTGACCATGATAAATTTTGATAGTAAGTCCAGTCCTCGCGTGCCGGTTTGTTTGGGTGCCTGCAGTCTCGTCTCCGAGATCTCCAGCAAAGACTCATGTGAATATTTCATGCTGTTGATAAGCTTCAGCATGAAAACAAGTTTGCCTCCCAGCCGTCCCACTTGCTTGCCGATAGCCAGGGATACATTCCCTGCTGGTCGAGGTCAATGCTCCCTCTCAGCTGTGGAGTCTCGTGAGCAAAAATTCCACTTTGCGAGCGACTGGCATCAAAGTTGTGAGGGAGCGATTTAGCTCCTGCATCAGTTAGCTTGCTCTGGAGCCCTCCTTCCTGAGCCAAAGCAAAAATGTGTGAACCAGAGGCTAAAAAACTGTGAGCTAGAGCTCACACTGACTCAGCTTGGAGGGAACATTGCTCGAGGTGAGGAGGCTGCTGCTGCTGACGCCTTCATCAGTCTCGGCAAGATGCTAAGGATCAAAATGACTCACCTGCTGCAGCTTCCCGTTGGTGGGAGTGGCTAACCAGATGCCAAACGAGCAAATGCATGAGGGGCAGCGGGCCGTAGGGGTGGGAGTGTCCCGACTGGGTCCCGGTTCAAAGCCCCAGGACACTCCCAGGAGGCACCGTACGTGACTTCCAGCCAGTCGCTCACTCCTCAGGTCAGGTCCGGGTCTGACAGAAGGGCTTTCACCTAATCTGGAGAAGAGAGATAAGGAGAGATTGAATTTATACCCCACCCTTCGCTCGCAGTCTCAGAGCGGCTCACGAACTCCTTTCCCTTCCCCTCCCCACAAGAGACACGCTGTGAGGTAGGTGGGGCTGAGAGAGCTCTTGACAGAACTATCCTTGAGAGAGCAGCTCTGACAGAACTATGGCTTGCCCAAGGTCATCCAGCAGCTGCAAGTGGAGGAGTGGGGAATCAAACCCGGTTCTCCCAGATTAGAGTCCATGCACTTAACCACTACGCCAAACTGGATTTACTTCCCTGCTCCTAGGGATGCCAGCCTTCAGGTGGGGCCGGGGTTTCCCCAGAATTACAGCTCAACTCCAGACTACAGAGATCAGTTTCCCCTGGAGAAAATGGATGTTTTGGTGGGTGAACTCTATGGCATTGTGCCCCCTGTTCTTCCCAGGATTCATCCCCAGATCTCCAGGAGTTTTCCAGCCTAGATCTGGCAATGCTAGCCCCCCCCCCGTCCCTTCCCTTGTGAGGCCCCTTGTGAGGCAGATGAAGCTGAGAGAGTTCTGAGAGAACAGTGACTGGCCCAAGATATGAGCTAATGACTGCTGTTTTTGTCCCACATGCAGAGAAAAGTCTCGAACTTTTGAATAGAACCCGAGCAGTTGTGAAATTGAGGAGCTGCAGTGGCTCAAGTGCTTAAGACGCTGAACTGCAGGCTGTGGAAGGTCAGTAGTTCAGCAGTTCAAGACCCATGAGTGCCGCATGACGGGGTGAGCCCCGTCTCTAGTTCCAGCTCCTGCCAACCTAGCAGTTCGAAAGCAAGAAATTGCAAGTAGATAAATAGGTACCACTTCAGTGGGAAGGTAATAAGCGTTCCGCGCGCCTTGGCGTTTAGTCATGCCGGCCACATGACCATGGAAATGTCTTCGGACAGCGCTGGCTCTTCGGCTTTGAAACGGAGATGAGCACTGCAACCCTAGAGTCGGATTCGACTGGTTTTCGAGCAAGGGAACCTTTACCTTTACCTTTATAGTTGTGAAATTGGGTTGCGTTCCTACATTTGCCCTGTCTATCAAAAGGCATGGGGACAGTTGGATGACTGACAGATCCAAGAGCGCATGAAGATCTGTGGCTTGGGAGGGAAGCTGCCTATTTGAAAGCACCAGCCTTTTTCCTTGATCCTAAGTGGCTTGCTTCCCCCCCCCCCCCGGCTCCCGACATACCCAGATCGGCAGAAGAGACCCTAACCACAAATAGATCGCCTGGCACTTTTAAACTTAATAGCTCGCATGGGTTACCGCCTGAATAACTGCCTTTTATTTTACGGTGAAATTAATATTATATACACAAGAGCATTTTTAAAACACCCAATAGGGTAAAAGAAATGATCGCTGTGTTGAAAAATATAAATTTTTATGCGCAGGAGTTATTAGCGCAGCCCCGTTCCCTAGTCCATTAACGCACCGCGTACTTAAATTCTTTCCTTTGACCTTTCTTTCTCTTTTTTTTTTTTCCAGACGGGTTCTAGCTTGTTATCTTGTAGCTTTAATAAAACCATCATTCACTCATGCTTTTTTATGGCCCACTAATTTGTCTGTGTTCCTATATTATATTGGGTTTCATCACTTTTATATGGAAATCGATAAAAAAAAATCCCCTTTCTCTATCTCATTTAAATCACTGAATAATTAACAAGGCTTCTCGAACCGACCGCCCTCCCACCCCCAATTGTGCAAGAGGAGCCGCTTATTTCCACAATTAAAAAGCCTAGCGGGACTCGAATACGCTCCCACTGTCCCTATTTGTTCCTGTGTTTCCGTTCTCCCCTCTGGTAAATTGCTGCCCTTATTTTCCTTTGGGGAACATTTGGAGGGGGGGGGCGTTTGTACCTTTCATGTGTGCCCTGGCATTTCTGAGCGCCGCTGGGAAAGGGGTATCAACTCACAGCCGAGTTATGGCAGTTTTCAAGGCAAGAGACATCAAGAAAAGAAGAAGAGATTGGATTTATACCCCGCCCTTCATTACCCAAAGGTGTCTCAGAGCGGCTTACAAACTCCTTTCCCCTCCCAGTAACAGGCACCCTGTGAGGTAGGTGGGGCTGAGAGAGCTCTGACAGAAACCACTCTTTTTCAAGAACAGCTGTGCCAGAACTATGGCTTGCCCAAGGTCATCCAGCAGCTGCAAGTTGGAGGAGTGGGGAATCAAACCCGGTTCTCCCAGATTAGAGTCCCCGCACTTAACCGCTACACCAAACTGACTCTGCACAAGTTTGCCATTCCCCGGTTTGCCATTCCCTGCTTCTGTGTAGCGGCCCTGGACTTCCTTGGTGGTCTCCCGTCTACATACAGACCAGGTTTAGCTTCTGAGACCTGACAAGATCAGGCTAGCCTGGGCCACCCAGGTCAGGGCAAGAGGCAAACAGAGGTGGTTTGGAAATTGCCAGCCTCTGCGCAGCAACCCTAGACTTCCTTGGTGGCCTCCCAACCAACTGATGAGCAGGGCCGACCTTGTTTAGCTTCTGAGATTGGAGAAGATCAGGCTAGCCTGTTGCTCTCCGGTTCAGGGCAGGTCCACTCAAAAGTAAATCCCATGAGCCCTGACCCGGATAGCCCAGGCGAGCCCGATCTTCTCAGATCTCGGAAGCTAAGCAGCGACAGCTCTAGCAAGTGCTTGGATGGGAGACCTCCTTGGCACACCATCAGTCGGGAGGCAGGGGCAGGTTGAGAGCCAGTTTGGTGTAGTGGTTAAGTACGCGGACTCTAATCTGGGAGAACCGGGTTTGATTCCCCACGCCTCCACTTGCAGCTGCTGGTCTGACTTTGAGTCAGTCACAAGTTCTGTCAGAGCTGTTCTTGAAAAAAAGCAGTTTGTGTCAGAGTTCTCTCAGCCCCACCTACCTCACAGGGTGTCTGTTGTGGGGAGGGGAAGAGAAAGGAGTTTGTAAGCCGCTCTGAGACTCCGAGTGAAGGGCGGGGTATAAATCCAATCTCTTCTTCTTCTTTTATTCAGCCACCCCTCTGAATATCCTCCAGGCCCCACTAGGGGTCAGTCACCAGAGGTCACCATGACTTTCAGGTACACACACACACACACACACACACACACACATTTTTTTAAAAATACTAAAAAGAAAAAAGTAAATCCCATGTTATTCACTGAAGATTACTCCCAGGAAACAGTCCTTAGGATTGCTGCCAAATATCGCATTTTGGTCACTTTCTTCTTACCCAGTGCAATCCTAAACAGAGTCACACCCTTGGGATTCAGAAAGGTACAGCTCTGCTTGGCATGGCATTCTCAGCAATAGGGTTGCCAGCTCTGGGATGGGAAATACCTGGAGATTTCAGGGGTGGAGCCTGAGGAGGGCGGGGTTTAGGGAGGGGAGGGACTTCTGTGGGGCATGAAGCCACAGGGTCCACCTTCCAAAGTGGCATCATGCCCCACAGTGATCAGGCCATCCCGACTCCGTGCCGTTGGATTCCCCCCCCTTCGCAGTATGTGCATCATCGCAAACTCCATAGGGAGCCCTCAGTGCAGAGATGCGATTCATCAATTCCTCATTTAAGTGCATCAGAAACAAACAGCAAAAAAAAACCCCAACTCACCCGCAGTTGCGTCTGATCATGCAGTAGCGGGCTGCCCCCACAGCTTCAAAGGACTGTGTGATCGCGCAACTGCGGGTGAAATTCCTCTGGAGGAAATAGCCTCGCTTCCCCCCCCCCATTTTTTCTGGCGCGTGTGACCGCAACCTTTAAGGAGCCCCTAGTTAAGACGCTGAACTGCAGGCTGTGGAAGGTCAGTAGTTCAGCAGTTCGAGAGCCGAGTGTGCTGCATGACGGAGTGAGCTCCCGTCTCTAGTTCCAGCTCCTGCCAACCTAGCAGTTCGAAAGCAAGAAATTGCAAGTAGATAGATAGGTACTACTTTGGTGGGAAGTTAACAGTGTTCCGTGCGCCTTGGTGTTTAGTCATGCCGGCCACATGACCACGGAAACGTCTTCGGACAGCACTGGCTCTTCGGCTTTGAAACGGAGATGAGCACCGCAACCCTAGAGTCGGATTCGACTGGCTTTCGAGCAAGGGAACCTTTACCTTTACCTTTTAGATTCTTGATCTTCTCTACTGCTACTCTTTTCTGCTGCTACAAACAGATTAACATGGTGACCCATCTTGTTATACCAAAGTATTCTTTATTGTGTTGTTCTCTTGCAGGGAGGGTTTCAAGTTTTCAACCAGTTTGTCTTACCACTTCTGTTCCTGGTTTAGTTCTGTAGAGCCCACGTAGGCAGAGGTTATATATTATTCTCCTGAAGCAAATAAAAACAAGCTTTGAGCGCTTATTAAAGTTTAATTAGTCATTAATATTGACGAAGCAATCAGATGAGTTTGCCGAATATTTAATAAATAACCACTTCTTTCTTTTTTTCAAACAAAGAAAAATAAAATACATCATAATTCCGTTGGAACTATCTATTATTTATCCGTTCTTGTATAATTCTAATTCAGCTTCCTTCCAGACAGAGGAGGACTGTTGGGGCAAAGGAAACCTCTCAGAGCCGATATCAGTCATCGCTTTCAGTTGTTTTCTTTTGTTTTACTGTCGCTACAGATGAAGACTGTTTCAAAGTTCTCAATGGGACATTTTGTGACCACTCTGTACAGGTTACCTCCATCAGCCTCCTGAAATCAGAGTTTCTGTGGAACGCACCGCAAGAAGTAATGTTTGAGGCAGTACAGACATCTTTTGATAACTCTCCTCTTCTTCCTTTGATAACTAGGGTTGCCAACCTCCAGGTGGTACCTGGAGATCTTCCACTATTACAATTGATCTCTAGACCAGTTCCCCTGGAGAAAATGGCTGCTTTGGAGTGTGGAATCTATGACATTAGACGCTGCTGAGTTCCCTCCCCAAACCCTACCCTCTCAAGGGTCCAGTTCTAAAATCGCTACGTATTCCCCACCCCAAAGCTGGCAGCCCTATAACTGATCCTTTCTTTTGTTTTACTGTGGAAAGGAAAGGATGATGTTCAAACCATGAGCCTGCTTTTTTATTTATTTATTATTTATGGTGCGTGAGATTTTGCGCAAGTGGAACTGTTCATTTATATCTCCACTTGTGCAATGCCGGATCCAAGCCAAAGTCTTTGTAACATATGAATTGGCACCTGGGTGGTTTGGAGGACCTGGACTTGGGGCTTTATTTATCTATTTATGTATTAAAAATTTTATATAACCACCTTTCTCTCAAGCACCTGATGACTCAAGGCTTCCTCAAAACTTTCTGGTGGATCATGTCCTCTGCTGATTCTCACCGAGGGCTGATTTCATTGAGAGAGAGAGAGAGAGAGAGAGACTTTTTTATCAGCGGAGGTCAAAAGAAAGAAAGCATGGGAGCAACATGTTATCTCTCTGGAGTCGTGCCTCCATGCCACCCCGACCCATTTCTGGCTGCTATTCCTGAACCTTTGGCCTTGCCCCCGGACCTGCTTAACGCCTCTCGGACCTGCTTGAACCCTGCTTCTTGGACCCTCGACTGGCTTCCCTTGTGTATGACCCTTGGACTGAACTCTTGACTCACGCTTCTGGTCAGTGATTCTGCCTCATCCCCTCGATCTTGGCTGAGTCTGTCCTGACCCAGGACAGAGGGGAGAGCATTCAAGTCCCTGTGGGGGAAATTGTCAACTTGTCCCTCTCTTCTGGGACTTTCTCAGAGGCTCTGAAGGAGGCGGAAGTTCGTCCACTCTTGAAGAAGCCATCATTGGATCCTATGGTCCTGGCCAACTACCACCCAGTATCAAATCTGCCATTCCTGGGTAAGGTGGTTGAGAGAGCGGTGGCTGAACAACTCCAAGCTTTCCTGGAGGATGCTTCCATCCTTGAACCTTTCCAGTCCAGCTTCTGCCCTAGCCATGGGACAGAGACAGCTCTGAGTCGCCCTTACAGATGACCTCCATAGGCAGCTGGATCAGGGCAGGTTGGCGCTGCTGTTGCTATTAGATCTAGGGGCAGCATGTGACACAGTCAACTATGATTTGTTGACCCACCGCC
>JAPDNY010000003.1:227060028-227345454 GCA_029375565.1 Gekko gecko
CGGTCCCTGAGGCTTATTCTCAGCAGATAATTCACCAAGCCACTGACAGCTGTAAAAATTAGTCCCAAATTTGCAAAATACGCTTGTCATAAACAGAAATCATTCTTCTTGCTATGAAGAGAAGCTGCTAGTTGTGACGCCGCTTCCAGATCTGGTCAACATTTCGAATTCCTTCATCAGAAAATTATAATCCATGTCAGTGACAAAAATTATTTTTTGAAGCACCGGTCAAGCATAAAGTCAACAACTGTTCTTACTATCTTACCGCTGGTCACAAAAATATTAGAAGTTATATAAATTTATTGTTGACATAATTTTAACATTGCCACGCAGTTGTATTAGACTGAGTCAGACCACTGGTCCACCAAGTCAGTCTTGACTACTCAGACGGGCAGCAGATCTCTAGAGTCTTAGGGCAGAGGTCTTTCACGTCACCTATTGTGTGGTCCTTTCAACTGGAGATGTCAGGGATTGAACCCGGAACCTTCTGCATGCCAAGCAGCGGCTCTGCCACTGAGCTACAGCCACATTATACACAGCATGGAAAAGGTTTTCCCTCTATTATCTGCTCTTTTCTCTGGGACATGACGTGACACCTCATAGAATTTTTTCCTGCCCTGATTCCACAGCATTGGCTGCTACTGGTGAGAAAAATCACACCACGATGAAACATTTGATGGTCTTAAAGGCACCACTGGGCTCAAACTTTGTTCTACCACAATGACAAGATACGGGATAAGACTGGGATAACTCATTACAGGGACGCCGTATTCAGTGGCACTCTTGTATAACGAGCTCCGTGTCATTCCACGGCTAGGGAACTTCTTAGTCTTTCATCAAGGACTTTTCTCAGTCTTGTTTCAATCAATATGTTATACTGAACATTCCTAACAGTGCAACGCATTCCGTGCACTGATTTCTACACAGCCGGGTACTTAATTAACTGGGTCCTGACCAGTGTTCCCTCTAAGCTGAGTTAGTGTGAGCTAGCTCACAGTTTTTTAGCCTCCGGCTCACACATTTTTTGTCTGAGCTCAGGAAGGATGGCTCCAGAGCAAACTAATTTATGCAGCAGCCAAATCGCTCGCTCACAACTTTGATGCCAGGAGCTCATAAATTAGAATTTTTGCTCACAAGACTTGGAGGGAACATTGGTCCTGACCTGGATGGTCCAATCTCATCAGGTCTCAGAATCTAAGCAGGGTTGGCCCTTGATAGAATTTGGATGGGAGATCGCCAAGGAAGTCCAAGGTTGCTACAGAGAGGCAGGCAATGGCAAACCACCTCCGTTCACCTCTTGCCTTGAAAACCCTATGAGGCCATGCACTTGATGGCACTTTCTACCACCACTCAATTAACTAATACTTTCCCGTAATGCCCCGGTCTTTTGCTTTCATTAGTCCGATGTACACATGCTGCAAACTGGGTAAACCCAACATGGTAGGCTAGCAGGGTCGATTCTTTCCCATTCCGTAGCCTCCAGGCTTCAGTTTCTGTACACATCAGCCTAATCATGTACATTCCTTGCCCTTCACAATCACAGACTGCACACAATTAGCATGGGTGCATGAGAGTCTATACACATACATGCCACATATGATGCTGTGTCAAAAATGCGGAGGTCCAGGATGAAACCAGTTGTGAGACGACATTTCTAAACCCCCAGGTCCACCCTACACATTATCTTTTTTGAAATCACTCTTTAACAAACGTATAACATAATGAGGTCAGGAAATAAAAATGTATGCATCTGATTCTAAAATTCAGCAAAAAAGAAAGAGAAGGAAAAGGGGAGACTACAAAGCAGGAAATAATATGAAACCAGCAAGGCTTAAAAAGAAAGTCAGCTATATTTTTAGCTTAGAACTGATCCACATAATGAGGCAAAAAATAAGTTTAACGGAACTCTGCAGTGCTGGGAAGGGGACAGTAATGGGATGGAAAATGCACCTGAGATGGAATTGCTGCCCGTAAAGATGAATGAGAAATCTATATTTTAAAAGAGTCAGGAAGAAAAAGAAAGACAGAGAGATCAATGCAGGCCACGAGATTAACAAAATCTGTACACACAAGTCGCACAGACCATGGACAAACCCAGAGGCAAAAGTACAGGAAAGCACATTCCAGAGGGCCAAAGTCAAATTAAAGAAGCTATAACACAACTACAGAATATCCCAACACCTCACATGAAATGGCTTTATAACAACACAAGACCTTCAGTTCATCTACCCCGATACCTTCTACACTATCAGTAGCTCTCCAGAGTCCCATAAGAACATAAGAAGAGCTCTGCTGGATCAGATCAGTGGTCCATCTAGCCCAGCATCCTGTTTCACACTGCAGCCAAAACAGCTGCTCTGGCGTGTCAACCAGCAGGGCACAGAGGTCGAGGCCTTCCTCTGAGGTTGCCTTCCTAGCACTGGAATTCAGAAGCTGACTGCCTCTGAACGCGTAGGTTCCCTTTAGTCCCTACAACTAGTAGCCATTGGTAGAGCTGTCCTCCATGAATCTAATACCTTTTAAAACTGTCTGTGCCTATGGCCAGCACCACATCCTCCAGCAGTGAATTTCACATTTTAATCATTTGTTCTGTAAAGAAGTATTTTCTTTTGTTCATCCTGAATCTACTCTAAGAGAGGCCTAGCCCAGTGTCGCTGTCTGAGATTTTCTTAACTATGATGCCTCACTTACCAACACACATGATGCCGGATCAACAATAACCCATCATGGTTTATTGTTATGGATGGATACCATAATCGCAGACTTAAGGTATTCTTAACATCACACAAAAGCAAAACGGAATTCTCGACTGGCTTTTCCTGTTATGGACTACAATATGAATCCAATTGAAGAACACTGACTTTTTAAATTTAGTTGCTGTGGATTTTCCGGGTTGTGTGGCCCTAGTCTTGGTATTGTAGGACCTGACGTTTCGCCAGTAGCTGTGACTGGCATCCTCAGAGGTAAGAACATAAGAGCATAAGAACATAAGAGAAGCCAATGTTGAATCAGGCCAACGGCCCATCTAGTCCAACACTCTGTCACACAGCGGCCAAAATATACCAGGTGCCATCAGGAGGTCCAGCAGTGGGGCCAGGACACTAGAAGCCCTCCCACTGCTGCCCCCTCCAGCACCAAGAATAGAGTGCATCACCTGCCCCAGACTGAGAATTTCCATCTATACCCTGTGGCTAATAGCCACTGATGGACTTCTGCTCCATATGTTTATCTAATTCCCTCTTGAAACTGTCCATGCTTGTAGCTGCCACCACCTCCTGTGGCAGTGAATTCCATATGTTAATCACTCTTTGGGTGAAGAAGTATTTCCTTTTATCTGTTCTAACCCAACTGCTCAGCAATTTCATGGAGTGCCCACGAGTTCCTGTATTGTGAGAAAGGGAGAAAAGTACTTCTTTCTCAACCTGCTCAATCCCATTCATAATCTTACAAACCTCAATCATGTCACCCCTCAGCTGTCGTTTCTCCAAGCTAAAGAGCCCCAAGCATTTAACCTTTCTTCATAGGGAAGGTGTTCCAACCCTTTTATCATTCTAGTTGTCCTTCTCTGCACTTTTTCCAATGCTATAATATCCTTTTTGAGATGTGGTGACCAGAACTGTACACAGTATTCCAAATGAGGTCGCACCAATGATTTATACAGGGCATGTTATGATACTGGCTGATTTGTTTTCAATTCCCTTCCTAATAACCCCCAGCATAGCGTTGGCCTTCTTTATTGCAGTCTACACACTGTCTAGACATTTTCATTGAGTTATCCACTACGACTCCAAGATCTCTCTCTTGGTCTGTCTCTGCCAGTTCAGACCCCATCAACGTCTATTTATATTTAGGATTTTTGGCTCCAATGTGCATCACTTTGCACTTGGCCACATTGAACCCCATTTGCCACGTTGACGCCCACTCACCCATCCTCGACAGATCCCTTTGGAGTGCCTCACACTCCTCCCTGGTTTTCACCACCCTGAACAACTTCGTGTCATCTGCAAATGTAGCCACTTCACTGCTTACTCCCAATTCCAAATCATTAATAAACAAGTTAAAAAGCATTGGACCGAGTACTGGTCCCTGTGGTACCCCACTGCTTACCACCCTCCACTGAGAAAGTTTCCCATTTATACTCACTCTCTGTTTCCTATTTATAAGCCAGTTTTTGATCCACAAGAGGACTTGTCCTTTTATCCCTTTCTGTATAACACAGAAAGATGGAGTATTCTCTGTGTCAAGGGGAGCAGAAAAATGGTAGGCAGTTCTCTAGGCTATGAACATGCTAATGGAGGAGCTTTCCTGAGGAGGCTCTACAGCTGACAATAGCACTAAGGATTAGAGGTTCAATAGCCATTCCACACACAAAAGAACCTCCTCAAGAAACAGGAAATCTCCAATGGAAACAATCCATAGACAAAAGAACCCTCTCAGGAAAGCTCCTCATTAGCTTGTTCATAGCCTGGAGAACTACTACAAGATAATGACTCAGCCCTACCCCACCTTCCAGGGTAGATATAAATTACCTGCCTACCATTTTTCTGCTCACCTTGACAGAGTACTCCATCTTTCTGTGTTATACCTCTGCGGATGCCAGTCACAGTACTGGCGAAACGTCAGGTCCTACAATGCCAAGACCACGGCCACGCAACCCAGAAAATTAATTAGAGACAATCTGATCTATCTGTTGACTGTCTAATATTGTTTTGTTCTTATCAATGGAGATTCCTGTTTTTCTAGAATGGCGAGAGAAAAGAACAGATTACACCCAAAGAGTGATTAACATATGGAATTCACTGCCACAGGAGGTGGTGGCAGCTACAAGCATGGACAGTTTCAAGAGGGAATTAGATAAACATATGGAGCAGAAGTCCATCAGTGGCTATTAGCCACAGGGTATAGATGGGAACTCTCAGTCTGGGGCAGGTGACGCACTCTATTCTTGGTGCTGGAGGGGGCAGCAGTGGGAGGGCTTCTGGTGTCCTGGCCCCACTGCTGGACCTCCTGATGGCACCTGGTATATTTTGGCCGCTTTGTGACAGAGTGTTGGACTAGACGGGCCGTTGGCCTGATTCAACATTGGCTTCTCTTATGTTCTTACGTTCTTAAAATCTACAGCAACTAGTGAACTCCGGCCGTGAAAGCCTTCGACAACATATTTTTAAATTTAGCTAAGTAGTATGCGCAAGCCTTGTACATGCACCACAACTGGACAACAAAAAGCCCTGAGCTTGCTGTTGTTCAGCCAGCCCATAGATCACAGGTTAATAACTAGATGGATAGGAGGTTCTTCCTGAGTACGGGAATGGAGTGTGGGTGGCCTAAAGTGGAGAGCCAGCAAATCCCATTGCCACATCCACTATTACCTTCACGTATCTAAGTTGTTTTCCAGGTGGCATTGGGGAGGTGAAAGCAGATAGCCTTCAGAGGCCATTTTTTACCCTGGGGCCTCCAGTTGCTGACCCCTATGACCAATCATGACTGGTGTGGTCCTTCACTGGAAAAACCTGAGCTACTCTGACAGAGTGCCAACGAAGGGGGGAATGTGTGCTTTCTTATGTGTCCATGTAATCTGTTCTTTTCTCTCACCATTTTAGAAAAACAGGAATCTCCCTTGATAAGAACAAAACAATATTAGACAGTCAACAGATAGATCAGATTAAGCAGGCTTGGAATGAGAATGGATTTTTTTTTTAAAATGTAGGTTTTAGGTTTCTATTTCAACTCCCAGTTCTTTAGTTTTAAGGATGGGGAAGTCGCATGTCTTACAAAGCACCAAACAAAGCACAGACACAAAGACTCTATACCTCTCTACTAATCTATTTCTTAGGAAAAGAGGTGTGGTGCGTATTAATATTTTACTTACAGGTAATAAAAAGTCCAGCTGAAACTGCGAGGCAAGAGGGAGAATTGTTATCTGGCAGCTCAAAAAATAACAAGATCTGCAAGGTGTGCAATTTACTCCCAACATTATCCATGCTCTACTGGCAAACCGTTACTCTGGCTTAACGGTGCCGAGTTACACAAGCTTGGTGCAAAGCAGCAGAAGAACCCTGAAAACAGAGGGGGGGGTGGAGTTCAGGATGTCTGATCGCAGGGATGACAGGGCTAGTTTGTGTGTAAA
Organism: Gekko gecko; assembly: GCA_029375565.1. Lineage (NCBI taxonomy): Eukaryota > Metazoa > Chordata > Lepidosauria > Squamata > Gekkonidae > Gekko > Gekko gecko. The sequence continues at coordinate 227,066,156 of JAPDNY010000003.1, forward strand.
AAGACAACACAATTATCGGTTGGCTAATCCTGCTTCTATCTTGCATGTTTTACATCCCACCCTTTCTCCAAAGTGTTCAGGATGGCATACCGCCCCCCTTTCTGGATTTTATTCTCACGTTAACGTTGCAAGGGAGGGTTGGCTGAAAGAGTGCAAGTGGCCCCAGCAACACCAAGCAGGCTTCATGGCAGAATGCTGAATCTGTGTCTCCCACGTCCTAATCTGACGCTCCAACCACACCACCACACTGACTCTCTTGCCCTTGGAGGTTTGGGGTCAAGTGCTGGGCTTATGGTACCACTATGGTGAATCTTGGGCATTCCTTGTCCCACAGAAGAGGAGGAGGAGGAGGAGAAAGAGAAGGAGGAGGAGTGTTGATTTTATACCTCACCCTTCAGTACCCAAAGGAGTCTCAGAACGGTTTACAATCTCGTTCCCTTCCCCTCTCCACAACAGACACCCTGGGAGGTAGGTGGGGCCGAGAGAACTCTGAGAGAACTGCTCTTGAGAGAACAGCACTGAGAGAACTATGACTGACCCAAGGTTACCTAGCTGGCTTCCTGTGCGGGGGGGGACGGGGACAGGGACCAAGCCTGGTTCCCCAGATTAGAGCCCGCCACTCTTAACCACTGCACCAAGCTGGCCACTATACCAAGAATAATAATAATAAGACACTGGATTTATAACCTGCCCTTCACTATCCTCAGGAGTCTCAGAGCGTCTTACAAACTCCTTTCCCCTCCTCACAACAGACACCCTGTGAGGTAGGTGGGGCTGAGAGAGCTCTGACAGAAACTGCCCTTTTTGAAGAACAGCTGTGCCAGAACTATGGCTTGCCTGAGGTCATCCAGCAGGTGCAAGTGGAGGAGTGGGGAATCAAACCTGGTTCTCCCAGATTAGAGTCCATGCACTTAACCACTACACCAAACTGGCTAAGAGGGAGGCAATTGCCTTTCTTAAACTTGTGTGGTCAGAGCACTGTTCTGTTATTCAAGAATGGCAGAGGACAATGTAAGATGGAGGGCATGAAACTGTAGGACGGCAGGGCAAGGCCAAAGGGAACCTGGTTCCACAAGGGGTATCATCCGCAGTTTCAATATCAGAAGTGTGCCAAGGCTGTTGCAAGAGTCAAAGGAAAGCAGATGTCCACCTGGAAGGAAGTACCCTCTACCACCACCTTAACCTTGAAGGTGCAGGGGTAGCAACTCTAAGCTGACGCAAATGAGCATATAGAATGAATGCGCATGGAGAGTCAACATGGAAGTCATGCTTTAAGTCAGCCCATCACTGGGTTGGGATGGGGTAGGTTGCTCCATGTCATATGACAACCCTGAAGTTCAGACTTGATTTTCAGACACGAGAACGGACTCTGAACATAATCAGATGTGTAACATCTACCTTTGTGGTACCCCCTGGAGGGAACAGGAAGAAGAACCTGGGGCAGAACTTGACAAAATGGCAACATTAAGAGCAACCTTGCGAGTGCATTTGGATCATGTGCAGTGTTTCACTGGTAAAGTAAGAAATGATCACTTTTCCTCAAAGAGAACAAAGTGACAGGTGCCCGAGAATGTACCAGGGGTGTAATTATGGGTTTCCCAGGGTGAGGAATAAGGAGCAGAGCCTCATAACATTTCAAAATAGAGACTGGTGAGGGGGGGGATGGAATAACAAGAGAGTCTTTCCACCAATGGCGTCATCCAAAGCAGAGTTATACCTTTCAAAGTCCTAAGAAGGGCACTTCGAGAACCTTCCTTTTACCCTCTTCTGTTCTGCTTTGTACCCACAAGTCTTAGCCATCCGCCTCACCTCTTCCCTTGCCGATATGGTCGAAGCGGGGGTATTCGGCACAGAACTGAGGGAAGTGCTCGGTCCCGAGGAGCTCTGGGAGTCTCCGTCCCCGGCAACGTCGTGAATCTCTCGAGCCAGGATCGCGACATCCTTCACCAATGTCTGGCTTAATCTGGAAGAAAGGGCAAAGGAGCGTTCGGACACATATCCAGCAAGCTCAGTCTAATTACAGAGCAGGTTACCATGGTTAGCCCCCGCCTTCAGTCCCGGCAAATGGGGAAGTTCAAAGTTGGGAACTTTACTATTGTTTCTTCGAGAACAAGGATTTCTGCCCATGTAGTGTGATCTTTGCCCAGATCTAGATGGCCCATGGTAGCCTGATCTTGTCAGATCTTGGAAGCCAAGCAAGGTTGGCCCTGGCTAGTATCTGGATGGGACCAACCAAGGAAGTCCAAGATGGGTAGCCATGATAGTCTGTCTGTAGCAATGGAAAAGAGCAAGAGTCCAGTAGCACCTTAAAGACTAACAAAATAGGTGGCAGAGTAGGAGCTTTTCTGAGTATGAGCTTTCATGAGTTTTCTTCTTTATGCTGTATCTGAAGAAGTGGGCAGTGACTCATGAAACCTCATACCTTGCCACATATTTTGTTAATCTTTAAGGAGCTACTAGACTCTTTTCTACACGGAAGTCCAGAAAGGCAGTGGCACACCACCTCTGTTCTTCTCTTGTCTTGAAAACCCTACGGGGTCACCAATAGTCGGCTGTGATTCGATAGCGCTTTCTACCAATCACCATCCACTCTGCCTACCTTTAACAGGTACTGGGATAAAAAGGACCTCGACAAGTGGAAAAAACTGCGGCAACTTTGTTTTCCGATCGTTTACAGTTCCATGCTCCATGTATTCCTCAGTCTTAATGGTCAATTGACCTGTTATGTTTCACGCTCCCCAAAATGTAATTGTCTGTGAGGCGGGTAGTGCTAATGTGCAAAATATCATATGTGATTCAATTATACATTCCAAAGTCCAAAAATATCATTTAAAAACCACAATCCTATGGTTCTGTATACGAGTACCTAATCCTGATATAAAGATAAATGTCCAGTCATATAAATACAAATCAAACGTCCAATCATATCAATATTGTGCATCTTGATAAGTTGCTCATGTTGCATCTCAAGAATATATAGCACCACTTACTCCACGGGGGAACATCTCAATGTAAGGTAGTTATCTCAGTTCCATAAATTTCGAAATATTGTAATTTAATTTTTGTTATTGTTGCTTAACAGTTATTTTTCTCCTCCCCCCTTTCATTTTAGGTCCATTCTGTGTATGATGATTTTTATGTATATTTTTGTTAAATTTATGGAGCTATCAGTTTGGATTTTTCCACTGAGGGAGGCTTTTAGCTGAAACGCGTTTGGTATTGGTTCTTGTACATGGATATAATTTGTACCTTATAACCTGTATTTATATGATTGGACATTTGTCTTTATATTAGAATTAGGTACTCATGTTTTTAAATGATATTTTGGCACTTTTGAATGTATAACTATATTATATATGATATTTAGTACATTAACACTACTTGCATAGCTATATTTTAGTTTCTTTTTCTTTGTCTCAACCTTTTTGGTAACCTTTCTCATATAGGGTTGTGTTTTTATTCCTTTTTTGGTCGCACTTATTTTTTGTAAAGTACAACATATACTTTGATAGTGCTGGAGTCAGTTTCATTTTAACATGCTGACTCAGTCAAGTGCTTAGGGATTACAGTCAATCCAACATTATTGCTGGAAAAGTTAACGCAGCGGCAAAAAGCACTTTCTTCCAACTGAGTTTAGCCCAGAATTTGGCCCTCTACCTTCACTTGGCCAATCTAGCCACCTGGATTGACACCGTAGTAATATCGCGACTAGATTACTGTAATGCACTCTACATAGGTCTGCCCTCATAGTCAACCTGGAGACTCCAATTGGTGCAAAATGCTGCAGGTCAGTTATTATCGGGAGCTAGACAGAGCAGTGGCTCCACTTCCTGCCCATCAATTACTGGGTTCAATGCAAACAGAAAACAGCAAGAATCCAGTAGCACCTTGAAGACTAACAGAATCTGTGGCCGGGGATGAGCTTCTGTGAGCCACTGCTCACTTCTCTGGGTCCAATGCAAAGTATTGGCTACCAAATACAAATCCTTTCGTGGCCCTCAGTACCTCGTAACTGCAAGACTGCCTTCTCTCCTATGCTCTGCCACGTCACCTTCACTCCTCTGAACAGGGCCTTCTGCGGGTGCCACCCTGCAAATGGGCAAGATCAACAACTGCCTGTACAAATGTATTCTCTGTTGTGGCCGCTGCCCTGTGGAAAGGCCTGCCTGAGGAGGTCACGGAGGCCTCCACTCTCCTGGCGTTCCACAAACCGTGCACATCAGAACAATACAGGAGGGCATTTTTACAAAATGAACAGGGCTTTATTATAACGGCGTGGTTCATGAAGACGCTTCAATAACTATTTCACCCAGAGAGTAATTAAATTGTGGAATTCGCTGCCAGGGGATGTAGTGATGGCCACAGGAATAAAAAGCTTTAAAAGAGGATTAGATAGATTCACGGAGGATAAGTCTGTCAGTGGCTACTAGCCATGGTGGCTGAGGGGAACCTCCACATTCAGAGGCACTAAGCCTCTGAATCCCAGAGCCAGGAGGCAACATCAGGGGAAGGCCTCGGCCTCTGTGCCCTGTTGCTGGCCTTCCCAAGCAACTGGTTGGCCACTGTGAGAGACAGGATGCTGGATCAGATGGACCACTGGTCTCATCCAGCAGGGCTCTTCGTATATTATTAATAAAAGGAAATGGACTGTGGACTATACTATTTTGTATAGTACATACTATCTATTGCCACATGTATGATCCTACTATGTAATAACATTTCATGTAAGTACATGTGAAGAAGAAAAGGAAGAAGAGATTGGATTTATACCCCGCCTTTTCACTACCCAAAGGAGTCTCAGAGCGGCTTACAAACTCCTTTCCCTTCCCCTCCCCACAACAGACTGTTGTAGGGAGGGGAAGGGAAAGGAGTTTGTAAGCCGCTCTGAGATTCCAAGTGAAGGGTGGGTTATAAATCCATTCTCTCTCTCTCCCTCGGTCGATAGAAGCTCCAAGCTTTATTTCTTCTTTTGAAATTTCTGAGACTTTCTTTGGGGTTTATTCATATCTCAAATCTGGTTAGGAAAATGCATTTTAAAATTTAAGCTCACCTACCAGTACTAGCCTCACCAACAAATCAACTGATGCTTCACTTAATTAAGCAACCTGATTCCTTGCAGACCTTTTTTTAAAAATTCATTTAACAGGCACAAAACTACAAGTTTTCCAAAATATTTTTAAGCCGTTTCCTTGGGAGCAAAAAGGGCGCACGCGATAGAACTGGCAGTGTTCAGAATGGCGTGACTAATTGAGCAGCCAGGATTGTCTGGGGCCAGAGGAGTTCCTTCTAATACCTCAATTACGTGATTAAGTCCAGCATCAACAAGCAGGGATGATTTCCCTTTGAACTCTCACTTGCTATTCCACATGCATCTTCCAGTTAATTCAGAAACCCCAGCAGAGGAGAATGCCAAAAGACTGCAATTATGGGGTGGCCTCCTTGGAAATCTCAATAGAGCTCTCTCTGCTGCCAAATGCCATACTGATTCAAGGGGAGGCATCTGGTTTTTAGCTTCTGCAATACCCAAAGTGTTCTCGACAGCACAGATTTCTTTTCTAGGAAGCCAAACTGTTATTTCTTCTGCTTTGAGATCGTGTGCTGTAGGCTGAAAAACATCTTCAGTCTTTACACAGCCGATGGAAACACTCGTCAGAAAAGGCAAGATTCAAGTCCAGCAGCACCATAAAGACCGACAAGATTTCCAGGATATAAACCAGCCCCCCACCCCACTTCTGGAAACATGAGTACTTTTCGAATTCCAACACAGGGTGGCGGGCACAACCAGAAGACGGCTGCTGTAGGAGGCAGAGCCGACCCGAAATGTCAGGGACTGAGTTTATGCATAACTCTGATAGTTAATCTTCAGCATTTCAGGCAGAAGTTCTGTTCAACAGGATGCCTTTTAAAATGAACATACCTTTTAACAGGGCTTTTTTGTTTCATATTCCCAGCCTACCTTCAGTCATTCAGCAAGAACCCTTGTGTTACGGTAACAGCTGCTCCCAAAACTTTTTTTAAAAAATCTGCACAATCAGATCTCCAATGGATAATCACAAGCCCTGCTGACAAAAGCCTTACCTGGCCCCTCCCACTTTCTAAAAACATTTGGCGGTTGCCATGGTGTCCACGGGCACCGTGTTGGGGACCCCGGTATAAACTTTTGAGAGTCAAAGCTCCCTTTGACTCTCAAAAGCTTGTACTCTGGAAATCTTGTCAGTCTTTTAAGGTGCTACTGGACTCAAAACTTGCTCTTCTATGGCAGACCAAGACAGCTACCCACCTGAAGCTTGGCAAAAACATAAGAGGAGGAGGAGGAGGTGATGAGGAGGAAGACAAAGAGGAGGAGGAGGAAGAGGAGGAGGAGGAGGAGGAGAAGGAGGAGATTGGATTTATACCCCGCCCTTCACTTGGAGTATCAGAGCTGCTTACAATCTCTTTTCCCTCCACCTCCCCACAACAGACACCATGTGAGTTACGTGGGGCTGAGGGAGCTCTGAGAGAACTGTGACTGACCCAAGGTCACCCAGCTGGCTGCATGCGGAGAAGTGGGGAATCAAACCTGGTTCTCCAGAGAGTCTGACACTCTGAACCACTACACCAAACTGGCTCCCAGAAAGCTTATACCCAGAATTAAGCTTTGTTGGTCTTAAAGGTGCCCCTGGACTCTAACTTTGTACCTGTGACCATCACACCTGAGTGGCTCCTAAGTAAGCTCAAAATCACAGGATAAAAGGACAAGTCCTTTTGTGGATCAAAAACTGGCTAATAAATAGGAAACAGAGTATAAATGGGAAATTTTCTCAGTGGAAGGTGGTAAGCAATGGGGTACCGCAGGGATCAATACTTGGTCTGATGCTTTTTAACGTGTTCATTAATGGTTTGGAGTTGGGAGTAAGCAGTGAGGTGGCTAAATTTGTGGATGATACGAAGTTGTTCAGGGTGGTGAAAACCAGGGAGGATTGTGAGGCACTCCAAAGGGATCTGTCGAGGATGGGCATCAATGTGGTAAAGAGGGTTCAATGTGGCCAAGTGGAGCCAAAAATCCTAACTATAAATACACGTTGATGGGATCTGAACTGGCAGAGACTGACCAAGAGAGAGATCTTGGAGTCGTAGTAGGTAACTCAATGAAAATGTCGAGACAGTGTGTGACTGCAATAAAAAAGGCCAATGCTATGCTGGGGATTATTAGGAAGTGTATTGAAAACAGATCAGCCAATATCATAATATGCCTATATAAATCAATGGTGCAATCTCATTTGGAATACTGTGTACAGTTCTGGTCACCACACTTTTAAAAGGATATTACAGCTTTGGAAAAAGTGCACAAAAGGACAACTAGAATGATAAAAGGGTTGGAACACTTTCCCTATGAAGAAAGGTTAAAGCGCTCGGGGCCCTTTAGCTTGGATAAACGACGGCTGAGGGGTGACATGATTGAGGTTTATAAGATTATGCATGGGATAGAGCAGGGAGAGAAAGAGGTACTTTTCTCCCTTTCTCACAATACAAGAACTTGTGGGCACTCCATGAAACTGCTGAGCGGTTGGGTTAGAACAGATAAAAGGATGTCCTTCTTCACCCAAAGAGGGATTAACACATGGAATTCACTGCCACAGGAGGTGGTGGCAGCTACAAGCATGGATGGCTTCAAGAGGGAATTAGATAAACATATGGAGCAGAGGTCCATCAGTGGCTATTAGCCACAAGGTATAGATAGGGACTCTGGGGAAAGTGATGCTCTGTATTCTTGGTGCTGGAGGGGGGGTGTCAACAGTGGGAGGGTTTCTAGTGGCTTGGCCCCACTGGTGGACTTCCTGATGGCACCTGGTATTTTTGGCCACTGTGTGACAGAGTGTTGGACTGGATGGGCCACTGGCCTGATCCAGCATTGGCTTCTCTTATGTTATTATGACTATTGTTCAAAACTATTCACATGGGGAATCAAACCTGGTTCTCCAGATTATAGTCTGCCACTCTTAACCACTACCCTGAACTGGCTCTGCATAATGCTTGAGTTCCTCAAAAGCTGCCTTTCCTTAAACACCCAGTTGTGCCGTAGTGAAGCAGAAGCAGGCACCCGTTAACGAAGATAAAGAGACTGCCAGGTTTCCTCCACAACAATTTACAATTTCTGCATCTCACAATCCATCTGTTTCAAAGGGTTTATTGTCATTGCTGCAACCTACATGTTAAAAGGTGAAGATTTGTGTTTGCTTTTTTAAAGAAACGTTAAAGAAATAATGAAATGTAAAACTTTCTATTATTTATTTTACATTTTTATCCTACTTTTCCTCTGGAAAGCTCAGGGCAGCATTATAGCTTCACAAGAACTCTGTGAGGCTGCTTAAGGGAGTGTCAAACTCAGAATTTTGTTTACCATGTTGATCTCTGTTCTCTGGGATGCTTTCGCTTTGAGATGGAAGGCGGGGGAGTAAATGGGGAAAAGAATGTGTGGGAACACGCTTTGCTAGACACCTGTAACATTTTCCCAAGTGGCCTCCTGAGGAAGGAAGAAGAAGTGTCCTTGAAGCCTTTGCTGCCAGGAATGCTGATAGATACACTTTGTAGTGTGCGGGAGGAGGGGGGGAGACCATGCATCAGCTTGGCAGGATGACTGACCAGTGTGATTGGACCATGGCACAAGGGGGGGGGTAGATTGAAGTGGGTATAATAGTGGGCTTGGCGCCAATGCCCGCCAGTTCTGACACAAGTTGGCTTACACCTGTATCGACTGCAATAAACAAATCTTGCATCTGAAGAGTGTTGTTGGTAGTGAGTACGTACGGGGTCTGACAGGTAGAGAGAGAGTTACTGGCCCATGGTCATCTTTTCCCTGATATACACACTATTAGCAATTTAAAGGGGAGAGAGAGAAAGAAGGGTGTAGTACCCCTTTTCTCTTCAAAAGACTAACAAAGATCTTGGTTTCAAAAGTAAAACTGAGAGGGTAGGTTTAAAGGGTTAAATCCCTTCTCAGTACCAACCTTGCATCACAGCTGGGCAAGTGGACAGAGATCAGTGATCTCTGCCATGTCTGCTGGTGCTGCTAGAGTAAAAACATAGAACGGACAGCCTGAGTGCAGTTATTAATTATTAAGTTATTAATTTAACTTATTATTCATTCCACTATTCCATTCTTGTACCTAAGCAGGGGTGTTGAATTCATTTGTTATGAGGGCCAGATCTGACATAAATGAGACCTTATTGGGCCGGGCCATGGGTGTCATGAAATGTAATGCCAGGTACCGGAGATATAAACTTTATAAAGGACACAAACACAGAGGGGTTTTTTTTTTAACTTAAAATAAAAGCATGCTTAAAACATCAGCACTCTTGCAATATTTTGTTTATATGCCACTGGACTCAAATCTATATTTTGTTTATATAACAGTGCCTGATAACTGACACCTCTTGCTCTGAATTATTGCATCAAAATGCCTGTGCTGTTGAAATCCTGAATATGCTGTTCAGGTGTGTATCTGTAAACTGCAAACCTACAATGACACGGCAGCAGCAGAACTGGAAGAAGCAGCAGAAGACAGCCAGTTCCACTGTGGGCCTGATCCAGCCCCCGGGCCACATGTTTGACACCCCTGACCTAAGGCCTCCTAAGAGAGCCAGAATAATACATTGGTTTCAGGAGGACAGCCACATTGGTCTGAAGTAGAAAAGCTAGTTTTGAGTCCAGTAACATCTAGAGACTAACAAGATTTCCTGGGTGTAAACTTCTGAGAGTCAAAGCTCTCTTCGTCAGATACAAGTAGGAATGGAGATCCCTTATATCCCAGGCAGAAGGTAGAGGGGTGTTGTAAACTGGAAGCCAGGATACAAAGGTATATGCAACATGTTATCAGCTTGATTAGAGCAAGAGAGAAGTGTTGTGTAGTGGTTAGAGTGTTGGACTGGGATATGAGAGACCCAGGTTCAAATCCCCACTGCGCCACGGAAGCTGATTGGGCGACCTCAGGCCAGTCGTTCTCTCTCAGCCTAACCCACCTCATCAGGTAGGCACTGTGCGTCCCGTGTGGAACAGGAGAGAACGATTCACAACTCTTTCTTGTCAAGCAGGCCCCACCCAACCACCCCAAGGCGTGGCCCTTGGCTCAAAATGCCACCCAGTCCGACTCACCTGGCTATTTCTGCGATCTCCGCTGTCTGCGCGATGAAGTTGTAGGGATCACGTTCATCGTAATCTTCCTCTTCTGTTTCTCGGCTGCTGCTGCGCTTCTGTTTGCTCAGGCCGGCGCCCCGTGGCCTGGGCGTCTGGGTGGCTGTTGAAGTATGGGAGCGTTTGTGTTTAGGGGAGCTGTGGTTTGAGCCATACTCCTCCTCGGATGTAGAGGTATAATCTGAGCCCTGCTGCCGCCTCCTCGAAGCTTATAAAAAATGAATTGGTTTCAGGCGGTGAAGGAGGAGAAGAGGAAAGAGGAAAAGGGGAGAAGAAAAGACTTTTCAGGCTGAATTCGAAGGGGAAGGAGAAAACGGCGATACAAACCAGCCCAAGAATGAGAGAAAAAAAGGGGGTCGAGGCGCCTTCTGTGCATAACCACAAAGTGGAACTTCGAAATATTAAGACTGAAACCGTTTGTGTTCTAACCACAAGTGGACCCAAGACAGTCATTTTTACTGTATATTTCAAAACACATCTATGATCAACATATTCCTTATCCCATCACAGACAACCGAATCACCTCAGGCTGTGGAGAACATGTGGAATAGCCTATGGGTCAATATTCATGGCCAGAGTCTCCCGGTGTTGTTAAAATGCTAATAGAAAGTTTTTTAGGGGTTCTGTTCAGAGCGCTGTCATGAGGTGGGGGAAATTTTAACCGGTGTCCACTGTGAGGTTGGTTTGTTTCGTTTTTGAGAGTTTTAGGGGTGCTGTCAAAATGCTTCTGACTTATAGCAACCCTATGAATTAACGTCCTCCAGAATGCTCAGGTCTTGAAAACTGAAGGGCCATGGCTTCCTTCATTGAGTCCATCCATCTCCTGTTGGTTTTCTTCTGTTCCTGCTGCCTTCAGCTTTTCCGAGCACTACTGCCTTTCCCAGTGAATTTCACCTCATGATGTGACGGAACAAAATATGATAACCTCATACTGGTCATTTTAGCTTCCACGGAGATTTCAGCCTTGATTTAATCTAGAACCCACTTATTTGTCTTTTTTTTGGTCCGTGAAACTCTCCTCCAATACCACATTTCAAATGAATCAACTTTCTTCCGGTCGGCTTTCTTCATCGTCCAACTTTCACACCCCTACACGGACATTAATTCATTGGGTCGCCACAAGTCAGAAGCAACTTGACAGCACTTAACATATACACACCACAACAACAATAAAATATGGTTCTGACTGGGACGTTGCTCAAGGTTTGACTCCTCTTGCCCCTCAGCATAACATTTTACCTTGTGTATCCCCTCATCATTCAGCTGCGTAGTAAGAAGAATTTTAACATCCTTTCACTTGCAGATGTGTTGTGAACGTACACATTAAAAATGGCCATCTTTACCCACCCTTTATCTGTCACAAATTAACTAGTCATAACAGACTAAACTCACTGAATTTTAGAGCAACAAAATGCGTGTTGCAGATTGTCCACTGTGGCCTGTTTCACATGTTACAATATTCCAACACCCAAGGTGCCACGTGTGGACTTCTTATTAATTCCTATAGGGACGTGCTCTGTTGTAGGAATTTTGTAATATGTGACACAGTCCTGAATTCTACCATGCACAGAAGGCCCCAGTAAAAATGATTAGGCAGGTTAGATTCCACCCCCCCATATTCCCTATCCACACAGAGAGCTTCATTCCCAAATGCAGTTAAGTACCCCCTCAAAGATGACCAGGAGAACAGAAACGCTTGGCTTGTTTACACGCTCAGGAACATCCTCGGCACTCAGTTTAGTGTCATTATAACCTTCAGCCAGTGGTTTTCAAGCTGTAGAGCAGACCAGAGGGAGCACAAAATATGGAGAGGGGGGAGAAGAGGATCTTGCAGGAGGGGCCTATGTTGTCAGAGGAGGAGGAGGAGATTGGATTTATACCCCACCCTTCACTCAGAGTCTCAGAGCGGCTTACAATCTCCTTTCCCTTCCCTTCCCCACAACAGACACCCTGTGAGATGTCTTTCGAGAACTGCTCGAGAGAACAGCTCTGAGAGAACTTGTGACTGACCCAAGGTCACGCCAACAGCTGCACGTGGAGGAATGGGGAATCAAATCTGGTTCTCCCAGATTAGAGTCCAGCACTTCTAACCACTACACCAAACTGGCGCTATCAGCACATTATTTTTTCCACATAAACAATAAGGTCTTACATACGGATCATTCTTTTTGCTCACTTCTATTCTAAAGCTCCAGGAAATCTCTGAATATCCAAAGCAACAAACACGCTATTCTTTACCTCAGTATAAAACTAAGGCAAGCTGAGTGACGCTAACAATTCAGGGGCTTTTTTCTCACTTCCACCTGGGTTCACCCTGTTAAGTGCAAAAGGGCAGCCATGTGTTAAATCTGTTACAGCAAAATAAAGCAAAAGGTCCAGTAGCACCTTAAAAAATAACATTTATTTCAATATGAGCTATCAGGAGTCACACAGCTCAGTTCCTCAGAGGTGGGGAAGAGACTTCAACTGAGTCCCTCCAAATATCTGAGGAAGTTTTAGAGGGTACCCATGTTGGTTTGTAGCGGAACAGCTAGATTCAAGTCCAATAGCACCTGAAGAGACCCGCAAGAATCAAAGCTCCCTTCATGAGATAGCTGATAAAGGGAGTTTTGTCTCTTGAACTGGAGTTTTGACTCCCAAAACCTTTTCAGTCCCTAAGGGCACTCCTGGACTCGATCTTGAATATCTGAGAAAGTAAGCACTGACTCATGACAGCTAATATTGAAATAACTGTCGTTTGTCTTTAAGGTGCTACCGGACTTTTGTTTTATTTCACCCAGCTAAGGCTAGTTAATGAAACAAACGGAGCGCGATACCTCAGGATAACTGACTGTGTAAACAAGCCCAGCAAGTAAGAAAGAGAACCTTTACCAGGAAGGCGGCTCCATCTGGTGTTTGTTCTCAGTAAGTCTCTCAGTGCAGATAACCTTCATTATCTTCAGGAGATTTCTCAGTTTGCCTGCCAGCATCCGCAAGTTACGTTTCACTAAGAAGTTAACATGCAAAGCTCTACCGCATAGGCAGATGGTTCCTAGTTACAGCCAGTCAAAGCAAAAAAACCCACTCATTTTGGACCCCTGGAACATGCTTTCCCCAAGTCACAAGAGATGTTTTCCGTATCCAAATTTGATGATGGTCACTTCATGACAATTCCGAACGCACTATCAGCAACAGTGCTGTGTTTAATCTGGTCAACATCCACCTGTTTTGCCAGCTTGTTTCTCAAGAGAAAAGGTGTTAAGGTGAACGTTGAGAGTAGAGGCTAAAAATAGTAAATACCCATCTCCATTCCACAAAGCCCAGCCAAGGACCCCAGCCTATGCAGGTTTAGTACCAAACCTAAAACCCCTATAAAGGAATTAGAGCGTTAGTAACGTTAAGCCGCATACTGAGTCTTAAGGAATCCTCGGGTTAATTCTACACTTGAAATGGGTTAGCTGTTCTTGCAAAGCAATGGAAGGAACAAAACCAATTCATTTAAAACAAGGAGCGGACAAGGTAAGGGTGAAAGGTCTCTCGGCCAAGGATTCTCAGCAGCAGAATCAAACGACATAAGGGAAGTCTTGATAATTAAATTGGTTAAAGTCTATGCTGGCCCGACTGTGCAACAGCCAACCCTCATATTATTTATTCCAAAGGTGCAACCTGCTAACTTTAAATCATTTTGACCAACAAGCATTTTAAACCTCATGAGGCACTAAACCAAGTGATCTTCAACATGATGCCCTTGATCACCACCCTGCCTGCTGTTGGGTTTCTCTGGTGCCCAGTCATTTCTTCCCCAAACAGGCCCATAGTTATGGTGGGGTGTCCTGGGACCTGGCCCCCTGACTTTCTCCCCAGGCCCCCCGACTTCTGGAAAGAAGTGGGGGGAGGTGCACGGCCCCCGCCTCCACTCCAAGCCATGAATTTGCAGCTTGGAGTGCAGGCACACACAGCCTCCCCCACTTTTCCCTGAAAGTGCCCCCCGACTTTTTAAAAGGCTCCCCTATTTAAAAAAAAATCCTGGCTATGGGACTGTAAACCAAACTGCCAACCTTGGCTTTCTACTACCGCAACAAAGCAAAAATCTGAAAATCATAGGATGCATTATATTAGGGTCTTTAAGGAGCTCCTATTAGCTGCCTTCATCACAAGAAGATGATTGGCTTGGAACTTCCCAGTGTATGATGATTGGCTCTACCTCCTGTGGCAGCCATTTTGTGGTGGTGCCCACTTTTCCTTCTCAAAGAATCCCAGGAAGGAATCATCTTTGGGGAGCACCCATTTGAAAATAGCCACCCCTCCTCATGGAAGGACACCGGCTTGGAAACTCCTAATATTTTGAGACTGGTGCCACCTCCCATGGCCACCATTTTGTGTTGGTGCTACCCATATGTGTTGGTACTACCCATATGCTCAACAAGTTTGGGGACAACTCTGCAACAAGCCTGTTGCTCATAGTTACAAGGGATTTTGTAGCCTCTAGTTCTTCCTCTAGGGGCACATCAGGCCACAAGAACTTCACAGACCCTCAGCTAAACAAAAGGAAAAGAATCAGGATTAGCCCCTGTAAAAGGAAAGTATGACGTGAACCAGGGTTTTGCTGGTCAAAAACCTCTCACTTCCCAATATCTATACTGCTCTGTATGTGTTCAGTCTACATTTCTCCACTGTGTTCAGCCCCAAAGGGCAGGAAATCAGCACAGGGTCGGCATAAGCTCATGTGTTCAATGGGATGCATCTGCACAGTGCAATGAAATGCAAACAGGGTGTCCCAACTCTGGCTTGGGAAATTCCTGGAGATCTGGGGATGGTGCCAGAGGAGTAGCAGAGCCTGAAGAGGAGAAGGCGCTCACAGCGAGGATGTGATGCCATCCCATCTGCCCTCCAGAGCTGCCGTTTTCCCCAGGACAACTGATCTCTGCAGTCTGGAGACCGGTAATTCTAGGAGAACTCCAGGCCCCACTGGAAGAGGGCAACCCTAGATGCATCTCACACACACACGCAAATGTAGGTATGACAAGCAAGAAAAAGCTGTTGAGAAAAGCAACTAAGTACACAAGTTACTTGCTTGCCTGTTGCTGCTTGCCTGTATTAGTTACTTGTGGGACACTGGTGACCTGAAAAGAGGGGGGGATTCTCTTACAGTATACAAATGCTTTTCTCCCTGATCACCTGCAGAAGATTCTTACTTGGCACAAGTGATCAGGAAAGTCTAATCTAAGAACAGTTGCACTTTAATGCAGAGCTAAGGAATTCAGATCCTATAAGAAGGGCAGGGAGGGTGGGAAGGGTTGTCTCAGTGCTTTGTTCTTGCGGCCCTTTCTTCCATGCCCAGGGAAATGCCAATCGCCACTTTGGGGTCAGGAAGCAATCTTTCTCTAGGCCAGTTTGGCTGGGGGTCCTGGCGTTTTTTTTGTCATCGTCTGGGAGTGGAACAGCAGTCACTGGGGGTGTGGAGGGGGAGGTATTTGTGAATTTCTTGCATTGTGCAGGGGGTTGGACTAGATGATTCTGGAGATCCCTTCCAACTCTATGATTCTATAATTCTAAGACATTGTTTGCTGGTTGAAACCAAAGGCCCATATGTGCCAGCAGCCAAGTGAATACTCCAGGAAGTTTGAAGCAGGGCATGGTAGAGACAGCCATCCACTGGCAATCAGTAGTATACTACTTCTGAACAAAGTTGTATTTTGAATAGCAATTGGTATTCTCCCTGAGTGATACCCTGCGGGAGAAAGGGAATTCTCTTTCGGTTATTTTAAAAAAACAACAACCCAGTGCTTAATAAATGGATACTGAACCTGTTGGGAGGAGTTATAGAACCATCTCCAAATTATTTCTCCGTTTGCTTATGTATGAAGAGCCCTGGTGATGGTCTACCTAGTCTAGCATCCTGTCTCACAAAGCGCCCAATGAGTACCTCTTTGGGAGGGACAACGGACAGGGCATAGAGAGAGTGAGGCCACCTCCTAGCACTGGTATTGAAAGATATGCTACTTCTGAATGTGGAGGATCTCTTTAGCCCTCATGGCTAGTAGCCACTGATAGACCTATCCGGTTCATGGATAGACCATGAACCGGTCTAATCTCCTTTTAAAGTTTGCTCCCTCACTTAACTTTGAATTCTTTGGTAGAGGATGCTAGGAATCAGAACTACAAGAGAAGGGAAAGTAAGGTGCGTCCAATCACGCTATTACTCACTGGAAGAAGAGGAGTATTTGATACTGCTGGGGCGCGATCTGGTAAAAGGCTGCTTTGATGCAGCTACTGCTGCCGCCGTCTTCCTAGCAGCATTTCTGGCTTCTGAGACAGGCGGCTTTCGGGTGGCATAATACGATTCTGCACTGCGCCCAGAGAAGGTCGGTCTTGGCGGCGTGCTCTCCGAATCACTCGGAACGTTGAAAGATCCCGCCCGTTTCCTGGGCATGGCAAGGATGTCGAGCCTTGAAAGCTTCTTGGGCTCTGCCAGTGGTTTGGAAGATGCCGCTGTCCCTTCGTGGTGAGCTGTCGTTTTCTCGGTGTCGGCACTCTCATTGTCTGAGGTGTCTCCCAATCGCGCGCGCCGAAGTTTCGAGGCCCTCGTGGGCCTCGGGGTAGATAAGCTATTCGACCTCGTGAGAACTTGTTGAATCTTCTGCACCGTTGGAGTGATTTTGCTGTATTCTTCTTTAGTGGTCTGCGAGAATGGCTTCTTTCTGGTGATAGGCCTCGAGACGGACTGCTCTTGATCGGAGCAGACAGTTTCGGTTGCTGGCGTGTACGGGAGGCTGGTACCGCGTTCGTCATCTGTACAATCCTGAGACCCTCCAGTCCCAGCGCAACGCTTGACTTGGAAGCGCTTTGCATTTTCTCCTTTGTTTCCAGACTCTGATGTGACAGTCTTGCGTTTCTCCGAAAGCCTTTCGCGCGCGCTCGGTTGAATGTTCTGCTCTTGGATCGATGGCGCTGAAGAGGATTTCTCCTTTTGCAAGGCCGTCGCAGCTTTACGCTTTGGTGGGTGGGTGGGGACGTTTTTACCACTGACCAGGCTTACGGTACTTGCCGTGTCCACATCGGAGTCCCCAGATAAGGAGTCTTCCAATTGCCCTGGGGCACTTTCTGGAGCATCAAGCTCGTGTGTTTGGCAGAGTAATTTGGCCTCCAATGCTGCCAGAGCTGTTTCGGTGTCTTTAAGAAGGAGGTGAGTGTCTGGATTATAGTCCATACGGTTTGCTCGCGCCACATCGAGATCTTTAAGCAGAGGGTGGCTAGAGATATGAGGCAACCTGTTCTGAGAAACACTGCTGCTTGATTTCTCTTTGGTAAAACTTTCTTGCCGGACAAAGGACGTGCTTTCTTTCGTGGCCACTTCTTGTTCTTGAAGAGGAAGACTTGAGTGTAAGGAAATAACCATTTTTCCATTTGAGCTAACGTAGCTATTGCTAATGCTTTTAACAGCTGGCTTGGCAGGCTGGAAAGCGGCGTCTTCTTTGTCTGCTCGAGAACGAGAGGTGCTTGGGGAAAGCTTGGAAGGAACTCCTGCCTCCTCTTCATCCCCAATATAAAACGAAGTGGACAAGGGATCACTTGAAGCTCTCAGACTTGACAGCCTGGGCACAGCGTGCTGATGGTTTTGGGATTTTCCACGGTCAGACCTCACTTGCTCCTGCTTGTCTTGGCACTTCCTTCCTTTTTCCAAGCCAAAACCGTCATCAGATTTGCTGGCATCGCTAAGACTGTCGGGGTCCAGGTCTTCTTGAGCGAGCAGCCGACTGGAAGGATCAGCATAGATTTCTGCCCTGCGGTCATTCACAGCATCCCTTGGAGAAGCGTCAGAATAGGATTCCGGGCAGATTAAAATGGGCGGAGTTGGACTTTCAGACTTGTCACCTGGCGGGAGCTGAGGAAGAAGGCGCCTCGTCCGCGAAGCCACAGAGATCTCTGATTCTCCCACTTTAGGAATCGAATCCTTTTCTGAAAAGAATGATGAAAACAGACATCTTACTTAACAATGCAGTGCAACACATCTCCATTTATGTCTTACAGCTAGGCTATGCATTTACACCATTTCACAGGATGGCAGTATTGGTACACAAAAGAAGAGGTAGATTTGAGTCCGGTAGCATCTTAAGAGATTTCTGGCGTATCAACTTTGAGAGTCAAAAGAGAACTGTCAGCCCTCTAAAATGATGTACAGATGGTATATGACACCCAAAAAGATAGCTAACATAGGTAAAAAATTATCTAACAAATGTTGGAAATGTAAACATGCTGAAGGTTCTTTTTATCATATGTGGTGGACTTGCGACAAAGCAAAAGCATTTTGGGCTGTAATACATACAGAGATGGAAAAAAACTTGAAATGGACTTTTAAAAAAGAACCTGAAATGTTTCTTTTAGGTCTTAAATTAGAAGAAATAAATGTGAGTAAAAGAAAATTGATATGGTATATGGTGGTAACTGCTGGAATGCTTTATGCTCAAAATTGGAAAAATGAAAAGATTCCTGATCTCTGGGACTGGCTAAGAAAATTAATAGACATGGCAGAAATGGACAAGTGGACTAGAAAACTCAACAACCTAGAAGCAGAAACTTTCTTGGCGGACTGGAAAGACTTTAAAGAATATATACAGAAGAATTGGGAAATGAAGGACAGCATATTTAGCTTGGAAAATTACTAGTGACGTAACAAATTTATACAACCAATAAGTACCAATAGTAATTGTTAATAAGTGAATTCTGTTACCTGTAGAATTTATATGATAACAGTGTATTAACATGCATTAAAATATTGATAAAATGGTGGAAGCAATGCTGGGAGCCAACGGGGGGAAGGGGAGTTTGAAGAAAAGGATATGAGTTATATTATTTTGACTAAATTGTGAAGTACTATATATCCTAATAAAAGTTGTTTTTTAAAAAATAAAAAGAGAGAGAGCTGTCAGCCCTCTGACAAAGAGAGCTTTGACTCTCAGAAACTTATACCGGGGCCTCCAACATGGTGCCCTTAGAGACCAACAAGATTTCTGGGGTGTAAGCTTTTGAGATTCAAAGTGTCTCAAAGGTTTATACCCCTAAAATCTTGCTGGTCTCTACTGGACTCGAATCGAACACATTAATACTTAATACATAAAAACCAGAGTGGCTATACTTGCCAGAACTCTGAGAGAAGAAGGAGAAATTGGATTTATACCCCGCCCTTCACTACCCGAAGGAGTCTCAGAGCGGCTTACAATCTCCTTTCCCTTCCCCTCTCCACAACAGACACCCTGTGAGTTAGGTGGCGCTGAGAGAGCTCTTCTCGAGAACTGTCCTTGAGAGAACAGCTCTGAAAGAACGTGTAACTGGTCCAAGGTCACACCAGCAGCTCCCAGATTAGAGTCCATGCTCCTAACTACTACATCAATTTGAAGGATACCTCTCTATCGGCAAAGAAAGCTGGAGGACATGGAAGTCATATTGGCAGGGAAGGAGTCATTGGCTGGGATTTATTTTCTTTTTGTCCACAATCAACTCCAGCTTTCTTTCTTGGCCTCTAACAGCTGGGAGGAAAGGAGCAGGGAAGAACAGACAAGCGAGAAAGAAAACAGACCGGGGGGGGGGTGACGACCCAGGCCAATGGCTTCTCTATCCCTGTGAATTCAAACCCAACAGTTTTCCTTTCCTGCATACATTCAATGCCATCCTGAGAGCAGACTCACATCCTTCTAAGCCCACTGGTAGCAATAACCAGGGCTCTTTTTGTAGCAGGAACTCCTTTGCATATTAAGCAACACACCCCTAATGTAGCCAATCCTCCAAGAGCTTACAGTAGCCCCTGCAAGAAGAGCTCTGTAAGCTCTTGGAGGATTGGCTACCTTAGGGGCGTGTCGCCTAATACGCAAAGGAGTACAAAAAAAGCCCTGGGTATAACTCCGCTCTGGACTGCACTGTGAGTGTCTCGAATACACAAAACCAGGTTGCTTTTTTTTACACGACAAACGTAGCTCAACTCTTACCTACAGACATATTTTATGTAAGACAGAACTGTCTAGTTAAGCTCGACTCTTAACTACATACGTATTAGGAGGGGCCATGGCTCAGCGGTAGAGTAACTGCTGGGCATGCAGAAGGTCCCAGGTTCACACATCTCCAGTTAAAAGGACCAGGCAGTAGGTGATGTGAAAGACCTCTGCCTGAGACTTCTGAGCTCTGCTGCCAGTCAGAGTAGACAATACTGACCTGGATGAACCAAGGGTCTGATTCCACGTACAGCAGCTTCATGTGTTCATATTTGCCTTATATCAAGTCCATCTGACTCAGACTTGTCTACTCTGACTGGCAGTGGCTCCCTGAGCAGAGCAAGTAATCTCCAGTCCCTGCTACTTGACATTCCTTCACAGGAGATACCAAACACTGAATGGGAACCTTCCACATATAAAGACTGACCCACAACCCTTCCCTAAAGCATAACTTTCACAAAGGCATCAGTGAGTTTAGAACACAAGAGAAGCCATGTTGGGTCAGGCCAATGGCCCATCGAGTCCAACACTCTGTGTCACACAGTGGCCAAAAACCAGGTGCCATCAGGAGGTCCAGCAGCGGGGCCAGAACTCCAGAAGCCCTCCCACTCTTGCCCCCCAAGAACACAAAGCATCAGTGCCCCAGACAGAGTGCTCCATCTATACCTTGCGGCTAATAGCCACTGATGGACCTCTGCTCCATATGTTTACCTAATCACCTCTTGAAGCTATGTCCATAGCCATCGCCACTTCCCGTGGCAGTGAATTCCACGTTAATTCCTCTTTGGGTGAAGAAGTACTTCCTTTTACCTGTTCCAAACCTATTTTTACCTCGTTCTATCACATGGGGATGGCAGCATTGGCAGAGCAGTTACGGTGCTGGAGAAATGTCCAAAGGAAAACCTCATCTGACCCCTCTGCTGGCTTCAATTTTCTCACAAAGCAAAAGCGTTAATATTTAGAAAAATGCTGTTGAGGCTTCACAATGGATTTTCCTCATCCACTCTTAGCCTCAATGAGCTCCTTGAAAATCAATTAATGTCGGGTGACCTAGCATCCTGTGGCAGTTTTCATTCGTTACACAATTATATGAATTATTTTCTACTGCTTAATGAAAATTACTGCCCCCCGTTTCCTGAGCTCTGGGTCACAAGAAGCAACCAGGATGTGCTGCATCTCCTGTCTTGAGCCACAGCTGACAACGGGAAAAGTATTTTTATAAATAAATATCTATGACGCCTGTGTGGATCCATTTGCTGAAACAGATTCCTTCTTTACTTTGCTCATTAAGGGCAAACGTACTTGGCTGTGTTTTCTGTTTCTTAAGCCCAATAATATTTTTTGAAAAATGAGCAATGGCTTTCTCCAGATGTCAAAAACAGACTGAAAGCAGCCAGTGGTCTATCGGGGGCCACAAACACAGCTTGTTTGTCATGTGTGTACCTACGCCACCTCTCATGTTTGGAGGTCCAACTTAATCAAGCTCAGGTTCTTCATGACATCTGCATGTGGACATTGGGGCAAACAGAACTTTGTGTCCTCCCCCAAAACTGGAATTCTAAATGCTCATTGATCAAACCAGGAAGTCCCATGAAGCTCTTCTTGCAAAGAAAGGGGGAAGAAAAGCATACGAGCACAGCTAACAAGCCACATTCATGCCCATTTCCAACAAATCCCTGTCCAGTCTCAGTTCGTCATGAGGCCTGTATGCAGCCAATCTCTTCTGGAAATACTGTGACGTAAGAGACAAATATCAACCCTAATGCAAAGCTACAGAACGAAGGTGCGAAACCTGGGCACTTTACCCACGTGAGACCCACATCAGTGACGGTACGTACCAGTGCCAGTCTGAGAGAGGGAGCCCTGTGGCTGGATGTCTCCAAGTCCGGGAGCAGATCCTGAGTCTGTGTAGCTATCTGCTAGGCTTGCCCATCTTGACACCCATTTCTGACCGCCTTGAGATGCCGGTGGAAGCTACAAAAGTAAAAACAAATTAAAAAATAAAAATGAAGAAGGGAAATCCCATGCCATTAACCCAACATCATCTACCAAAGCTTCATCACAAGGTGTAACATCTTGGCATTTTTGCTGTTGGTAGTAAGAACTGTTAGATTTAGGGAAATGACAATTACACCAGCATCAACCCAAGAAAGAGAAGGTCTTATGGCCTTTTAAAGACCAATGTATTTATTCTGGCATTGAACTCTGAACCTTCTGGATACAAAACAGACACTCTACTATTGAGTCATAGCCCGTCCCCATACATTCTCTGCCTGAAACTGCAGGAAGTCACTGCAAAATATGTGTAGACAATACTGAGCAAGATGGACCAGTGTTTCTGTGTTTTTGCATTTGCGTGTGTATGTGTGCGTCTGTGCCTGGAAGTCACGGTGACCTCTGGAGACTCTTACTGGGCACAGAGGACATATCAGAGAAGTGGCTTGATAGCCTGCCTCTGCCTCCTGGCCCTGGTATTCTTTGGAGGTCTCCCATCCTCCATACAGGGTTGGCCCTGCTGAGCTTCCGAGAAGGACCGATGGTTTGACTCAGTATAAAATAGCTTTCCATATCATTATATCTCATTTTGAATGTTGACAAAAATGCAGATTAAAAAAAATCCACAAAAGAAGGCAATACTCAAATAGGGGGACTCGATCTAAAAAATTAGGGTAGTTTGCAGAAATACCCAGGAACAGGAAAAAAGTGAATGGGGTTTGTAAACATGCCAAAACTGAAACATACTGGGTGTGGGGGGGAATATACACCATGGGATCTCAGCTGCCATTTCGAGGTTTGCCTAATAACCCCACAAACATTGTTGCAGGCAGGCGTAGCCCCCACTGAGAGAAGCAGAACAAGGTGGCGGGGAGGGGGCGGCAATAAGGTAAAGGACAACAGATGGCGAAGGTGGTGGCAGCAGTGTTTGCCAGGCAGGGAGGTGGGCAACCGAGCCAGCCAGTGAAATGGTGAGATGGAGAAAAGTGGCAGCAGACAAAAGAGCAAAAGGAAAGTGAGGCAGCAGGCAAGGAAGACAAACATGGTGCATAGACCAAGTGTGCATAGACCAAGTGTGAGGGAGAAAGGTGGTAAAAAAGGAGAATGCAAGAAAAGTAGGGCAAGAAGAGATGAAGAAGAGATGAAGAAGAGAGAGGAGATTGGATTTATACCCCGCCCTTCACTACCTGAAGGAGTCTCAAAACGGTTTACAATCTCCTTTCCCTTCCCCTCCCCATAACAGGCACCCTGTGAGGTAGCTGGGGCTGAGAGGGCTCTGAAAGAACTGCCCTTGAGAGAATATCTCTGAGAAAACTTGTAACTGACCCAAAGTCACACCAGCAGCTGCATGTGGAGGCCTGGGGAATCAAACTGAGTTCTCCCAGATTAGAGTCTACACTCCTAACCATTACATCAAACTGGTGATGGAGATAAAAGGGGCAGTGGGAAGGAATGCGGGGGTGGGTGTGATCTCCTCCGGGCGTTTCTCATGGGTCCCCGCTTCTACGGAAGTCTACTTTTACAGCCCTAAGAGAAAATAAACAGATCTGCGGACTTGAGTTGAAAATTAGAACTGACAAGCGGTCGCTGTACCTGCACTTCTGCATGCTGTC
The DNA here is from genome assembly GCA_029375565.1 of Gekko gecko. Lineage (NCBI taxonomy): Eukaryota > Metazoa > Chordata > Lepidosauria > Squamata > Gekkonidae > Gekko > Gekko gecko. Next base: position 227,089,900 of record JAPDNY010000003.1, read on the forward strand.
CACTGGCCACTTTGGAAGCGATGACCTGCATCATAGTGACCCTAGGGCCTGAGCCGTTTTCACTGATCAAGTGATGGGCCCCCAGTTCTTCTTTTTCACCTTTAATAACTGGCCTGAAGACTGGCGAAGACATTTTGGAAAATTCAGCAGACTCCAAAACACCAAAAACCTGATAAAGCAAAAGAGCAGGAAGCTTTAATGAAACAATGAATTCCCATTCCACTACAGATCTCGGTTTATAACCCCTGACTGGGTTAGCCTGTGAAAAATCCTTCACGTGGGAGCACCTTTTCTATGTCACCATGGTAGCATTTGAGAGGTAATAATAATCTTGCAGACAGGGGCTTGTTGTATGGGGTCTCCGTCATCCAAGTGATGCCCTCCCTTCCCATCCATGTAATAATCAGGTGGAAAGGACAAACCAATATAGAATCTCGCAATCACAAGAGTTGGAAGGGACCAGACAGGCCATCTAGTCCAACCCCCTGTTCAATGCGGGATTCGCCTAGAGCATCCCTGACAAGTGTTTGTCCAGCCGCAGCTTAAAGACTGCCAGTGAGGGGGAGCTCAACACCTCCCTAGGCAGCCGATTCCACTGTTGCACAACTCTTACTGTCAAAAAGTTTTTCCTAATATTCTGCTGGTACTTTCCCGCCCTTAATTTAAACCCATTACTGCGAGTCCTACTCTCTGCTGCCCACAGGAACAGCTCCCTTGCCCTCCTCTAAGTGACAGACCTTCAGATACTTCAAGAGAGCAATCGTGATACCAGTCCTGCAAACATCATACTATAGCTCTGCTATAATAATACATAATTATCTCACACCCAGAAAACAACCAGAGTGGCTTGTATTTCCGGGTTTTTACAACTATATGGTGCTATCAAGTGTTTTAAGTAAAGCTTCGTAGTTGGTTAGGGTTTTGGGTTTTCCTCCTCGGGCCCTGGACCAGCTTTTCCTTCTCCTGCTATGGACCACAATGCACCATTCTCTTCTCTTCGGGACAAGCAACATTCTACTTTCTCCATCTGCTTCCCCTTAGATTCCCTGTCCGCGCCCAGATTAGGCAACAACCAAAGGCAGCACTGCTAAGATTGTGTCACTGTAATTAAATGCTATGTTATGCTTTTGCTTTCCTGTGCTCATCATTTTCTAGCTTTGCATCTTGTCGGGGGAATAAAGATTTTCTTACTGGAGATTATCTCTCTCTGTCTCATCTTTCTAAGAATATTGATCTAGAAAGGGCACTGTGTAGGCAACAGTCTGAAGCGGTCCCAAATAACAACCCCAGAACATGTGTATCAACACATCAAGGACACGGTGTACATGGCAGAACTGGCACAGGAATTTGGGTAATAAAATAGAGAAGGGGCTGTGGCTCAGTGGTAGAGCTTCTGACTGGCATGCAGATGGTCGCAGGTTCAAAGGACCAGGCAGTGGGTAATGTGAAAGACCTCTGCCTTAGACCCTGGAGTCAGAAGTAGAAGAAGAGAAGAAATTAGATTTATATTCTGCTCTTCACTACCTGAAGGAGTCTCAGAGTGGCTTACAATCACCTTTCCCTTCCCCTCCCCACAACAGACATCCTGTGAGGTAGGTGGGGGCTGAGAGAGCTCTCTCGAGGATTGCTCGAGAGAACAATTCTGAAAAAACTTGTGACTGACCCAAGGTCACACCAGCAGCTGCATGTGGAGGAGTGGAGAATCAAACCCGATTCTCCCAGATCAGAGTCCATGCTCCTAACCACTACACCAAACTGGGTCTCACAATGCTGTCCTTGATAGACCAATGCTCTGATTCAGTACAAGACGGCTTCTCGTGTGTTGATATTCTTCACCAGTTGCAGTTTCCAAATCATCTTCAAGGGCAGAACCAGCTGACCCTTAAGATTACTGCTGCATAGATCAATTTAGCCACGTTGGCAGACTCCAAGCAGTCAGAGAGCTTGCTGCCATGAATGTGGCCAGAAAGACAGGGGAACTGCTGCTGTGCCCAGAAACAGAGTCAGCCTGGCCTCTCAGCGAAGCACGCTAAAAAGTGCTTCTAGAGGCCCCGAACAGAATAGCCTTGGAGAGGGGCAAGAAGAAACAAAGTAATAACATAATTATATGGCCTTGTGTAGATCAGAAGCTGTCTAATTAGACTGCTGTTTAACTCATTAGTAGATCAGAAGCTGTCTAATTCGGGCCGTCTAACTTGACCCTTGTGTAGATCAGAAGCTGACTAACTCGGGCTGTCTTTTAATGGCCTACATATCTTCAGGACTGCCTGTCCTGGAATACCCCCAGGTGAGCCTTGTGCTCTATTTATCAACATTTGCTGGTGGTCCCCAGCCCAAGAGACCAGGTTGGGGCCAGGGCCTTTTCTGCCCTGGCCCCAACCAGGTGGAACTCTCTGCCAAGTTCCACCTGGGCCCTGCAGGACTTGTTACGATTCCATAGGGCTTGTAAGGCAGAGATGTTCCGCCAGGCATTTGGCTGAGGGCAGCAAAGGTTCCATCTTGGCACTCCTGCTTTCACTTCTGTCACACACACCCACGAGGTAGTGACACCATCAGGACTTGGACACCATTTTGTTTTCTCTAGAATCTAATGTTCTATTGTTTGCTCTCTTGGTCCTACTTTGCTGGTTTTGTATCACCTTAAACCACCCTGAGCCCAGTTTCTGGGAAGGGCAGTCAAAAATCCAACAACAACAGCTGTGAGCCGCCCTGAGCCTGCATCGCAGGGAGGGCGGGGTGTAAATATTAATATATAAATAATAAATAAATAACAACAACATCTATAGATAGAATTTGTTGAGGCCTAGGTACAGAAGTGTCAGAGACCCACAAGAATGTTCAGCTTCATAGAAGTGAAGATATGACTCAAAGATGGGTGTGTTGGTTAAGGGCCAATGCGAAATTTGTAATCACGATTTTATTTGTTAAGATAAAAAGTAGCAAGAATGAACTAACATTTTTTATCCAGGTGGGTAGCCGTGTTGGTCTGAAGCATTACAACAAAGTTTGAGTCCCGTGGCACCTTTAAGATCAACAAAGTTTTATTCAGGGTAGGAGCTTTTGTGTGCACGCATCTGTATCAGAAGTACCTCTTTCTCTCCCTGCTCTATCCCATACATAATCTTATAAACCTCGATCATGTCACCCCTCAGCTGTCGTTTCTCCAAGCTAAAGAGTCCCAAGCGCTTTAACCTTTCTTTGTAGGGAAAGTTCTCCAACCCTTTTATCATTCTAGTTGCCCTTTTCTGCACTTTTTCCAAAGCTATAATATCCTTTTTAAGGTGTGGTGACCAGAACTGTGTGGTGATGCAAAATTACATACTAAGATCCAGCTTACAGCAAACTATACACAGTAACTACATCACATAGAACTTCCTTGGTATAGAAGAAGAAGAGTTGGTTCTTATACCTCGCTTTTCTCTACCTTAAGGAGTCTCAAAGTGGCTTACAATTGCTTTCTTTCCTCTTCCCATAACAGACATCTTCTGAGGTAGGTGGGGCTGAGAGAGTTCAGAGAAGTGTAACTGGCCCATGGTCACCCAGCAGGCTTCATGTGGAGAAGGAATGGCGAATCAAACCTGGTTCTCCAGATTAGAGTCTGCCACTCTCAGGCCCATGGCCAGGATTTTGTGGCTTGTGGGGCAAACTTTTTTTTTCCTGGTGGAGCTGACATTATTTGCCATAACGAAGGGGGGGTGGCATGCACCCTTCTCCCTCCCTCCTGCAAGATTTAAAGGGCCCTCCAGCTGATCGGCAGACTATCTGTTCCCCACTGATCAGCTGAACAGTCCTTTAAATCTTGCAGGAGGAGAGGAAGAGTAGCACACGCCACCCCGCTTCTTCCCTTGAAATGCTTTTGGGAAGAAGGGGGACCTTTAAGAAACGGGGGGCCCTTTAAGGAAGGGGGCAGGCTTTTTAAGGAAGGGGATAGAGCCCCCAATAGTCCCACCATAGCTACGGGCCAAGCCACTCTTAACCACTACACCACACTGGCTCTAGAAGCAGCATAGTTTAACGAGAATAATTCCAGAGTACATTCGGCCTTAACATCCAGTTCCTTGTGGCAACATTATAGTAACAATTTTCCCAATTGTCTCTGCTTTGATAACATCTCCTAAATTGAGGTTTAATCACATTGTGATGGGGGTGTGAAGGCAAGAAGGCCCTTGTCCAAATGCAGCATTCCTAATCTCTGGCTATGGTTAGTGGATCTGGAGGAGGACCACTGGACCACACACTACCACTTTGACTTGGATTTCTGTAACCTTACATCAACACGAACATTAACCCCAGTTTAATGTTGTCAAGATCCTCCCAGTGGCTTGGATGAAGACTAACATTTCCAAGAGCACAAGGACATTAAAGCAAAGGTAAAGGTTCCCTTGCTCGAAAGCCAGTCGAATCCGACTCTAGGGTTGCGGTGCTCATATCCGTTTCCAAGCCGAAGAGCCAGCGCTGTCCAAAGACATTTCCATGGTCATGTGGCCGGCATGACTAAACACCAAGGCGCACAGAACGCTGTTACCTTCCCACCGAAGTGGTACCTATTTATCTACTTGCAATTTCTTGCTTTCGAACTGCTAGGTTGGCAGGAGCTGGAACTAGAGACAGGAGCTCACCCCATCATGCGGCACCCTGGTCTCGAACTGCTGAACTACTGACCTTCCACAGCCTGCAGTTCAGTGTCTTAACCACTTGAGCCACCGCAGCTCCTTACAAGGACATTACACCCTCATAAATGTGATTTTCATGCCTTCCACTTCCTGCAGTAGGCCCAAATGCTCCCCATCTCCCCTAAGAACAGGATCATTTCCTTACAGAAATGATCGAGTTTTATAAGATTATGCATGGGGTAGAGCAGGTCGAGAAAGTAGTACTTTTCTCCCTTTCTCACAATACAAGAACTCATGGGTACTCCATGAAATTGCTGAGCAGTCAGGTTAGAACGGATAAAAGGAAGTACTTCTTCACCCAAAGAGTGATTAACACATGGAATTCACTGCCACAGGAGGTGGTGGCAGCTACAAGCATGGACAGCTTCAAGAGGGAATTAGATAAGAATATGGAGCAGAGGTCCATCGGTGGTTATTAGCCACAAGGTATAGGTTGCAAGTGATGCTCTGTATTCTTGGTGCTCGCGGGGGGGGTGTCAACAGTGGGAGGGCTTCTAGTGTCCTGGCTCCCCACTGGTGGACCTCCTGATGGCATCTGGTATTTTTGGCCACTGTGTGACAGAGTGTTGGACTGGATGGGCCGTTGGCGTCATCCAACATTGGCTTCTCTTATGTTCTTATCATTAATATGTCATGTTTACCCTTATGCTTTGCTTCAGTTCTGTCTCTTTAGATTTCTCATTGGTTCTACAACCTAAATCCTATTTCATCGTTCAGCGAATGTCCCATCCTGTAGACTGTACTGACTCCCTCCATGTAACCCACCTAGAGTCCCAGTGAGAAAGACGAACTATAAATAACATAAATAAAATAAATAAATATAATAACAGCTGCTAGATTAACTTTTGCTAAACTGTGAAGGGAGAATAAAATCCTCACGGAAGAGGGTTGGGGGTGAAAGAAGTGAAAGATTTCTTTGTCTTGCTGAGACCCATAGCTCTCCGAAGACATCAGGATGTCCCTGAGTTGGATGTTTATTAGCAAGAAGTTTTGCAGTGCATGGAAACTTCCAGAAAGCTTTTGATAAAGTTCCTCATCAAAGGCTCCTAAGCAAGCTCAATAGTCATGGGATAAAAGGACAAGTGCTCTTGTGGATCAAAAACTGGCTTATAAATAGGAAACAGAGAGATGGGCCATTGGCCTGATTCAACATTGGCTTCTCTTATGTTCTTATGAAACATCCGTGACACAAGCTTGAAGGTGTCTAGTTTTCTAAACATTTAGAGACATTTTAGATTTCTTCCTCCTTGTTTCTTTATGTAACCCTTGCAAAATTTCATTAAAAACAAATCTTTGGAAAAAATCAAAAGCGAACAAGCACGAAGTTCCTCAAAATTCTCAATGCCTAAATTTTTTTATTACCTGATCAATCATTTTCCGAGCTTCTTCCACTTCTTTATCTTGCGATTCGGTCTCAATGGTGTAGGTGCCTGTTTCACTCAAGCTGTCCTCTTCCTCGTGCTTCCGAGCTTTGACCAAGTTAGGATCGACAACGGGCGTAGAGACTGTTTCGGGTGGTGGGGGTACTACTACCCGTGGGGTGAGTGGTGCGGGCAGAGGGTGTGGCTTCTCCGTGGCTTTCAAGGCCTGAGAACTCTCTTTTAGGCATTCGGCAGCAAAATCCTGTGCAATTTTCGACTTCCGCCCAGCACTGCCGTGATTTTTTACCGATGACCTCGATGTGGAGGATGAGGAAGAGCTGATCCGTTCCTCCGTCTTCTCCCTCTTAAAGGAGCCGGCTCTTGGAGCGTTGAAAGGGCCTGGCCCTTTAGTTCCTACAGGTGCCAGGTGTGACGATGGTGCGGAAATCCCTGGTTTCTCAGCGGGTACGGTAATTTTGCGTTTCTCAACCTTGGTCTTCAGGGCGGGATCCACTTCATTCTGGGTGCAGTGGCCGCTGTGCGTGAAAGACTGTGACCTCTTCTTCCGAGGAGTGTCGTCGTCAAAGAACTCAATGACAAACGCCTGCTGGTTGTGAAGCATTTCCTGAGGGTCACGCCGAATTTGCCGCTGGAGTCTGGCTTGCTCAGCCACATGGTCATGGACAGGCGACTCCTTTTCGGGTTTGGGTGCGACCGGGTCTTCCGAATCACTCTGTGTTCCATCTTCGTGTCTGTTACCTGCAAAGTCCATGCACAATTAGAGTTGCCCTGGTATGGAGCTTACCTAACCACACATCAACCTCACTGCACTAGCCTTTTCAAGACCATTGCTCTGGAAATGCAGATATTTTATAACTTAAAACCATGCAATGGTTATGATTCAATTGCTGGTCTGCTAGCATGATTTTTAGCCAACTTGGTGTTTACTTGCTTGAGTCATCTGGAAGAATCTTCCAGCAAAACTTGCACCTGCTCTCTGCTTGTTCATACTCTGATCTACAACAGGACAACATCGGGGGGGGGGGGAGCACCCATAATATCTACTTTTAAAGATGCTGTTGGGCCAGCAAACAAGAACGGGGAGAGGTGGGTCATACCTGGCTAGGTACACTACATAAGTGGCATGCAGATTTCTGGTTTTGCACAAGAGCAAGACACTACGATTGTTTTAAGAATGTCAGCGTGAAGCATCAGAGGTTACGAAGCATCAGAGGTCACTTATTTCCATTGTTTATAGTCCACCTTTCTCACTGAGATTCAAGGCGGATTACAACAATGTAAGTCAATGCAATCAACCGGATTACAAATATAATGCGGAGGAAAATAAAACCAGCATAATGTGCTGCCCTAGAAGGTGCTTTGTGAGCAGGATCCTAGTGGGGCACCATGTCACCAGTGGGAGATCTTCCATTCAAACGTCCAGCTCCCGGAACTACCAAACTCCAGACTCTAACTTTAAACAATTGCTGCTCTACAGGAGGAGACGCACAGTTTGAATGGGTTCGTACAATTAACCCACATGATGCTGCCTTGTACTGAATCAGACCCTTAGTCTAGCACAGTCAGTCTTGTCTACCCAGACTAGCAGTAGCTCTCCAGGGTCTCAGGCAGAGGTCTATTCCCATGAACTCCTACCTGGTCCTTTTAGCTGAAGATGCCGTGGGTTGAACCTGGGACCTTCTGCATGCCAAGCAGATGCTCTGCCACTGAGCCAGGGCCCCTCGCCTGCCTCAGGACCCTGCCGGCTTCCAGTCTGGCTTTACCTAAGCACACTGGGCTCAATCACTTCAGCCTCATTACCCTCCAAATTGTACATGCTTGAATTCATGGCTATATTGTCAGCTTTCTAATCAGGACGTTTTTGCTTGATTTGGCTGTAAGCTACAAAGCACAAGGTCACAGTCTGAAGAATCCAAAATTTATTTATGTATTTATTTATTCCTTTAATTTATACCCCGCCCTCCCCATCAGGACAGGCTCTGCTTTCATATACTATAACTCACATTTCTGCCTTATGTAGTGTTTATTATTCGTGTTAACGAGATATATCATATATGTTTGGACGTTTTTTGACGAAGAAGGAGGAGGAGGAGATTGGATTTATACCCTGCCCTTGACTCGGAGTCCAAGAGCGGCTTACAAACTCCTTTCCCTTCCCCTCCCCACAACAGACACCCTGTGAGGTACGTGGGGCTGAGAGAGCTCTGACAGAAACTGCTTTTTCAAGAACGGCTCTGACAGAACTATGGCTTGCCCAAGGTCATCCAGCAGCTGCATGTGGAGAAGTGGGGAATCAAACCCGGTTCTCCCAGATTAGAGTCCGCGCACTTAACCATGACACCAAACTGGCTCTCGTTTCACATACACATTATCTGTTCTGCTTTTTGATATGTGTATTATTTACTATTTGCTTTACAAACGTCTATAATCCTCGGGTGCTTTGCACGTCTCTTTCTTTTCCAATCAGAGGTTTCTCCTCCTTTTTTTGTGTTGGTGTTTAAATGAAGACAAAATCTGCACAAATTAGAGATAAGAATGTTCCAGTAAGAAAAAGAAAGTTCAGTGTTTTGCCTGAATGAACCACAACACAGAGAAAGGTCTGCAGCAGTGCCACTGGGAAAAACTTCCTTGAATATCCAATCCAAATACTCATATTTTCAGCCTGTGAGTACGTGAATAATCAGACTAAATTAACAAGCCTGGACTCCAATTAAAAAGCTGCAAGAGGGAGGTGCTAACAGGCCAAACCAGGATTCTTCTTCCTTGAGCTGGTAGTTCTGATCCACACTAACCGTGCAATCCTAAAGTGTTGGTAAGTAAGGTTCAGCACTCAGATCATGACGATCTAAGTGACAGCTGGAAAGCTACACTAAAACAGTTTCAGCCAGCATGGGCATGAGCTGATGCAACCTGGGGCTGATGTAACCATGAGTCAGCACTGATGTGATTGGCTGACCAATGTATATATGTCATTGCTCTATACTGTATTATCCCCTTCTTCTGATGGTGATGTATGGCGGAGCATTTTGCTGGAGATCTGTGTAAATTTGTAAATAAATTCCTGTACATAGTAACCACTGCACTGTCTCAGTGCGGTTGACTTTTGGAAACCTCTGGATGCAAGGAGTGCTTGCTGGTGAGTGCAAGAGTGACTGAGTGTGCTGGCTCAAGCGTTCCTGATGCGCTGCGCAACATAAAGCTTTCCTTGGAGCAAGCCCCATTGAATAGACCTGAGCAGGACTCTGAGTAGACCCGAACGGGATTGCTTTCTAAAACTAAGAAACCTGCCCCAATCCCTTCCAGGAGTGAGTTACTATAAGCTCCATGCTTACCTTTCAGGGTTCTCACGTGCACGGGGAGGTCACTTTTGGTGCTGTACACATCGTCTCCCACTGCCTGCCTTCTCATGAGGCATGGGTCGTTCTGCACCAGCCAGTCGGCCACTTTGTTCTCCGCCGAAATCATTTCGGTGTGGCCGGCCTCCTTGCTGAGGTTCCTTCGCTGCCTGAGCGAAAATTTGGTAACGTGGTCTTTTATCTTGATTTTGCCCGGAGTGCAGTTGTCGAATTCAATGGTGAAAGAGGCGTGGCTTTGCACGACAGGCGGCACTGCCGTGTCAACATCCTTGGTGGGAATCTCGTGGACTTGCGCCTCGGGAGATTTCACCGGCTGCTGGAATTCTTTCGTCGGGATTTCGAAATAACTCGGTTCCCTTCGGAAGGCGTAGACAGAGTCGCCTTGAGAATCTCTGTAGCCAGTGATGTTACCGTTGATTTCTTCTTCGTGTTGGGCTATTTCCTTTGTTCTTTCTAAAGGTTAGAAACAAAAAATTAAGGGGGGGGGGAACAGTACTCAAAAAAATACACCTGAGATTGGCACGATTGGTGTGCTTTTGACACCAAACAGTAGGTTGCTTTTACTATTTCAACTTGATGTTGGAACTTTTATCTCGTTTTGCCCTGGTCTTTCTCCAAGTTGTTCAGAGTTCTCGTTTTCCTATTTCACTATTGTAAAAACTCTGTGCTTGTGGTAGCTTAGAGTGAATGTGACCAGCCCTGGGTCACCCAGGGATCTGCATACATGAAACTGCCTTATACTGAATCAGACCATTGGTCCATCATAGGGTTGCCAACCCCCGATTTTGGGGACCCCAATCTGCCACCAACCAACTGGCCAATGGGGGAAACCCCAACCCTGAAGACCCCAGTATGCCCGGGCACTTTGTGCGGGAGACACTTTAGCATTTGGCTAAAAACTCCATGGTGACCATAGAGTTTTCAGCCAAATACTAGAGTGTCCTCTGTACAACGTGCCCAGTGCGATGACATCACATCCACGTGACAAAAGACCCCAGGAGCCCCCCTGCCAGCAGACGGGTAAGATCTGGCAACCCTAGTCCATCAAGGTCAGTATTGTCCACTTTGATTGGCAGCACTTCTCCAGAGACTCAAGCAGAGATCTTTCCCATCACCTTCTGTTCGGTCCTTTTAACTGGAGATGCTGGGGATTCAATCTGGGAGCTTCCTCATGCAAAGTAGACCTTCCTCTACCACCAAGCCACAGCTTCTCCCCACAGCTGAATGGGGATTTGAGTTTCAGTCTATTACCATCACTCTACGCTGGCTCTATGGTGATTTGACTAGCTAGCACAGAACAACTCTCCGGTCTGAGGAGGAGGAGGGGAGAGGGATAGTTGCTGATTCCCCCGCTCCTGCTCCAGATTTGAGTTTTCCTCCATACACTGTCCATTGGCCCAAAGAAGCAGCCCACACTGAAGGCCGCCGTATGAGTGGAAGATGGGAAAGTTATCTTCCTTTAGCACAATTTGGCTCACACCGTTTAGAATCCAAGCCGATGTATTTGAGTTTTTTGTAAGCTACTTCGAGAAACCTGAAGGTGAACACCACATTTATCCCACCTTCTTCTAGTACATGGTTCTACCTTCCTACATTTTACCATCAAAATACCCATTACATTTTTAAAATATATAGATTTTATTTATATTGTTAGTCACCTTGAGTTCTGCAAGGGGGAAAGGCAGCTATTAAAAGTTTTAAATAAATAAATAAAATAGTACCGGAATAATGCTCTTCTTGTCTCCTATCATCCGAGGTCTCCAACTTATTATTGGCATCATCCTCACCCCACCATGACGGTTGGCCATAAAGGGGTGTGCGGTACGTACTCGTTGTTGTCTCTAGAGATGGGGATGGGATTTTTTTCAAAACACAAAAGTAAAAAGTTTCAAGTTAGCTTCCTGGAAGGTACCACAAGAGAAACATCACTTGACTCTAGAAGGTGACAGAGTACATCTTCTAGATGATAGAGCACATCTTTATTCCTAAGAATGCCTTATAGGAAGTAGGGAACACATTTAACTAAACTATGTTCTAATCAAAGTCTACTGGTCTCTACTTTAAGACACCAGAAGTTGGCAGAACTCCCTCATTGCAAACATTAAGGCTCAAATCTGAGTTTCAAAACAGCATCCACACATCACTGGACATTACACTACTGTCATGATTTCAGCTCCTGCTTTTTCCTGTTCTAGACAGAAAAATATAGCAGCAAAATGACAACAACAGTTACCGCCAGTCTGGACCCCATTAACATATATTTATGACTGGGATTTTTGGCTCCAATGCACATTACTTTGCACTTGCCCAGGTTGAACCGCATTTGCCATGTTGACGCCCACTCGCCCAGCCTCAGCAGATCCTTCTCTAGCAATCCTCCCTGATTCTCACCATCCTGAGTCATCTGCAAACTTAGCCACTTCACTGCTTACTCCCAACTCCAAATCATTAATGAACAAGTTAAAAAGCACTGGACCTAGTACAGAGCCCTATGGTACCCCACTGACAACCCCTTCCACTTCCATTTACACTCACTCTCTGTTTCCTGTTAACCAGGTTTTAATCCACAAGAGGGCTTGTCCTCTTATCCCACGACTGTTGAATTTACTTAAGAGCCTTTGATGAGGAACTTTATCAAAAGCTTTCTGGAAGTCTAGGTAAACTACTCTACTCTACTGTTCACCCCCTCAAAGAACTCTAAAAGGTTAGTGAGACAAGATCTTCCCTTACAGAATCCATGCTGATTCTTCCTCAATAGCTTTTGTTCATTCATACAAACCCATGGTTTCATTATTATTACAAATATGACTTCACATCAACAATGTAGATAGAACAAATTATACATGTACTCTGACATGCATACAAGTCTCTCATACATAGGCTCAATAAATGTCTCAAAAATGTCTCTTTCTCAATATAGGCCTCACAAGAAACATTTTCAGACAACACTAATTGTGCGTACCAGGAGCATACCAACCACACATGTGGAAACTGACCTCTATCAACAATCATTTCAATACGCGCAGTCACCATTTCATCAAGAACAGGGATCTTGCATACGTTCAGTACGCACGTACTGAAGCACAAAATGTGTAGTGCCGGTTTCAAACAAAATGGCAACCACATGTATCAAGAAGATTGAAGGTAGCTCATGCTCTGAATACACGCCGTTGGATATCCGCAAAGTAATGCCTAAAAAGGGCCACGATAGCTTCATTTTCGAATCCACATACAAACCATCATACCTCTAAGTTACACGCAAAGTGCTATGCATGTGTGTGTAAACCTTTAAGTGTGTATCAACTGTAATACTTGCATATTATACGGCTTTCCTGCCCACCTACAATTCCGAGAATGCAAAATGCTATTCTCCCAGATCAAATACTTAGCTTAGTACTTCTAAATCTACTTTTTTTTACAATGAAGACAGCTAATAAAAATTGTACATGCATTGCAACACCTCTTTCTTAACATATGCTAGGAATTAAGAATATAAACTCCCTGATCCATAATTAGAGTTGTCAGATCCCTCTTGGCCACTGGAGAGGATAGGATTGCCACCTCCAGGTTGGGAAACTCTTAGACATTTCAGGATGGAGCCTGGGCAGGACATGGACCTCAGTGGGGTGCGATACCACAGAGTCCACCCTGCAAAGCCTCCATTTCCTCCAGGGGAACTGATCTCTGTAGACTGGGAATGAGCTGTAATTCCAGGAGATCCCCAGCCCCCCCATGACTGGTAAATCTATGCACAATCTATTTATCAATTCCTTCAGTTTTTGCAGTATTCATCCATAAAACACAGCTAGAAACATCAATGGAAAGCGAAGACCGGTAATTAGTGGGAAGGAAGAACCAAGTGAAGAGAAGCAGCTAATGAAGACATTAGCCAGCATCTTTAAATGAATGGTGTCACTGGGGGGAAAAAACTCCACACCCTCCTTCACTACCGCGGTCTTATGCACACAAAAGGGACAAAGACATATTTATGTAAATAGCTGTACAGATTAGTACGGGGGAAGTAATAACTGAAGGAACGGAATGCACAGAACAGTGGCACTTCCTAGTTTCCCCTTCACACAACACACATACATACATGTGCTGCTTATCATCATTGCCAATACAGTCTTGAAAGCCTGTGTCTCCCCTGCATCAAATTATGCAGAAAACGTGACAAAGTTGGGTCAGCAACCACATAGATGTTTTAATTTATGGTAGGTGTTCCACTGCTTTATTTCTGTTTATATGCCTACCTTGCTTTGCTTCCCAACAGGGATACAAAACAACTCTCAACATAATGCTCCCTCTTCCTCCATTTTATGCTCACAACAACAAAATACAACTAGGTAAGTTGGCAGTGAGAAAGAAAATGAAGAAGTGGAGGAGACTGGATTTATACCCCGCCCTTCACTCGGAGTCTCAAAGCAGCTTACAATCTCCTTCCCTTCCCCTACCCACAACAGACACCCTGTGAGGTAGGTGAGGCTGAGAGAGCTCTTTTCAAGAACTGCTCAAGAAGACAGCTCTGAAATAACTTGTAACTGACCCAAGGCCACCCAGCTGGCTGCATGTGAAGGTGTGGGGGATCAAACTCAGTTCTCCCAAATTAGAGTCTGCGCTCCTAACCACTACATCAAACTGGCCAAGGTCACCCAGATGAGCTTCCATGGGAGAATGAAGATTTGAACCTGTCCCTCTCAGATCCTAGTCCAACACTATTACCGCTACACTATATTGGCTCTCCCGGGTGACTCTCCAAAATCTGAACTTTCTTCCAAATAACTTTTTATGGGAATTGGCTTGCAGTGTCTAGATCCAAGTCTTTAAGGGGGTTAAATTGCAGCACAGATCTTGTCTCTGTCTTGAGTTCTACCTGGGGCCATAATATGTATTATTTTAACCACTCTTAACACACCCTGAGCAATAGGGACGGGGCTTGCTTGGACTTGAAATGCATAATCCGCGTTCTCTCATGCAAACGTGAGAGATGGCTCTTCTGCCAGTTCTTTCCATGATGTAAACTGAGTTGTTGTTATTATTATTATTAGTATTAGTAGTATTATTAGTACTAGTAGTAGTATTTTATGCAGTACCCATAGAATGTGAGAATATGCCTAAGATACCCATTGTGATTGTTCTAAATGATCGTTCCTAATTTACAGACAGGGCACTTGTGGCTGGAAAAAAGAGCCAAGCCTCTGAACTGCAGGCTGTGGAATGTCAGTAGTTCAGCAGTTCGAGACCCGAGAGTGCCGCATGACGGAGTGAGCTCCCGTCTCTAGTTCCAGCTCCTGCCAACCTAGCAGTTCGAAAGCAAGAAATTGCAAGTAGATAAATAGGTACCACTTTGGTGGGAAGGTAACAGTGTTCCGTGCGCCTTGGTGTTTAGTCATGCCAGCCACATGACCACGGAAATGTCTTCGGACAGCGCTGGCTCTTCGGCTTTGAAACGGAGATGAGCACCGCAACCCTAGAGTCGGATTCGACTGGCTTTCGAGCAAGGGAACCTTTACCTTCACCTTACGAATTTCCAGGGGTGTCAAGCTCATTTGTTACAAGGGCCAGATTTGGCATAACTTTACTTTTCAGGCCAGGCCATTTGTGCCATGAAATGCGCCAGATAACGGAGACATAAACTTTATAGAGGACACAGGCATACCCAATTGACGGTATTATTTTTACTCAAAATACAAGCATGCTTCAAAGACAACCAGTTGTGATATATAGACCTTCCAAGACCTTCCAGGAAAAGAAAACAAATGCAAAGTCTCCAAGGCGCAGGCAGAAAATTACCCAGCTTAATTAGAGCAATCTAGTTTTTACCTCAAACTTCACAGTCCCATGGGAGGCAAGAAATGAAGCAACCAGATCACGTATCTCAAGTTGTTCTTATTATACGACAGGTCTACCTCAGTGGTCAAGTCACCTGCGTCTAATGTCCACCCTTGTTACTGTCTGCCTCTGAAAAAGGACCGAATGACGCAAACAGCAGCACCAGTGGAAGTGTTTTCTAACTAAAAAAGCTCATCTTTGCCAAGCCACTGGGAAAGGGGAACACCACTTCAGTATGTCCCAATCTCCACACGTCTGAGGCAGACGATATAGCAAACTTTGCTTTAAGTATGGGTAGGAACGTATTCTCACACATGCCTGTGCAAGCAATTGTTAATTGTGTCTCCTAGGGCCACAGTTAGGGCTTTCTGCAGGATCAATGGGGACTCTTTTACCCTGATCATGTTGAAACCACTGTTCTGTGTGTATCTCCCACACAACTGAGGTAATGTTTAAATGACTCAACCAGGTGGGCAGAGGCCAATCACACAGGTGCTGACTGTGGAACTGGCACCTTGCCAGCAAGGGGTGCCAACTGTACAACCATATTCATGCAATCGACCCACACCCACGTGACAGTGTCATTTAACCACTACCTCAGCCACATAGGAGCCATTCCCCAAAAAGCAGTCCCCTCACAGCTCAGGTTAGTTGGCTCATTGAAAAGCCACAGAATTAAGAACTGGCCACAGAATTCTGCTTCCAGGGAATCACATTCCCTTTTTCAAAAAAAACTTCCAAGTCCAAGCAACAGAGGAGAGTTTTATACTCCGGTTTTCTCTACCATAAGGAATCTCAAAGCATCTTACAGTCACATTCCCTTCCACTCCCTACAACAGGCAACTTGTGAGGCAGAAGGAGCTGAGAGAGTTCTGACAGAACCCAAGGGTACCCAGCAGGCGTCATGTGGAGGAAGAACAGGGAATCAAACCTGGTTCTCCAGATTAGAGTCCACCACTCTTAAACACTACATCACACCAACTCCTAGCTCTTATGGCGATTCAGCTATACTTGAAAAGTGCGTAGCAGCGCTTGGTGAGACCCAAGTATCCAAAGGAATTGCATGGAGAGAAGTCAGAATTCCAGGAGATCTCTAGCCCCCACCTGGAGGTTGGCTAGCCCAGGTAATTAACATCACCTGGTGCATAACATCCCATTAAGCCTCTATTAAAGGGACAGGACACTTTTTATCAGTTCTGTTGGCTACCCTAGGACTCTTATTAAATTCCTTGAGATTTTGGGTGCGAAGCCTGGGGAGGACCTCAATGAGGAAGAGGAGGAAGTTTTTATATCCCACTTTTCTCTACTTTAAGGAGTCTCAAAGCGACTTACAATCACTTTCCTTTCCCCTCCCGACAACAGGCACCTTGTGAGGCAGGAGGGGCTGAGAGAGTTCTGACAGAACCGTGACTGACCCAAGGGTACCCAGCAGGCTTCATGTGGAGGAAGAACGGGGAATCAAACCTCCAGATTGGAGTCCACCACTCTTAACCACTACATCACACCAACTCCTAGCTCTTATGGCAATTCAGCTATACTTGAAAAATACGTAGCAGCATTTGGTGAGACCCAAGTATCCAAAGGAATTGCTGAATAATATCTCCAGTGGTCAGAGGGCATTTGAAGGCATGAAGCTGCCTTATTCTGAATCCGACTATTGGTCCATCGAGGTCAGTATTGTCTATTCAGACTGGCACCAGCTCTCCAGGGTTTCAAGCAGAGGTCTTTCACTTCACCTCCTACCTGATCCTTTTCACTGGAGATGCTGGGGATTGAACCTGGGACCTTCTGCACACCAAGCAGGGTGCAAGTACCTCTCTCTACTTTTAACCTTCTTTTTTTGCCATCAAGTCACAGCTGACTTACGGTGACCCTGTACGGTTCTCAAGGCAAGAGACATCCAGAGGTGGTTTTGCCAATGCCTTTCTCTGAGTGACGCCAAGCAGGTCCAGCTAACACTAACCAGGGCCAGCCCTGCTTGAAATCTGAGATCTGATGAGATCGGGCTAGGCTGGGCTATCCAGGTCAGGGAGCCGTGAACAGGAACTAAATCAATTACGCAAACCCAAGAAAAGGGCAAAACTACACAAAGCATGCTTAGTTTGCACCCTTAAAGCAAGTTGCAGAATTCAGCAGCCACAACAGAGGCGAAGGCACAAGCAATAGAGGTGAGGGCAAAGCTTCAGTGAAAAGTAACTAAGCCACACTCCCGTCATTTCCATGGCACTTAAGCCGGTCTGTTTGAAGGCCGCTCATTAACCACCCATCTGATGCCCCCACCCTCCACCACCACTTTATGCCAGCTTGCCCAGATGGCGCCAATTCATCCAAACCCCTTTTTCCTTGGCTCATCAATTCCGGCAGACAGCACGGGCAAAGGCAGGGATGGGGGGTGGCAGCCCACGGGGAGAGACAATATCCATTTAAATGACAGGATTAAGGTCAGCTGGAGCACTTGCCTAGATAAATATTGAACTGTGGGTGACAGCATGATGCAGTCACTGAAAGCAAGCCAGCAAGTCAGCAAGCCTATATCCTCTTTTCCCAGACCAGCTCCTACAGTTATAATTTGTTCAGAATATTGAGGGGAAGAGGAGACCTGCACAAACAGAGAGAGAGAGAGAGACAGGGTACCAGCAAAACATTATCTCCTTCCGGTAACCTGCGGTCCTCGCTGAGCTTAGAATATGCAGCAGATTGGAGGTCTGGAAAAACGTCACCCGCCTTAATGCTGTTTTCTCGTCAGAATGTGCTTCCCTAGATGAAAGGCCCATCTTTCTCAGCACTGCCAGCCAAGACTAGCAACAGATCTACCTTTGAGTAGCAGAAGAAGTCCTTCCCATTCTTCCTGCTTAGCTATCCATTGACTGGAGTCGCTGGGGATTTATTTATTACTTAAGGATTTAAATATGTACCCTCCAGTTCTCTCCACAGTGGAGCCCCAAAGCAGGTTGTCTCCTCCTCCGCTTTATCCTCACAATGACCCTGTGAGGTAGGTTAGAGCTGAGAGTGACTTGCCCCATGGCCACCCAGCTAGTTTCCATGGAAGAGCGGGGGTTCATGCCCAGGTCTTTTAGATCCTTAGTTGCTCTCTCTAACCACTGCTGTAAAGAGGCCACAGATGCAAATCTCATGCATATTAAGAACATAAGAACATAAGAGAAGCCAATGTTGAATCAGGCCAATGGCCCATCGAGTCCAACACTCTGTCACACAGTGGCCAAAAATACCAGGTGCCATCAGGAGGTCCAGCAGTGGGGCCAGGACACTAGAAGCCCTCCCACTGCTGCCCCACCCCAGCACCAAGAATAGAGTGCATCACCTGCCCCAGACTGAGAGTTCCCATCTATACCCTGTGGCTAATACCCACTGATGGACTTCTGCTCCATGTGTTTATCTAATTCCCTCTTGAAACTGTCCATGCTTGTAGCTACCACCACCTCCTGTGGCAGTGAATTCCATGTGTTAATCACTCTTTGGGTGAAGAAGTACTGCCTTTTATCTGTTCTAACCCGACTGCTCAGCAATTTCATGGAGGGCCCACGAGTTCTTGTATTGTGACAAAGGAAGAAAAGTATTTTTTTCTCAAGCTGCTCTATCCCATGCATAATCTTATAAACCTCTATCATGTCACCGCTCAGCCGTCATTTCTCCAAGCTAAAGAGCCCCAAGCGCTTTAACCTTTCTTCATAGGGAAAGTGTTCCAACCCTTTTATCATTCTAGTTGCCCTTCTCTGCACTTTTTCCAGTGCTATAATTGGAACTGATGTGTTTGAACCTTTTTGTTTGAGTCCACAAGAGCAGGAATTTAGGGGCCAAGGAGGAAGCAAAAGAAGATGGCATCTGACAGGACTCTCCTAAAGGATGAACGTGGGCACTGCTACTGTAAAACTGACTTTCTAACAAGTAACCCACTAGACACATATGACTGATCAAGCTCCTGTTTTCTGTCTACAGTTGCCAGGCCAAGCAGCATGTTTATGTCACTTCCAGGGGAAACCACAGAGTTTCTGGCAATTCCTAGAGCTACCCTATATCACTTCTGTGTTTTTCTGGGAGATTGCAAACAGATAGTGTTATGATGCACACAGTAAGCCACAACCCACAGCCAGTGGTGCCGCCATAAGTTTCCTGGATCATGGGCTCTAACTAGGTAGCGAGTTTTTACACTGCCCTTCCCTGAGGTGCTTGGAGAGGTTCTCCCCAATCTGTCCTCACAACAACTTTGTGAGGTAGGCTAGACTGAAAGGAAGTGACCATCCCAAGGTCACCTAGCATGCTTTATGGGGGGGGACATTGACTTGGGTCTGCCAGAGCCTAGCCAGACACACTAACCACTACACCATAAGTAGACTGTAGAAACCAGCACAGCACAGCTATACAGCACTGTTCCCACCCATGCTATGCCATGCCACTGCATCATTTGGAGGAATGTGCAGCCGGGGGGTAATGTGAAACGGCCTGTCCTCTATAAGTTCAGTAGGACATGCCTCCTCCACTTTTGATCATAGCTACAGTTCAGTCTCAGAGCGGCAGCATTCCACTCATTCCCCAAAGCAATTGCCTCCATTTATTTTAACCACACACTAAATAAAAATTCTTACAAAGAACAAACACATGAAGTCACATTATAGGAAGCCAGACCTTTGGTCCACACAATCTACTCTGACTGGCAGCAACTCTCCACGGCAGAGGTCTTTGGCAGGTCTCCTACTGACCCACCCACCCATTTTTAGCCTCCCCTTCCCACAGGACGCTAAGAAAGGTGTGTGCCCCCTTCCATTTTATTGTCTGAATAACCCTTGAATAGTTTAGGCTGATTCAAGGTCGCTCAGTGACTTCGCGGCTAAACAGGAATCTTGAACCCAGGATCTAGTCCCACACTAATTCACAAACTAGACGTGCCAAGGATCGAAACTGGGACGTTATGCAAACGCTGCATCGCCGTGCTTAAAGCCAACAATGCAGGCTCAAAAAAGAGGACTAGCCCAAATGCATTGGTACGAATTGCCTGCCTGCACGTAAGTGGCACGATAAATGACCTGACAGAAAAAGCACATTGTTTTCCATTTTTGTAAAAAAAAAAAAAATCCTATCTGGTTCTCTGGAGGAGCCTTTTACTCACCACTGACGATCAAGTGCACAGCTACTTTAAAAAGTGCCTTAAAATCAGCATATTTTATAACATTAGAGATCCAGTGTGGTGTGGTGGTTAAAAGATCTGGGAAATCCAGATTTGATTCCTCACTCCTGCCATGGAAGCCTGCTGGCTGACCTTGGGCCAGTCCCCTTCTCTCAGCCTAACCTCCCTCACAAGGTTGTTGTGAGGATAAAACAGAGGAGAATCATGTAAGACACTTTGCGTTCCCACTGGGAGTGAAAGGCAGGATATAAATGAAGTCAACAAGAATTTGCTGAAAAGTTTTTGTAGACTCACTTACACTGGCTTTCCTTGCCTCCTCTGTTGGGGTCTGGAGACCAAGCCCTATGAGGAAAGGTTGAAGGAGCTGGGTCTGTTTAGCCTGGAGAGGAGACGACTGAGAGGTGATACGATAACCATCTTCAAGTACCTGAAGGGCTGTCATATAGAGGATGGAGCGGAGTTGTATTCCGTTGCCCCAGAAGTTCAGACCAGAACCAACAGGTTGAAATTAAATCAGAAGAGTTTTCGGCTAAACAGGAAGACCTTCCTGATAGTTAGAGCGGTTCCTCAGTGGAACAGGCTTCCTTGGGAGGTGGTGGGCTCTCTTTCTTTGGAGGTTTTCAAACAGAGGCTGGATGACCATCTGACTGCAATGCTGATTCTGTGACCTTAGGCAGATCATGAGAGGGAGGGCAGGAAGGGCTGCCTCCGTGCTTAGTTCTTGTGGCCCTTTCTTACACACCCAGGGAAATGCTGATCACCACTTTGGGGTCAGGAAGCAGTTTTTCTCCAGGCCAGTTTGGCTGGAGACCCTGGAGGGTAGTTTTGCCATCTTCTGGGTGTGGAACAGCAGTCACTGAGGGTGTGGGAGGGGAGCTATTTGTGAATTCCCTGCATTGTGCAGTGGTTTGGACTAGATGACCCTGGAGGTCCCTTCCAACTCTATGATTCCATGAATTTGAGATTCCATAGCACCCAGAGCAAGGGAAGAGAGAGACCTAGGAACACACCCAAAAAAATGGGTGGGGGCAGAAGAGCTGAACTGGGGATCTAGGAGGGAGCCAAAGAATCACGTCCAGTGTTCCCTCTAAGCTGAGTCAGTGTGAGCTAGCTCGCAGTTTTTTAGCCTCTGGCTTACACATTTTTGTCTTAGCTCAGGAAGGAGGGCTCCAGAGCAAACTAATTTATGCAGCAGCCAAATTGCTCGCTCACAACTTTAGTGCCAGTAGCTCACAAAGTAGAATTTTTGCTCACATGACTCCACAGCTTAGAGGGAACATTGGTCACGTTATATAAATCTTTAGGAGTCGAGGTAAACCAGCGACCCCTTTCCTGTTAAAAAAAAAATCAATCAAAGTAAAAAGAGTGATAACAAAGAGGGGCACTGTACCAGCTCGCTCCAGACAATGAACTTGAGAGCACGGCTAAAAATACCGCCTGGCCAAATCAGAGAAAGGAGAGCTATGCATTAAAACAGGGCAGCTTCCCAGGAGACGTCTTTTAATTGAGGGCTCATGCTGCTTTGATCATAGCTGCGGTTCCTTCTGGTCTTCCGTCTCCACACAACGCTGTGTCTTTTTTACATTAACCCCAGAGTGTATAGGATTTTTCAGGGTGTTTTTTTTTTTTAACAAACTGTTTTAAAGTGGAGCAAAAAAAATGACCCTCAGACATACAGTGGGAAAGTGTGAGGGGGTTACAAAGACTTTTACATAAATGGTTCTGAAGACTTGCAAAAGCATAAAGAAAAATCCATATTGCTGCAGTCAAGCCCTTTCACATTCATTATTAATAACACCGGCTTCCACCTCCGGCAGACAGAAAACGGATCGACAGCTTGCTCAGAAGCTGAAAGGAGGAAGTTCTGCTTTAATGTTTTAAGGTTTACAGAACGCCTAAAGCCCCTGAATCTGACAAAGTGAGCTCGGCCTCACGAAAGCTTTGGGGGTGGAAAGTGCCGTCCAGTCACGGCCGACTTACAGAGATCTTGCAGGGTTTTCAAGGCGGGAGACGATCGAGGTGGGTGGCCATCGGCTGCCTCTAAGTAGTGACCCTGGACTTTCCTTGGTGGCCTCCCATCCAAGTACTAACCAGAGCCCAACCTGCTTGGCTTCCAAGGTATGATAAGATCAGGCTAACCAGGGCCACTCAGGCCAGAAAACTTACACTGGAATAAATTTTGGTTAATCTTTTAAGGCTGGAAAAGCCAGTGTTGGTAGTGTGTCAGACTAGGATCTGCGAGACCCAGCCTGGAATCTTCGCTCTTCCGTGGGAGCGTGCTTCTTGACCTTGGGCCAGTCACACACACTCAGCCCGATCTTCCTCACAGGGATGTTTGTGAGGATAAAATGGAGGAGGGGGAATGTTCTAAGCCATTTTGGGTCACCGTTGGGAGAAACATGGGGTAGAAAGGAAAGGAAAGGAAAGGAAAGGAAAGGAAAGGAAAGGAAAGGAAAGGAAAGGGAAAGGGAAAGGGAAAGGGAAAGGGAAAGGGAAAGGGAAAGGGAGCCTATTTAATTTCCCTAAAGCCTATGTCATCATCATTACAAGAATATACCCTGACAATCTTAAAGTGGATGATCACAGTGGGGAGTATATTCGAGCACGCATGTTTTGATGAAAATTAGAGAGGATCTTCTCATTGTAGAGATAATATGATGGAGGGGAGATATAATAAGGATGTTTTTAAAATATTGCGCACGAGGTGAGGCAAATGGCTATTTTTTTTTCTTCCTCTCCCATAATACAGCATTAAAATTCAGAGTTGCCCAATTAAATTGATTAAGAACAGATTTAAGACAGGAAGGCTTGAAATGCATCCTGATAAAGGTTAAAGCAAAAAGTGCCAAAGCAGGATTACAGCTGAACATCAAGAAGACAAAAGTCATGACTACTGGGGAATTACACGACTGTAAGGTTGACGATGAAGAAATTGAAATGGTTCAAGGTTTTCCATTCCTTGGCTCCATCATCAACCAAAAGGGAGACTGCAACCCAGAAATCAGAAGGACATTGAGATTGGGGAGGGCAGCTAGGAAGGAGCTAGGAAAGGTCCTTAAGGGTAAGGATGTGTCACTGGTGAACAAGATCACGGTAATTCATGCCATAATATTCCCCATTACTGGATATGGATGTGAAAGTTGGACAATGGAGAAAGCTGACAGGAAGAAAATAGATGCCTCTGAAACGTGGAGAGTTGTACAGATACCGTGGACCACAAAGAAAACAAATAAGTAGGTTCTAGACCAAATCAAGCCTCTCTCTAGAAGCTGAAAGGACTAAACTGAGGCTTCTCACATCATGAGAAGACAAGAGTCCCTGGAAAAGACAGTAATCCTAGGGGAAGTGGAACGCATCAGGAAAAGAGGAAGACCCAACATGAGATGGACCCAATAAAGGAAGTCATGGCCCTTAGATTCTCTGGTTTGGTAGAGCCAGGAATCATTAATAAGTTAGCAGCGTGCACAAAGGCTTGCCACACAGCAAAACTTTCCAGTTTGTGTGTGCTGATGAATAAACAAAGTTACACGGAGCCTCTTTATCTTTTCAACATAGTAAGAGTCTTTTTATTTAAGGATAGAAATAGGATAGTAATCTAGCCTAAGTAACTAGGATGGAAGCAGATGCCAGATACATGTCCTTCATCCATGATGCCAAGATGGAGAGATAGCAAAGTGTGTTTGAGGGGAGGTAACTGGAAGGAAGGAAACGTTCCCTAAGAGTACCAATCTACATTTCAAAGGGATAGTATCAACGAGTAGTGAGAGGAAGGGTGGTCAGTGTCCTGCCTATCTAGCTCTCTTTTTGTAGTCCCCTCTGAACACTGAGACAAGAGATAGTGTCCAGTCCTTCACTTCCAACAGCAAGACCTGAACAAGGCTGTTAACAACAGGACGTTTTGGAAAATGTTAATTCATAGGGTCACCATAGTTGGAAGCGACTTGACAGCACTTAACATACACACATAAATAGAATGCTTCAGAATTCACTGTTGGAAGGCATGGTGTTGGCTAGTGGCCTAGACAGTGTTTTAAAAGGATTAGACAAATTTATTTATAGAGTATTCATCTACCAAAGGTTATTAGCTGTGATAACTAAATGGAAACTCCATCTTCAGAGGGAGTGCTGCCTCTAAGTACCAGATAAGAGAAACGATAGGGGACACCCAGCAACTGTTAGAAAGACAACAAAAAGACTTATTTAGAGGGCTAACAACAGCAAGTGTGAAGACTTCGATTACTGAAACCATGCAGGGGTGGAAGAATTAAACCCTCTTTCCCGTTCCTGATCCAAATGGGGAGGAGGGCCTGAGGAGGCACAAAATTTACCTTTAAAAGTTGTAGGGAGGCTTGTCCTTTTTTATAATTTCTATTTTTAGATTGGGAATTGTGAAAACATATTACAGGGAAATAGTGTCACCGGTAATAATATTATAATGATTTCCTTAGATTTATTAATCCATTTTTTAAACACTATCGTCAATATTTGTAAAAAAGTGTCTCACACCCTTATTCCTTTTTTCCCCTTATACATTTTCCCCCTGTACCCTACATAAAAAAACCTGAAATAAAAAAATATTTAAAAAAAAAAAGTTGCAGGGAGACTTGCAATGTCCATCTCTTTGCCTGACCCACAGAGGAATGATGCCTGACCATCTCTGACCCACGGAGGAATAATGTCCATCTCTTTGCCTGACCCTGAGCCAGCCATTGCTGGGAGGGCAGGGTACAAATGTAATAAATAAATAAATAAAATAGTTGCTGTAGGTATTCCGGGTTGTGTGGCCGTGGTCTTGGCATTGTAGGGCTTGACATTTCGCCAGTAGCTGTGACAAAACGTCAGGTCCTACAATGCCAAGACCATGGCCACATAATCCAGAAAATCTACAGCAACTAATGAACTCCGGCCATGAAAGCCTTCGACAAAATAAACAAACAAGTAAATAAATAATAACAATAGATGTGGAACTTCATTAGTTCCCTCATCAGTTATTAAAATGTGGAATTCACGGTCAGGGGATGCAGCGATGGTCACAGGCAAAGACAGCTTTAAAAGAAAATCAGACAGATTCCTAGTCTTTTGGGAGAGGGAGAAAAAGTTCTCTTTATCAACTCTTTCCACCCCACACATAATTTTATAAACCTCTATCATGTTCCCCCCCCTTAGTCATCTAGGGTTGCCAGGTCCTACCCAGCTGCCAATGGGGAGGGGGGACTCCCAATCATTCCTTGTGTTCTTCCGGCACATGCGTGAAGTGTGCACACCGCAATGACATCACCCAGAAGTGACATCATTGTGTTTCCCCCACTGGGGGGCGACACTCTAGGTTTTGGGCAAAACTCTATGGTTTTGGGAGGGTCAAAACCATAGAGTTTTGCCAAAAACTAGAGTGTTGCCTCTGACATCAGAAACATGATGACATCACTCCCAGATGACATCATTGTACTAGCGTCATGAGGGGGCTTCTCCCGTCGACCAGCTGGGCCACAGCAAGATTGGGCCCCCTGAAATTGGCGGATCCCCTGGCCCCACTGGGGAAATGGCAACCCTATGGTCGTCTCTTTTGTAAACTTTTCTCCTCTTGCTCCCCCCCAGCTTTTCCCTACTTGACCGATGTACTTTCATGACAATTTTAAGTGGCGGAGGCAGGGAGACACCTCAGAAGAGCAAGGAATTTTGGGGAAGGTTGAAGCATCCACTTCCTACAGGCTGCTTTTCCCATGCAAATGCCATTCTCCACTCTTCCATGCGCTCCATCTTCAAGACTGGGTGTGCCCATATCTGTGTGTGTGTACAAGATGGGCTTTTGGTAATCCTGCATTAGAAACTAAGGAACGAGGGGCAATGTGTTCCTGTCTATTAGAGGTATCGGAGGTGTTTGGTCCTGGTGCCTTACTTTGGGCCATGCTTCCCCTTGTGGCAACTGAAATTCCCGCTGGGCAGATAAGTTCTCTAGGCAAACAAGAATCACCAACTGGGAAAGCAGCAGCCCAGACATCACTGATGCTTCACTCAACTCCATCTCTGCACTTGTTTCAACCCAAGGAGGTCTCTGCCCACCCAATCTTCCTGAGCACTTTCAGCATTTAAACATTTTGACGGCAATATATAAACAATGAACAAATCCTTATCAATTGAATGTCTGGTAGGTTACATCCCTAACGCACACAAACATTCGACTGATGCTTGGAGCACTTTACATTAAAAACACTACCCGCTATCACCTTTATCGATTTTAGAAGATTAAAGCCTTCCCCCCCTCCATTGGCGGGGGGGGGAATAATGCTACACTGAACCAGGATGAAGGCTTTCAAGTCTATGCAAAGTCCGCTTTTCAAGCATCCCGAAGCACAACTATACCTCAGTGGTGACCTCTGTGTATGGTAGGCTATTTAGAAGAAGCTTTTAAAAATAATTTTAAAACCAAAGCTGCTTTTAAACAAACACCTAAAAACGTGTTGGCTCAAGGAACCAAGTTTTTTTTTTTAGAGCTGAAAGTTCATTTGGGAGGGATTTTATATTCCAGGGTGTGCATAAACTCACTCACAAAAAGTTTTTGCAACCCTATTAAAGACCTGCAAATACCTGATTACCAGAATCAAAAAAGGAGTGTACACCCTTTAAGCCAGGGGTGTCAAACATGCGGCCCAGAGGGCTTCCATCAGGCCCGCAGTGGAACTGGCCATCTCCTGCTTCCAGTTCTGCTGCCGCATCCTAGCTTGCTTCGCCAGGCTCTCTCAATCGCTCAGCCATTTCGTGTTTTAACCTGGGTCTTACACTCGGAACTCTGAGCATGAGATTTCTGTGGTGAATGTCAATAAATCAAAAGCGGGTTTGCAGCTTACAGATACACACTTGAACAGCATACTCAAGATTACAACAGCACAGACATTTTGATGCAGTAATTCAGAGCAAGGGGTGTCACTTATCAGATACTGTTAAATAAGCAAAATGCTGCAAGAGTGCTCATGTTTTAAGCATGTTTTTATTTTAAGTAAAAAAAAAAAACACCCTTTGTGTTTGTGTCCTTTATAAAGTTTACATCTCCGCTCCCTGGTATTACATTTTATGGCACACATGGCCTGGCCCAAGAAGGTCTCATTTATGTCCGATCCGGCCCTTGTAACAAATGAGTTCGACACTCCTGCTTTAAACAGTAATCTGACCTTTTTTCTTTCTTCTTTTTGCATTTTTGCATTTTGTGTGTGTGTGTCTGTGCCTGGGAGTCATGGTGACCTCTGGCGACTCCCACTGGGGCATGGAGGACATTCAGAGAAGTGGCTTGACAGCCTGCCTCTGCCTCCCGAACCTGGCATTCTTTGGAGGTCTCCCATCCAAGTACTTCCCGGGGCCAGTCCTGCTTAGCTTCTGAGATCTGACATTTTTCCAGCTCAGGGCAGCAGTAATCCCACTTTCAAATCACCTTCAGTACTCAGGGCCGGGGTGGGGGTGGGGAATACTATCGCCTGCCAGCAATCTTAGTTCAGTAGCATTTCGGCACTGACTGATGGTGGAAAATGTATTTCATCCCCAGCATTTGGTTCACAATGCGAAATTTCAGTGCCCACGCTACCATCAGCATTCTTGCCATTTGACCATTCAAGACACCCACAAATGATTAAACCACTGACTTCTCGTACCTGGTAAAGCACTGGGAAGGCCAGGTCTCCTGGGGACCTCCTGGCCTCAACCCCGGTTCCCCACCCCTGGGGTGGGCGATGATTTGGCAACCCCTCAATGCACGACATAATGCCCAGCATGAAACTATTCCAACCCTCTAATACTCACCCCAAACTCAAGGTTAACTATCGAGTTTTGGATCAATCACAGAACAGCATCTCAGCGCAATGACATCAACCCACCCCCCATTTCTCCAGCCCAAACTTACAAACTGCCACACCCAGTGGCTGCCACTAGGTAAACTGTGACTATTAAGAACAACCGCTGCTCTGAAGGACCCATATTTATAGCCAGCTTGGAAGCTGAATTAGGGTTACCAATCTCCAGGTAGAAGCTGAAGATCTCCTGAGATTAGAACTGATGTCCAGGAGAAAGAGATCAGTTCCCCTGGTGAAAATATCTGCTTTGGAAGGTAGACTCTATGGCAGTATACCCCATGGTAGCCCCTCCCCTCCTCCAAACCCTGCCCTCCTCAGGCTCCACCCCCCAAACCTCCAGGTATTTCCCAAACTGGAGCTGGTAACCATAAACCGAATGCACAAAATGCACAGGAATTATTCTAAGACATACCTGTTGCCCCTGCGCAGTTTGCTGTTGTCTCAAACAAGGCGGGGGGCGGGAGAGGAAAGACTGAAGAAACTACAGACTACCCCCAGAGGCACACAGCATTACACCTAGGAATATACTTCTTCCAAATCCAATCAGACAATCAGCTTATTCCTACGGCATGAGACTCGAGAGCTCCTTTTATCATTTCCTTTTATTAAACAATAACAAATTCTTGCAAAGCACAGGTGGCTCCAGGACTTTTGATTTACCACTTTCAATAAGACCCCAGAGCAATGGGTTTGCTTCTGCCGTATATTAAAAACGACAACAAAAGGTTGCACGTCCTTCCACGGTGCTGTTTCAAAGTTTTATTAAAATATATTGCAAGGGACGGTAAGGAATGATTGGAAACCGTTTGTTTTTATGGCTCCTTTGCCTCTCCTTGCGTCTCTTAAACTTTCCTCTTCCCCCCCCCCCAAAAGAGACCTTTGGTCACCAAAGACCTCGGCTTTAATTTGCTAGAAGCGAATTACTAAAATACCTACAGGCTTAACCAAGCTGTTTTGTCCCGAAAGCTTCTTTTCTGCGCTAAGTAAGCCCATTTTGCCATTCAAGGTATTACGATGGTCATTCTGTTAATGATTTAAATCCCCTAATGATCTTGGAAGAAAAGAGATGACGGAGGCCTCGGTAAGCAAAGAGCCACCATTCAGAGCCGCAAAATACTTGCATAGACATTTTACGGACACATGCTGCTCACAAGAGATCGATTCAGAAGAGACTGATAAAGCTCCCCTGGGAACATTATCACTTTAGAAAGCAGGGAAGGGGATAGTGTGGTTGAGGGCAGCGTCCTATAAAATCCTTCCTGCCCAAGGAAATATGTTTTTTGCCTGATCAGCAGGGACAAATCGGCCTTTCAACTTAACGAGGAAAGGTACCGCTGGGCCGCGTCCCTGCAAAGTCGCTGGCAGCTCAGAACAGCCAAGCTCAAGTTGCAGTGCCTTAAGAGCGGCTCGGCACAAACCAGTGATGGTGGGGATTCACAGAGGCTCACTAAGATCTCTGCCGATGCCAAAGGCTGGGTACGAACCAAAGCAAGCCCCCTCCAAGCCTCTCTTGTGCGGTCTTTTGGGCTCAAGCTAGCTCTTCAGCCATTCTGACACTGAATCCATCCCTGAAAACAGCACCATTCAGAATCCTAGGACTCACACTAGGAATCGCGGACCACGATGTTACTTGTAAGTGAGCTGGGACTGTGCGCACTCAAGCCACGCAACTCTCATCTGGTCTGGATAAGAAAAACGGTACGCAAATTCAGAGCCTGTAATTGTTGACCAGGCAGTATAAAGCCTTGGGATGCAATTCAACAAGGATAAATGCAGAGTTCAGCATCCGAACAACAAAAATGAGAAGCACGCATACTGGAAGGGGAAAACGCTTTCGGGATACGGGGTGGGCCTGGAAGTTAAATATGAGCAGTCAATGTGATGCAGCGGCAAAAAAGGCTAATGCGGTCTTGGGATGTATCAATAGAGACATAATATTCAAATCAAAAGGCTGAGGGATTTGGGAATGCTCAGTCTGTAGAAGAGGAGGTTGAGGAGGGGACATGATTGATCTCTGGAAGTATTTGAAGGTCTGTCACTTAGAGGAGGGCAGGGAGCTGTTCCTCTTGGCAGCAGAGGAGAGGACTCACAATCATGGGTTTAAATTAAGGGCGGGAAGGTACCAGCTGGATAGTAGGAAAAAACTGTTTACCGTTGGAGTAGTTCAGCAGCAGTGGAATGGGCTGCCTAGGGAGGTGGTGAGCTCCCCCTCACTGGGAGTCTTGAAGCAGTGGCCAGATCCTTGTCAGGGATCCTTTAGGCTGATCCTGCATTGAGCAGGGGGTTGGACTAAATGGCCTGTATGGTCCCTTCCAACTCTATGATTCTATGGCCAAGCCTGATATGAATACTAGGAGACTGACCATTCTGCCTTTCCAAGGTCAACAGAGAGGTAACTTCAGCCAAGCGCGTAGCATGCTCTGGGTCGAGCTGCAAACCCTATAACTGCTCTCAGAGACCCTGCGGATTGGAGAAAACACATTTCCGGTCTGGGTTCAGGTCTAGCCACCCACATCCACAATCCAAACCCTGCATTCCCTGTTGGCAGACTCTTCAACAGGTACCAATTATCAACACACCCGACCAAAACGTTTGTTTGCAAACGAACAACCCATGAGATGCGGGCACCGCGACTGCCAAGCCGGCAGGTGACAGGTGCAAATTAATGACACTGGGGATTGTACGCAGTTAGGTTTTTGCCACACGAGGCGACGGATCTGGCTTACAGAACAGCTGCCGCCACCGCCGGCGGGCAGCTTCCTTCAAGGCTGAGAAAGCGGTAACCTCCTTTTACCCTTCTCTGCTGTCAACGCTAATCACGGGGAAAGGGCTCCGACGGGCAGCGAGTTCCCGGTTCGCATCTAGCAATGCGGTACAGCACCCGTCACATTGGCTGGAACTGCCCCAGGTAGAGCAGGCCCACTCAGGCATTCGACGGCAAAGGGAGATCCCTTCGACAGAGCAAAAGGAATGCGAGAGAAACAGAAGCCTGTACATTCGTTTGTTCTCTGAGCTCGAGATGCAAGTAAAGAACTAGCAGCGAAAGGACGACGCTAATACCCTCTCCCAGCTTAGAGGGGATTTTTACAAGGACAATACGCCGCACAGAAGATTAAGGTCACGAGAATCACTGTCGCCGGGCCTGGCTGCGGACTAGCCTCCATAAGGTCCGCTAAGGATCACTTCCTTTTTTTAATTTGCAAGTGAGATTGGTTTAAAGAGTGAACTGGAAGAATACATCCAGCGGCCTTGTCCTCTTCTGACCCGTAAGAGCTCCTACAGAAAAGCTGGCCCTGAAAACAATACCACTAATGACGAAGGGAGAAGTGAAGCGGTGTCCTCGGCCTAATGTCCCCAATTCCGTACAGTTTTTGAAAACACTCGTGCGAGAGAACCAATGCAGGGCAGTGATTTCAGAGGGACAGGCGTCTTAGTGCAGTGCCATGCAAATAAACAGAAATCTAGTGGCACGTTAAAGGTGAACATGTTTTTACATGAGCATAAAATGGTGCTCCTCTTCAACGGGCCTCTAGAGCCCGGTTTATTTTTTAAAATGCTTTTTGCTTTCAAATATTTTATTACTATAAGAATCAGAGTTACAATGAATGCAGAACACTATTGGTAAAGGTAGAGATTTCCCTTGCTCAAAAGCCAGTCAAATCCAACTCTAGGGCGCAGTGCTCATCTCCATTTCTAAGTCGAACAGCCAGCGCTGTCCGAAGACGTTTCCGTGGTTATGTGGCTGGCATGACTAGATGCCAAGGCACACAGAACGCTGTTACCTTCCCACCGAAGCAGTACCTATTTATCTACGTGCAATTCCTTGCTTTCAAACTGCTCAGTTGGCAGGAGTTGGGGCCAGAGACGGGAGCTCATTCCGTCATGCGGCACTTGGGTCTCGAACTGCAGAACTACCAACCTTCCGGTCTGCAGTTCAGTGTCTTAACCAATGAGCCACCACAGCCCCCTTAGAAGTATAACATCATATCAAATAAGAGCATCAATGACAACACAGCATACTACAATGCAAAGGCGGAAGGCACAAATTCAGGTACACACAACCGATCAATAAAACTTCAATACTAAAAACTGAGAATAAGAATCAAAGCACACAGTTATACATCATAAGCCAAATGAAGCATTAAAACAGTATACTAAAGACACCAAAAGGAAATATAACCCCATATTCCCAAAATCCTAGACAGTCCACTACTGTTAAGATGAGTAGCAATAATCCTTAAAAGGCAAGTCACCAAAACTAGAAAGTGAGAAAGAAAGAGAAGAGGAAGGCATTGGATTTATATCCCACCCTTCACTACCCAAGGGAGTCTCAGAGCGGCTTACAAATTCCTTTCCTTTCCCCTCCCCACAACAGACATCCTGTGAGGTAGGTGGGACTGAGAGAGCTCTGACAGAAACTGCTCTTTCAAGAACAGCTGTGCCAGAACTATGGCTTGCCCAAGGTCATCCAGCAGGTGCAAGTGGAGGAGTGGAGAATCAAACCCAGTTCTCCCAGATTAGAGTCCGCACGCTTACCCACAACACCAAACTGGCGTAAACATGAAGCCAAACTAGAAGTACAGCAGATTGTGATAATATCTATTTTTTGGAAGGATATCATGTTTGGTACGATACTCTACTATATTCGGTACCAGAAAATTTTAAGTTTTTCTTGAGAGATTCCTATTTATTTTTGCAGCCTGGTAGCTAGAGTGCTTGACTAGGAAAGGCGAGATCCCAGTTCAAATTCCCGCTAAGGCTGCATGAAGACGTTTCTGGGTTCTCCATACCTGATTTCCATTTCCCACAGCCACAAAAAAAGCTGCAGAGAACTTATTTCTCCAAGTGACACAGGGACATCCAAGGAGTGGGGTTGCCAACTCTGGGTTGGGGAACACCTGGAGATTTTGGGGGATAAAGCCTGGTCTGAGGAAGGGAAGGACCTCAGTGGGGTAAAAGTCCATAGAATCCACCCTCCAAAGCAGCCAGTTTCTCCAGGGGGACTGATCTCTATTGTCCGGAGATCAGCTGCAGTAGCGGGAGATCTCCAGGCCCCTTGTGGAGGCTGTCGACCTAGAGAGGAGGCTTAACACACACACACCTGTGCGGTTTTCCCAACCCAAAACAGCCCCAGGGAGTTGCTCTTTTGGAAACCCTGAGTCAAACAAATCCCAACTTGACTCACAAAGAAACACCTTGTGCAGTTTGGGTCTCAGCCATGACACTTGCTGGGTGAACTGGAGCCCTTTGTTGTCTTTCCACCTACCTACCCCTCCCGTTGTCCCGAGGAAACACCCAGACATGAGACTCCACTTTTAACTGAATACAGGGCCTTCCTAGACCTCTGCCATAACAAAACCGATTGCCTTCTCAGCAAGGAGAGTGGGGGAATTTGGGGAATCTTAATCCTGCTCTCTAATTCAAAGAGAACTTTTTGCATTTACCAGAAATAGACCTTGCCTCTAATCCTGTTCTGACCGTGCTTCATCCCCTCGGAAGATTTTGGAGAGGCCTTGTAATCACAGTCAAATACACTTCTGGGGGGTTTCCCAGGGGGTGAACATGCAGCTGTACTGGCTCACATCTTACGACTCCACTCAGCAAGGTTGGAAGATTTCCTCTGGCCTAAGGAAACTATGGGCGATTCTGCATTGGTTTTTCCCTCCGTTGTTATACCAAACCCACACTGGAACAGAAATCCTTTCTGCATTGCATGCTACTTTCACATTCTTTGATCATCAGGTTTTATGGCACCTTCTTCATAGATTTATGGCCGTTCAGGGGTGACTTTGCAGTCAGTATGACATTGCCCTGGGATATCTGAATGTGGTTTTGAGCTGCACCTTTTTCTCAGTGTTGAGAAAATGCAGAACAAATGCCAGATGTGGAATTGCCCTTTATCTTAAAGGTAAAGGTTCCCTTGCTCAAAAGCCAGTCGAATCCGACTCTAGGGTTGTGGTGCTCATCTCCGTTTCCAAGCCGAAGAGCCAGTGCTGTCCGAAGACGTTTCTGTGGTCATGTGGCCGGCATGACTAAACACCAAGGCGCACGGAACGCTGTTACCTTCCCACCAAAGTGGTACCTATTGATCTACTTGCAATTTCTTGCTTTCGAACTGCTAGGTACAGGGTCTTAAACTTGGAAACTAAAACAATACCTATCAGAGTTGCCAGGTCCCCTCCAGCCACCAGCAGAGGATGGGGGTTAGGGTAACCAGATCCAGGCTGGGAAACTCCTGGAGATTTGGGGATGGAGCCCGGAGAGGACAGGGACCTCAGTAGGGCACAATGCCAAAGCATCCATTTTCACCAGGGGAACAATCCCTGTAATATGGAGGTGAGCTGTAATTCCAGGGGATCTCCAGGTCTCACCTGGGAGCTGGCATCCCTACTATCAGCTGTAATCGCAAACTTGTCAAATACCACTTGCCCCTAGTTCTGTTTATTAAGACTCGATTCAACTTTCTCATAACCTCAACATAAGAATACACGTCCTCAGAAACTCTTTTGTTTCTATGCCATTTGTGATTCATTCACAGAAAAATAAAGACAGGGCAAGCAAACCAGAAAAGAAAGCGGACAGACCTGCTCAGCCCACAACCTTTTTGTGTTCTTTTACTCACACGCAGAGCATTTACTCACTCACACACACACACAGAGTGCTTATCTGATTTCAGCCCACCTACGAAGAAACGAGTTTTACTGCCAGCAATCTACAACTCCCCGAAAATAGCATCTACAGAGAAAAATCGAAATCCCCAAAGGGCTCCCTGTCAGCCCGTGACCGACTGGTTCTCTAAAACTGGTACCTGTAACTGCTTTCTTGTCGCCTTTCTCCATCTTGGCTTGTGGCGACTCGGTCTCTCCGCCACGTTCCATCAGCTGCTCCGCCCGTTTCATGGCCATTCCTTTAAAGCTCATCTGAAGCTGGCTGGTGTATTTCTCGTGCTGAAGGGGAAAGGCAAGAGATGTGATTTATTTACTTTTTCTGAAGGGAGGCTAACACTTTCTGAGGCAATAAATGTTCAGCGATGACCGAACAAACATTTCTCCCCCCCCCTTTTTTTTGCCATCAAGTCGCAGCTTTGCCAACCAGTCCAACCCCCAGCCTAGAGCATCCCTGACAAGTGTTTGTCCAGCCACTGCTTGAAGGCTGCCAGAGGGGGAGCTCACCACCTCCCGAGGCAGCTGATTCCACTCCTGAACCATTCTGACTGTAAATCCCTCCCCCAATATCCAGCTGGTACCTTCCTGCCCAGAATTTAAACCCATTGTGGCGAGTCCTCTCCTCTGCTGCCCACAGGAACAGCCCCCTGCCCTCCTCTAAGTGACAGCCCTTCAAATACTTCAAGAGAGCCATCCTGTCCCCTCCTTCAACCTCCTCTTCTCCAGATCAAATATTGCCACGTCCCTCGGCCTTTCCTTGTAGTGCTTGGTCTTCAGACCCCCGATCCTCCTCGTCGCTCTCCTCTGCACCCGCTCCATTCTGGACACATCCTTTTTGAAATGAGGCCACCAGAACGGCACACAGTTCTCCCAATATGGCCTGATCAGTGCAGTGTACTGTGGGACTACGACACTTTGTGATTTGGATATTATGGCTCTGTTGATACACCCCAAGACTGCGTTAGCCTTTTTTGCCACTGCATTACATTGACTGCTCATATTTATCTTACAGTCCACCCCAGGACAATTTATATTTAGCTCAATTTTTTAAAATCATTCTCTGTTTTCTTAATTATTAGACACAGATTTTGTTCTCCATCATCCCATTCAACTTACTAGAGACTAGAATGCTTAAATATCTTGTTTCGTGGAATTCACTGCCACAGGAGGTGATGGTGGCTACAAGCGTGGACGGCTTCAAGAAGGAATTGGATAAATACATGGAGCAGAGGTCCATCAGTGGTTATTAGCCACAAGGCATAGATAGGAACTCTCAGTCTGGGGCAAGTGATGCACTCTATTCTTGGTGCTGGGGAGGGGGCAGCAGTGGGAGGGCTTCGAGTGCCCTGGCCCCACTGGTGGACCTCCTGATGGCACCTCATATTTTTGGCCACTGTGTGATCCAACATTGGCTTCTCTTATGTTCTTACGTTCTCACTCTTCCAAGACACATTAATTATTTCAGTTATTATACTTTTATCTACTTCTGTTAGCCATACTCCCATCAGCACTGACTTAATTTTACATCCAGAAATTGCCCCAAATTGCATTATCATTTGATTCAAACTCTGTACTGCGGTCTTAGAATCTTGCAATGTAAAAATGATATCGTCCGTATACAACAATAGTTTTGTAGCATTTTCCTGGAAATTGACGTCTTTGATTCTTTGATGCTGATGGCACCACTATTGCCAAAAATGCAATGCTAGCAATTTATTATGTATGCTTTTAATCCATTAGCCACCTTGTTGGTCCTGATCAGGGCAGAATGGTGAGGTATAAATTTTGTAAAGAAATTCATAAGTAAATCCATGGGGGCCTTAGCTTGCTGACATCTTGGTTTAAGCCATGAGCTTGCAAAAGGCTCTCAAAGCATGCCGCGTCCTTTTTTCTTCATATGCCTCTAGAAATCTGGATTGTGGGCAAAAGACCCGAAGGCAGGCTACCCTGCGGGACAGGTGGAGATCTCATTCTCAATCAAGTAACTGTCTTGGCAAGACACTGATCTTGCAGGAGGATTAACTCCGATATCTACGATTGCTCAGCACAATGTATTGGAACGTTCTCCTGGGAAAGCTTTGTTGAAATGATAGGGAGCGGCACGAAGGAGCGTCTGCACTCTTGCACAAAGACTTATTCACATCACCGAAGCTTCTGCAAGAGAAATCCTGCACAGATTATGCCCGTCACATGCCAAGTTCACTGGGGTGATGTTGAGGGGAGGTCACAAAAAGGGACAGATCTTGGCAAGCTCAGCATTCTGAAACCCGTGCAATATCCAAAATCATTCAGGATAGCCAGAGCCGTATATTAGTCAAAGTATATCCCGCCAATGCTCCAGGAAGCTCAAAGCAAAGTTTCAGTCTCATGACAAACCAACAAAATTTGAGTCCAGTGGCACCATTAAGACCAACAAAATTTAATTCTGGGTGTAAGCTCTCGGGTGCATGCACACTTCTTCAGATATCTGTGTGCATGCACACAAAAGTTTACACTCAGAATTAAACTTCGCTGGTCTTAAAGGTGTCACCGGACTAAAATTTTGTTCTGCTGCTTCAGACCAACACAGCGACCCACTTGAACCTACCAACAAACCTACAAGGCCGGCTAGCTTCAGAAATAGTAACTAGCCTCAAAATCACCCACTGTGCTACACGGTTGAAGCTGGAATTCGAACCCAGGTCCAAGCCCAACACTTTATCCATTATGCCACACTGCATAGTTAAATATCTGCTCAGTTATAAAACCTCCTGTGTAACCTGGGCACTTATACTCTTTCCCTGGAGTGTTTTTTTTTCAAGGAGTTTCTCACGGAAACAGAGTTTATCTATACATCACATTTAAATGCCAGTTGGCTGTTCACAAGGAGAGGCATCTATTACATGACTCAGTATTACAGGTAGAGACACCTGCAGAATTCTGCCCCATTGAATTTCTCCCCGGATGGCAGGATTCCAAACTAAAAGATCTTTTTAGTAGGATGATTACTAGCCCCTTCCAGTTGTTATGTTCTACTCTGTGTACAGGAAAAGAACCATGAGGATTCTGCCACACGTGTACTAAAGTTGAAAAGACATGCATTGCCCCTTTCAGACACAACGGTAATTGTCCTTATCAGGAGGATCATGGGCAGAGGGCTCTCCCAGTACTTTCAATGCACATGACCAGAACAACTAAAATTGTCTGCTGATAATGCCACAATCTACGAGAGCCAGCATGGTATAGCAGTTGAAGTGTTGAACTTGGCTCTGGGAGACCCAAGTTTGATTCTCCTACTCTGCCAAGGAATTGCACTGGGTGACCTTGGGCCAGGCACCCTCTCTCAGCCTGACCAACTTCACAGGGGTGGGGAGGTGGTGGTGAAGTCAAAATGGAGAGGAGGGAGAACAGTGTCGCTGTGGGTTTCCTTTGGGGAGAAAACCAGGGATAGAAGTGATTAAATAAATACAATTCCATTATTTTCTTTCCCGAATTTACAGGCTGCTGGAAAGACAACAAGACAAAGATGAATAACTCAAAGGACTAAGCAATTTTTATTCCACCTATGCCAGTTTGGTGTCATGATTAAGTGCGCGGACTCTAATCTGGGAGAACTGGGTTTGATTCCCCACTCCTCCGCTTGCACCTGCTGGATGACCTTGGGCAAGCCATAGTTCTGGCACAGCTGTTCTTGAAAAAGAGCAGTTTCTGTCAGAGCTCTCTCAGCCCCACCTACCTCACAGGGTGTCTGTTGTGGGGGGAGGAAAGGAAAGGAGTTTGTAAACCACTCTGAGACTCCGAGTGAAGGGTGGGGTATAAATCCAATCTCTTTTCTTCTTCTCTTCTCTGCCACAGTCCAGAGCCTATTATTCTCTCCGCAGAGAGACCTGCCTGTCCCCTTCTGTTGCTTTGTTCTGCCAGTGGGTGAAAAGTTTTTTTGTTTCATGTGGCATTCCCTCAGCGATTCCTGCTCTGTTTTTAATTGTCTTTTTTTTTTTACT
Source organism: Gekko gecko (assembly GCA_029375565.1). Taxonomy (NCBI): domain Eukaryota; kingdom Metazoa; phylum Chordata; class Lepidosauria; order Squamata; family Gekkonidae; genus Gekko; species Gekko gecko. Next base: position 227,128,769 of record JAPDNY010000003.1, read on the forward strand.
TGTCATCATTGTGTACATGTATTTTATTGCATTTCATGTGTATTCTAGCTTAGTTTGAATTGTTTGAATGGTATGTTTTTGTTTTAATGGATTTTAAAGTGTGCTTTTATTCCCTATGTTCATAATCTGTTAGCAGCCTCGCTGGACCTGATGAGGACAAAAGGCGGAGTATAGCGTTTATAAATAAATAAAATAAAAATCAGATGAGCAGACTCTAATCCATAAAACCTTATGCTAAGAATTAAAATTTCTCCAGCGTTAAAATGCTCAGTGTCTCCTATTCATTTTTAATATGACAGACTAAAATGGGTGCCGCTCTGGAATTATCTCAACGGAAGAAAAAATTGTTTGCTTTCCAGGGAAATGGGATCTTTCAAATACAATAGTAATTTTTACTCCCCTGCTGAGGCACGGGTACAGAAAATGCAAACCTCAATAAAACAAACTTTTCTCTTCCTTTCAGGGAAGTGGGGTTTGCTGGGGGTGGAATTGCCCCTGCCCAAAATCTATTGTTAGCATCTGCTCATCCCTAAGCATGGGCAAAATTGGGTTTGAATTCATAGTGAAAATCCATCTGAAGCCACTAAGGGCCAAACTAGACCACACAGCACCCCAGGGACAAGGGTTGCCATCTCTGGTTGAGGAATACCTGGAGATTGTGAGGGTGGAGCCTGGTGAGGAAGCAGTTTGGGGAGGGACTTCAGTGAGGTACAAGGCCATAGAGTCCACCTTCCAAAGCACCCATTTTCTCCAGGATAACTGATTTCTGACACCTGGAGAACAGCTGTAATAGCAGGAGATCTCCAGGCCCCACCTGGAGGCTGGCAACCCTACCACAGATCCCCCACTGCCATTTTATCCCTCAAATTCTCTCCTGTCTCAGCCCCCCTTTGGGCCCTTGAAATGGCACAGGGGGAAAGAGAGAGGTGCCCTACCACTGTTTGCGTGCTGTCTCAAGCAGGATCAGGCCCCTGTGGCATGTGTAAAGTGAGATACTTCTAGGGAATCCCTGGGGCTGCTGTATCAGTTAGATTGGCCCTCAGTCTCACGTGTGGACACACTTGCAGGCAGTGTTCCCTCTAAGCTGAGTTAGTGAGAGCTGGCTCACAGTTTTTGAGCCTCTGGCTCACACAGTTTTGTCTTAGCTCAGGAAGGATGGCTCCAGAGCAAACTAATTCATGCAGTAGCCAAATTGCTCGCTCACAACTTTAATGCCAGTCGCTCACAAAGTAGATTTTTTGCTCACAAGAGGGAGCATTGTTCTCAGGTCTCTCAAATGACTTCACCGGGACAGAAATATCACACGGAGAAACACCTTCGGCGCTCTCACTGTGCTTTGACAAAATATAGTGATTTTATGTAATAAGGGGAAAAATTCTTATCACAACACTCACAATGGCCATCTAGAACATAGTTCTCGTTTTTCTGTGATTTGGCTTCCATTGCTAGACTACATGGTATCCATAGACGAGGTTCCAAAAAATATTTACACTATTGATCTGCTACAGTTGTAAATTAATTATTCAATTTAAGTTACTTTCTAGTTACTTTAATTGACTGAAGGACTGACCATCTTTGCGAGCATTATAACTTTAGTCTTCAACTGTTTAATAGGTGATTGTTTTATTTCACTTTTAGGTATTTATACGTTTTATATGACCCGGGACATGGTGCCGTTGAATGTGAGCCACCCGGAGCCCGCCCTGTGGGGAGAGCGAGATAGAAATCTAATAATAAATAAATAAATAAATAGTAATCATCCACATCTTTTAGTAATATCCAGGGCTCTTTTTGTAGCAGGAACTCCTTTGCATATTAAGCCACACACCCCTAATGTAGCCAATCCTCCAAGAGCTTACAGAGCTCTTCTTATAGGGATTACTGTAAGCTCTTGGAGGATTGGCTACATCAGAGGTGTGTGGCCTAATATGCAAAGGAGTCCCTACTACAAAAAGAGCCCTGGATTATATCAGGTACATGTCGTTATATCAGTGTTTTACTGTTTATACCGTAAATTGTTAATTGTATACTCTCATAAATTTAATTTAATTTTTTTTAAAAAGAAAACAAAAAGAAAGAAATACCACACCAAGCTCCTTTGTGTAGGAGTGAAACAAAATTGGCAACATATCTTTGGTTTATAAATCTTAATAGGGAAACGGAATCCCTAGACCAGCCCAAGGACTTCCCACACAATCAACCTCCTCACAAGCACGGGAGGAATAGATCATTAAGTAGTTCAAAGCACATACAAAGGCTGAAAGCAAAAACTTGAGTAAAATCCCAGCACGTTTTTATCCCACCCTTTCCTGAAGGAGTAGCACACAGGTTAGCTTCAAGCGGTCCAAAACACTGTTGCCTATCTTTTTGATGTGGGCAGCACATTTTAACAACTACATTGGCTACCTTTTTGTTTCTGGACACAATTCAAGGTGCTAGTTTTTAACCTTTAAAGCTCTAAATTGTCTGGGACCAGAATACCTGAGGTAGAACCTGCTTCCATTCATTGAGATCCGCTACTCAGGCCCATCAGAGATTGTTATCTAAAACGAAAAGGGCACTCTCAGTAGTCCGGAGTCATGCAACTTTTTCCCAGAAGAGGCCTAGTTGGTTGCAACATTCATGCTTTTAATGAGACAGTTAAATACATTCTTCTTCTACAGAAGAAGAGTTGTTTTTTATACCCAGCTTTTCACCTTAGGAGCCGCAGTGGCTTAGAGGTTAAGACGCCGAGCTGCAGACTGGAAGATCTGTAGCTCAGCAGTTCAAGACCCTAGTGCCGTGTGATGGAGAGGAGTGAGCTCCCGTCTCTGGCCCCAGCTCCTGCCAACCTTGCAGTGCGAAAGCTAGAAACTGCAAGTAGATAAACAGGTACCGCTTTGGTGGGAAGGTAACAGTGTTCCATGCACCTTAGCGTTTAGTCATGCTGGCCACATGACCACGGAAACGTCTTTGGACAGCACTGGCTCTTCGGCTTGGAAACGGAGATGAACACCGCCCCCTAGAGTCGGATTTGACTAGCTTTCGAGCAAGGGAAACCTTTACTTTCTCTGCCTTAAGGAGTCTCAGAGAGGTTTACAATCTCCTTCCCTTCCCCTCCCCCCAACAGGCACCTTCTGAAGCAGGTGGGGCTGTGAGACTTCTGAGAGAACTGTGACTGGCCCAAGGTCACCCAGCAGGCTTCATGGGGAGGAGTGGGGAATCAAACCCAGTTCTTCAAATTAGAGTCCACTGCTCTTAACCACTACACCATGCTGGCTCATGATGTAGTTGTCAGAGTTCGGGACTGGGAGCTGGGTTCAAATCCTCACTCAGCCTCAAAACTACCTGTGTGACCTTAGACCAGTCACTTTCTCTCTCAGCCAAACTTACCTCACAGCACTCTTATGAGGATAAAAAGAGAGGAAGGGAAAACCACATATGCCACTCAGAGTTCTTTGAAAGAAAGGTAAAATTAAAAATGGCATAGACAGTGATGGGCTTTTAGGAGCTTTTTATAGTCTCTGATGGCTTAAAAGGTTTTTGGATTTGCTTGGTTGTAGTAATTGGTTTTAACAAGGGTTATTATGCTGATCTGAAGGTCTGATTGGTTTTCCTCTGATGCGTTTGTGCTCTGATGGTTTTATGGAGCCGATTTTCATTTTTTGCTGACGCTGTTGGTATTTATGACCTCCTATAGCTGTTTTTAGACTTGTGTAAATTGCTCTATTTTGTAATAATAGTTAAGTGACTTGGGAATTTGCCAAAGACCAAGATAAAAAATCACTACGGGGCCAGTACCAACTACTAATAAAAGAGTGTTTATAATGGCAAACTTGTTTGGGGGATAAGGTAACTTCCAGGACACCAAATGTGCATATAAAGGATGAAAAGTGGGGGGAGGTCTGAGAGACATAAGGGTCCCATCAGACCCAAATATTATCAGGAGTCCAAGAAAAACTGAATTTCAGAATTCAGTCCTACAAAAACAAAGAATATTTGGGGTTTCAAAAATAGCTTAGTTTGTCAAGCCTGGTTATGAATTAAGCCAAGTGAGGTAGTAATTTCCTCTCTCTGTTTGAGGGTGTGTTTTTAACAAAAGAAACAAAAAGGAAAACTGTTTTTGAGGTCACTGGGGTGAGTCACCTAGGGTTAAGGCTAAAATACACAGAAGTCCAGCAGCATCTTCAAGACTTGCTTGGGGGGGGGGCAACAGTGAGAGAGCTTCTAGTGTCCTGGCCCCACTGGTGGACCTCCTGATGGCATCTGGTATTTTTGGCCGCTGTGTGACATAGAGTGTTGGACTGGATGAGCCATTGGCCTGATCCAACATTTGCTTCTCTTATGTTCTTACTAACAAACTTCTGTTCGTTTTGGCTGAAGCCACCTAAAACAGCTACCGCTCTGGAACTCAGGTTAAGGTCGGACTGACCAGCTGAAGCCGGTCTTACCTGCCCTCCATTATGCCCCCACCAGAATAAAGATTGGTGCTCACCTTTAATGCTTCTTCTGGGACCTTGTGCTGGATCTGTTCCAACACATACATGTTAGCATGTGAGAGAGAAAAAAATTAAGGAAAATCTACTGTTACAGTAATAGAAACAACTGGGAAATCACCGCCACCCTCCCAAAAGACATTGCATGGGGGAGGGGAAGGAACATGTCATCAAACAGCACCTGGGACCAGTTTGTGGCTCAAAGGGTAGCCATTCCTACAGGGCAGTCAATCCTTCAAGGGCTCCATTGGGAATGAATGGGTGACTGTCATGTGAAAGAAAGTTAAAGTGACTACATCATCCACACCTCCAGTCTCCCCCACCCCCCATCTAGCCATCCACTTAGGAGACTGAGCTTGATTTCAAATAGAATCATAGAGTTGGAAGGGACCTCCAGGGTCATCTAGTCCACCTCCCCCCCGCACAATGCAGGAAATTCACAAATACCTCCCCCTCCACACCCGCAGTGACTGCTGTTCCACACCCAGAACAGATAGAAAATAGGTAGAAAAGGAAGCTTTGCTTCATGAATGGCTGCTGTGATCCATGATTTGCCTTTGCCAAATATGCAGTGATTTCACTCTAATATCAAATACATTTTGTTACAAAGAACTGCTAGAGCTGGATTTAAATATAGAGCTGTAATTCAGGTTGCCAGCTCCAGTTTTGGAAATTTTTGGGAGACTTGGGTATGGTGCCTGGGGAGGGAAGGAAGTGCAGCAGAGATGTGATGTCACCCTAGGACTTCTCGTTCTTCTAGACTCAATGGTATACCATCAAGTGTGCCCACCGAAGCTGCCATTTTCTCCAGGAGAACTGTCTCTGTTGTCTAGAGGTCCATTGGAATTCTGGGAGAACTCCAGGTAGGGTTGCCAGGTCTGGGTTTGAAAATACCTGGAGACTTTGGAGGTGCATCCGGGAGAGGATTGGGTTTGGGGAAGGGAGGGGCCTCAGCATAGTACAATGCCATAGAGTCCACCCTCTGAAGCAGCCATTTTTTCCAGGGGAGCTGACCTCTATCACCTGTAGATCAGTTGTAAAAGCAGGAGGTCTCCAGGCCTCACCTGGAGGCTCACAACCCTAACTCCGGGGCACACCCTGGGAGCTGGTAACCTTACAGACTTGCAGCAAGCATGGCTATATGTTACACTCTCCATCCCACCAGAGCTCAGGGAGACAGGCAGCACTTTGAGGCAGGGTGGATTTGATTTAAATCACTACTCAATAAGACTCAATTTAAATCATGGTTTTCTAGGTAAAGGCTCGTTCTTGCTGGCCTTAATATTTGCAACCCAGACGAAGGTTTCATTTTAGTATAACTTTTTCAGGTTAGTTTACTTAGTTAGTAGATCAGAAAATTAATGATTGGTCATTTACCACTTGAAACAGATAATTATGAAATCATTGCAAGGTGAGCGATCTCCAGTGTAATAGGTTGTTAATCATTCATATTTGGGCAACTTTTCTGCTGTACTTTATTGGAAGGAGAAGAATAATCATTAACAATAACCATTTAAATAGTTTTATTTAACTAAAACAATAACATTATATAGGATATGTATTCTTGCATTTGCTTAAACATCCATGAGGATAAAATCACAAAGATCTCAAGATTTCTGGAGTATTCTGCTCAAATAAGTTTCACTTCCATTTGTATTACTTGCCCGTCCCTCCCCAAACTTAGCTCTTAACAGCCCCTCCTTATCCAAACCTATTCCACCCCAAACAATCTCATATCCATTGAACGTCTTGAAACTTAGCACTTAAGAGATAAGGGGGTTGATTCCGTGCGCATAGATTTGCAGAGGACCAATAGGACTGGGGCCTCTTAACTTCGTATGTTTATTTTAGAACATTTTTGCTGTGAAGAGGCATGTGTTCTCTTGCAGACACAAATTCACAGTTTTGAGAACTGTAAAAACCAAGCATCTGTGATAATATCTTCTAGGTAGAAAAACTGTCCAATAATGTTACAGACACCTCTGGGAGAACATGGCATTGTGAATGGATTAATGGAATTCATTTACCAAAAAAAATTAAACATTGCATGAATATACAGCCTCATGTGACATTGTTAAAAACTGATCTTTATTTCATGATGAATAACCTTTGGACTAGTCTATAATGCATCTTAAATAGATGCTTTTCCTCAAAAAGCATTTTATTTTTAATAATTGCGATTTTTAAAAAATCGATTTAAATCTTTAAAATCCGTTTTTTAATTTTTTTAAAATTTCTTTTTATCCACCCTGCTTTGATGCCACACACAGGAACTGCCAAGGGGAACACAGAGCCAATTCTCATGCCAGCTACCACCGATGATCAGCAAGAGGACACCGTGATCACATGTGGGATTCCGCCTGCTTTTGGTGGGCTCCAAATTGATTTTCCTGTCTGCACCTGGAACTTCCAACTCATCCGGGTGTGACTCTCAGGGCCAAAAAACATGCACTCCCCCCCTCAGCTTAGAAGAACACAAATACGAGGTTGACAGGCAGTGCTGTCCATAAAGAGAATGTGATGTTCTACCAGTGTTCCCTCTAAGCTGAGTTAGCGTGAGCTAGCTCACAGTTTTTTAGCCTCCTGCTCCCACATTTTTGTCTTAGCTCCGGAAGCATGGCTCCAGAGCAAACTAATTCATGCAGCAGCCAAATTGCTCGCTCACAACTTTAAGGCCAGTAGCTCACAAAGTAGAATTTTCGCTCGCAAGACTCCACAGCTTAAGAGGGAGCATTGGCTCTAACCAAAGCAAATCATTTTAAATCGGCAGGATTTACATAGGTCCCCTTTATGGCTGCACAAACCAGATGGGTGGAACTTTGCCACCAGTGTGACAGTGGGGGGTGGGGGACCAGGAGGAGGGGATGATTTGGCAGAACACAAAAGACAAGACAGGATGAGAAACGTTCCCATTAAAAATAGACCAAGTACAGACTACGTTTTGGCACGGTTTGGAAAATTCCCCGCAAGAGAACACTGCTGACTCAGGCGATGCGAAAGATGATGGAATCCGGAAAGCCGTGAATGAGGGGAGGGGGCAGAGGGGTGAAAAGAAACACCAGGAGGAGAGCGGAGAAGGGTGAGACGAACTGCCCTGGGACGCAAAAGTGGATCCATGCTTTCGTTTGCAGTGATTTTTATTTCAGCAAAAATGTTCCTCACAGCCAGTCTCTCTCTCTCTCACACACACACACACCCCTCTACACAAAAGAATAAGCTGAACAAACGCAAGGACTTCACAGCTGTGTCTGCTGCCAAGGTCCACTGGAGCACCAGCCACACTGTAATCTGCATTTTGTTTTTAAAGCCTTTATACTTGCCAATCCAGCACACAGGACAGTAACGTCTGTGTTCGTGGTCTACCAACAAAAACCCCCAAAACTGCTGAAACATACAGAGATAACAAAAGCTTGAAAGAGGCAAAAAAGGAAAAACATTTAAGAAAGAGAAGAAGAGCCACGATTCATAGTCCAGTTCAGCAAGTTATTTAAACTGATGCCTTACTCACCAGGAGTGGGCTGTAGGGTTGTTGTTTTTTAATTAAAATTTATTATTTTGTTTGTTCAACTGCTGACCTGCTTTGTGAAAGAGGGAGGCCTCATAAGGAGAAATCGATAGAGATAGGGGTGGAAGGGAGCGGGAGAAATGTGCGCATCACATATGCGCATGAAAGAGCACGCTGGCCCCTGACACACGGTCTGAGCATATTGTGGGTTGTAAACTGAGCACAGCAATCCTACACTTATTCTCAGCGCCAATACAGGGAGCTTCCCAATACCAAGTCAGACCACTGGTCCATCTAGTTCAGTAGCATCCCCTCTGATTGGTTGAAGCTCTCCAGGGTCTCAGGAAGAGAAGGCTATTTTCCCTACACTGAGGTTGTAGTCTCTCTCTTACTGTACATCTTTATGAACATCTGAAGCTGCCTTATACTGAGTCAAACCTCGGGTCCTTCCAACCATCTGTTCAGCCTGCTGTATCTTCAGATTTCCTGTACTGAATAGCAGGTCAGCCTAGATAGCCTACAAGGGCCCCTTCCTACCTTCAAGACTCTAGCTCAAGCCCTGACCTGGATAGCCCAGGCAAGCCCAATCTCATCAGATCTCGGAAGCTAAGCAGGGCCGACCCTGGCAAGTACTTGGAAGGGCGACCTCCAAGGAACTCCAGGGCTGGGATGCAGAGGCCGGTTACCAAGTCACCTCTCTGAAATGTCCTAGCCCCACTAGGGGTCACCAGAAGTCACCATGACTTCCAGGCTCACAAGTACATACACAAATACTCACCAAAAAAAACCCCTTCTAACTCAGATATTTTCTGTTCAGACTTTCCAGGCTTTGGGGTGGAAAAATACCTTTCCCTACACTTCCTACCGAGGAACCGAACCTGGGACCTTCTGCACATTCAAAGCATGGGTTCTACCACTGAGCCACAGACATTACTCAAGTCAAAGAATCCACTGTGCCTACTCGTTTCACAGTACAGTCCCATGCAGAGGTACCCCAGTCTACACCCACTGATTTCAAACAGTGTAGCCTAGAACACCGCTGCATGGGAGCACTCCATCAGTCACAAAGACGTTTACACGACAGTTAAATTATTTCAATGCGTTCTTTAAAACCTGATGCCAAATAACACATCAACAGCCCTTCCAAGTTGGAAAAAGAAATAGTGGCAAGCGAAACATTGCTACTGCCCAAACAAAGCCTGATCCAAGGAATATTCGCTACTGAAGCCAATAAGAATCAACCAAGCAGTTTTACGCGGCTCAGCCTACGATGCAAATGACACCTTCACATTGTTCACCCTGTGAAGCAAATGACACGGCTTTATAGCGAATTAGACTATCGGTCCATCAACCTCAGTACTGTCTACTCGGACTGACAGGGGCTCCAGGTCTTTGACATCACCAGCTACCTGATCCTTTTAGCTGGAGGCAACGGGGATTGCGAAAGTTTGCGAAAGGTGGGCACAGGTGGGCTGCCTGTGAGGCTGCTGTCCCATTGGATGCTGCTGAACGTGAGTGGCTGGTGAAAGCTACAGATGGCTAGAGGTCCCAGCGGCTTCATGGCCTCGTACTGAGTGAGAATGCCAAACCTATGCTGAAGTGATCGATCTGCTACTGGGACATTCTGAAGGTGTCTGCATTCTGTCTGTAAAGGTCTCACTGAAACCAGTTGTTATCGGACACATTATTAAAAGTATCATCAGCTCTTGAAAAGAGAGTTCAAAACTAGCAGATTTCGAATGCCTGTTGGGTTTAATGATCCTTGGTTCATCGTTACTTAATGACTCTCAAGGAAGTCCAATAGAAGGGTAATCTTGTTTCGAGAGTTCTTGCATTTACGGACTTCATGCATTTCATTTAAGGACTAACCATTCAGTATTATAATGACTGCAGTGGACTTTTCTAATCTTATGTGAAGTGTTATGTATGTTAGTCAATGGGATGGCATATGAATATAGTTGTATAATTATAACGCATGTTGATGTTTTGTAAACATACACTTTATTACTTTAAACTACATTCTCTATAGTATTGTCATATATTGTTCCCACAGTTCTGGAATTTGTTTTGGCTTGTTTACAACCGTGTTCCCAGACTGTTTATCGCCTCCCATCTCGGTCACCTTACACTAAGAGGGGGCAGCTCGATAAGATGGGCTCCACACCTCCCCTTATCTGAGAAAGGTGCAGAAGTTGCAGAAGGTGGGGAGAAAGCTGCCTGTGAGCCTACTGTCCCATTGGGTGCTGCTGAACATGAGTGGTTGGTGAAAGCTACAGACAGCCAGTGGTCCCGGCAGCTTCACAGCCTCTGACTGACAGGAACCCGGCAGGCAAAAGGGATTCTATGTCCAGCTTTGCTGTTCTGCACTGGGCCACGAAAAGTGGAAACCGTGACATGGTGAATAAAGGCATAGACGCGGCAGAGAAAGGTACTAAATAGTCAGGATTAATTCAAAGCAGTAATTAAACCTCCGCAGCACATGGTCAGAAGGGAAAGCCGGCGGTGCACCTACAAAGCTGTGTGCAACCTGACCTCCAGCATTCACACAACAAAAAGGATATCGTAGCCGAAGCGGATTACGTCGTTCAGTTTCAGCGTGATGTATTTCTGGTCAGGGATCCGTACGTCGTTCACAAAAGTCTACGGAAAAGAGGGACAAAAAAACATCATTAGGTCTAAAAAAGGCAAATCGAGCAAGGGAAAGCTCCCTGGTCAGTTTGCTAGAGAAATACACTTGAGATGCAGAAATCCATCTGCCTAGGCCTCCTCCAGACACTTACCCACCTAGCCTCTAACTCCTATCCTTTCACATTGATCCCTGTTTCTCAGAATGGCCAGCTCCTTCGGCCCCAGCCATCCCTAACATGATGCCCATCAGGTGTTTGTAGAAAGTGGGCGGGGCCAGGTGAGGCTTTCCTCAGCGAGGCTTCTGATTGGTCAGTGGAGATCCAACTGGCTGTGCAGATTTTTTTAAAAAATGTTGCTTGGGCTGGAACTGCCACCACCACACAAGGCTCTGCACTGTGTTACTGAAGACAAGCTTGTGGCAGCCATTTGGTGGCTGGCTCTGCCTCCTAAAGCAGCCATTTCATAGAAGCATAGAATGTTAGAGTTGGAAGGGACCTTGCAGGTCATCTAGTCCAACCCCCTGCACTCTGCAGGAGCATAGCCAAAAGATAGCCCGACATACCTACAACATACCCAAAAGATGGTCATCCAGCCTCCTCTTGAAAACGTCCAGGGAAGGAACATCTACCACCTCCTGAGGCAGACTGTTCCACTGCTCAACCACTCTTACAGTTGGGAAGTTTCTCCTGATATCTAGCCGGTAACGACGCCCTTGTAATTTCCACCCATTAGATCTAGTCTTGCAATCCGGAGCAAGAGAGAATAGATCTGCTCCATCTTTTACATGACAGCCCTTCAAATACTTGAAGACTGCAATCATGTCCCCTCTAAGCCTTCTCTTTCCCAGGCTAAACATACCCAACTCTTTCAGCCTTTCCCCATAAGACTTGGATTCAAACCCTCTCACCATCCTGGTTGCCCTCTTCTGGACACGCTTGAGCTTGTCAACATCCTTCCTAAAATGTGGTGGCAACCGTTTTCGTGGTTGTGCCCACCTTGATCTGTCAGGATTCCAAAGGTGCCCACAGGCTCAAAAAGGTCGGGGACTCCTGCTCTACCCTCTCTGTTGCTGGAAAGTGTTTCAAGCACAATGGCTAATTTTATCCAGTCCTCCTCAACACCTGGGAGGAGCAACAGTGATAGACCAGCCATGCTCTTTCCGGCTTAGCAGCTGTGCTTCTTGATCACCTCTGTGTTCACATCATGAAATGCCACAAATCCGCTTTCTCTCGTCTTTCCAGAGCCACGGAGGCAGCATATGGGGACCTACTGTAATGCCACTGCAATCGCTTTCCAAGGTCAGAAACATCCATCGGCTGCTGTTCCTGGCTTAGGAAAGAGGCATTTTGGCACTTGGGAGGAGTAATAAATCAGTAATAATACTTAGTATTCATGCAGCATCTCAGAGCCTTCAAAGCATTTAAGGTACATAATATTAGAGATCCTTAAAAGAGCCCTTCAAGGTAAGTCAGTAATGTTATCTCAGTACTGTTACCAGCGGTTCCTCAGTGGAACTGACTTCCTCAGGTGGTGGTGGGCTCTCCTTCTTTGGAGGTTTCCAAGCACAGGCTAGATGGCCATCTGTCAGCAATGTGGATTCTGTGAACTTAGGCAGATCATGAGAGAGAGGGTGGGAAGGGTTGCCTCAGTGCTTAGTTCTTGTGGGGGTCTTTCTTACACGCCCAGGAAAATGCTGATCTCCACTTTGGGGTCAGGAAGGAATTTTTCTCCAGACCAGTTTGGCTGGAGATCCTGGAGGTTTTTTGTCATCTTCTGAGCATGAAACAGCAGTCACTGGGGGTGTTGAGGAGAGGAGGTATTTGTGAATTCCCTGCATTGTGCAGGGGGTTGGATTAGATGACCCTGGTGGTCCCTTCCAACTCTGTGATCCTATGATTCTACAATCTCCAAACTGCAGACGGGGAACTGAGGCTAAGAAAGAATACCTTAGCTGAGGACACCTAATAAACACACAGCAAAGCTGATTTAAGAAACTGGGATCTTACTTGTACAGCCCAGTCTCTTAGCCCTTATGGTGCATAAGAAGGAGAGGTGCCGTGAAACACCCAGGGAAATTGCCCCTCACCTTGGAGACAACCAGCTCTGGCCCTGAAGGACATCGAACACATGGCGCATCAGTACCAGTGTTGTGTACAGTCTAAGGTGTTGAGCTTAGGTTTACCAACCTTCAGGTGGGACCTGGAGATCTCCCGGAATTAGAACTCATCACCAAGTGACAGAGATCAGTTCCCAGGGAGAAGATGGGTGCTTCGGAGGGTGGACTCTATGGCATTAAGACCCTGCTGAGGTTTCCCCTCCCCAAACCCTGCCTTCCCTGGGTTCCACCCGCAAAACGTACCAAATTTCCCAACTCACAGTTGGCAACCCCACTTCCAACTTTGTTCTCCATTTTATTCTTACAACCACCACCTTAAGAGGTAGGCTAGAACCATACAATAGAACCATAGAATCATAGAGTTTGAAGGGATCTCCAGGGTCATGTATTTTTTTTTTTGAAACAAAATTTTTATTGGGATGCATTCAACATTATTAAACATCATTACAAATACAATTTTAAAAGATTTTCACCCCATCCCCCCACCCCCCAATAGGCTTCCAACACTGCTAATAACAAAAAAGAAAAAGTTAAAAGGTAATCAAGTTTAGACTTGTAACTATCGACAAACCAGGTAACCTAATTTCAAATACATAAAAGCCTGACTTTTACAAGCATAATTTCCAATAAAGGTACAGTACAATCAAGTGTTCATTTCATTTCTCATTCAGTTTCAATACAAATCAAGATTGTACATTTTCCCTTTCATTCTATATTCAGTTTCCATATACAATTTCAGGCCTTCCCAGTCTTTTAAATATTGTTCTGCCATTTGTCCATTTAGTTTTTTCGTCATTTTGTCCATTTCAGCTAAAAACAGCAGTTTTCTTAACCAGTCATGTATATCTGGCACCTTCTCTGCTTTCCATTGTTGAGCAAAAGCCATTCTCACTGATGTAATCATATACCATAATAGTGTCCTTTTTTCTTGTGGAATTTTTTTCCATTGTCAAACCTAAGAGAAGAAGTTCCAGACTTTTCCTAATAGGAATTTTTAATATTTTCTGCATCTCACAATGTACATTTGACCTGTATACCTTTGCTTTATCACATGACCACCACATATGGTAAAAAGAACCCTCTATTTTTTTACATTTCCCACTTATTACTCAAGTTCTTATCCATACTAATGTTAGCAATCTTTTTTGGTGTCATATACCACCTGTTGTATTTATTTATTGACTGAATTTCTACCCGCCCACCCAGCCAAGGCCGGCTCTAGTCCACGCCCCCAAGCCCCGCACAATGCAGGAAATTCACAAATACCTCCTCCCACACACACACCCAGTGACCCCTTCTATGCCCAGAAGAGGGCAAAAAAAACCAAACCACCTCCAGGATCCCTGGCCCAACTGGCCTGGAGAAAAATTGCTTCCTGACTCCAAAGTGGTGGTTTCCATTTCCTTGAGCATGTAAGAAAGGGCCACAAGAACTAAGCACTGAGGCAACCCTTCCCGCCCTCCCTCTCATGATCTGCCCGAGTTCACAGAATCAGCATTGCTGTCAGATGGCCATCTAGCCTCTGTTGGAAAACCTCCAAAGGACACAATAGGTGTTTTTGAAATTTTTGTAATCTGCCTTGACACTCACTGAGAAAGGTAGGCTATCAGTGAAGTAAACCCCCCCACCCCATCCCCAAATAACTAGCTCAAGGTCAGCTTGTGAACTTTGATGGCAGAGTGGAGATCATAATCCCGGTTTGACACTTAACCACACTGGCTCTCAACATTCTTTACACAACATGAAACCTTCCCAGTTCTATTTATTTATTTATTTGGATCTTTTCTACCCGCCTTATCTCCTCGGATTCAATCCCTGGCAGCTCCTGTTAAACAGGAGAAAGTGGGTGTTGGCAAAGTCCTTTCTCTGCCTAAGGCCCTGAAAATCTGCGACCGGTCAACATGGACAGTTCTGCGCTAGATGAACCATCCTACAAGTTATTCAAATCAAAACTTTTTTTTTAGAACACTGCTTTTTTAAAAAAAAAAATCAATTTGGTACAACCCTGGTATCCTCAGAAACTGGAAAAGCAGCTGGGGAAATGCCACAACATGCACTGTGGTCTCTCTCTACCACCCACACGGACTGGCCGAAAGAGCACTACCTAGATGTACCGTGGGAACTAGTCAAGTTCCAACACATCCATGAACTTAGAAATATCAGGCGTGTGTGCTCTTAGGCAGACCTGGCCCAACCTGAAGGACAAATCAGCCAATTTCAGGGACATCTGCCTCAGCTAAGTCCTGGAGAGAGGTGGAGAGAGAGAGAACACATCACTAACTGTGCTTTTCAAGGAGGACCACAGAGGCAGCTTAGTTGCCCATTGAATGGTTGGGATCTTCTACATTCCACAGGACAGAATCAAAGATCTGAACTCAGGGTCCAGAGATTTCCCCCAAGGGACATGGCAGATACCAAAAAATAAAAACATCTATATTATTTCAACAAAGTTAAGAATCCACTGACACCTTTAGAACCAACAAAGTCTAATTCGAGGTATAAGCTTTCATGTGCAAACACATTTCTTCAGATACATTTGAAATGGAAGTTACCAGTCCAGACATATAGGTAGAGGGTAAGCAGCAAATTAGCATACATCATATTGAAGTCGTTTGACAGATGCAAGGACCAAACTGGAATAATGAGGCTTCTAATTCCCATTTGGTCCTTGCATCTGTCAAACAACTTTAATACACTATATGCTAATTTGCTGCTTACCCTCTAGCTATACGTATGGACTGGTAACTTCCATTTCAATGTATCTGAAGGAGTGTAAGTAAAGGTAAAGGTTCCCTTGCTCAAAAGCCAGTTGAATCTGACTCTAGGGTTGCGTTGCTCGTCTCCGTTTCAAAGCCGAAGAGCCAGCGCTGTCCGAAGACGTTTCCGTGGTCATGTGGCCAGCATGACTAAACACCAAGGTGCACAGAACGCTGTTACCTTCCCACCGAAGTGGTACCTATTTATCTACTTGCAATTTCTTGCTTTCGAACTGCTAGGTTGGCAGGAGCTGGAACTAGAGACAGGAGCTCACTCCGTCTTGCGGCACTCTCGGGTCTCGAACTGCTGAACTACTGACCTTCCACAGCCTGCAGTTCAGCGTCTTAACCACGAGCCACCGCAGCTCCCTGAAGGAGTGCGCGTGCACACAAAAGCTTGTACCTTGAGTTAAACTTTGTTGGTCCTAAAGGTGCCACTGGACTCTAACTTTGTTCTGCAGCTTCAGACCAACATGGCTACCCACCTGAATCTATCTATATCTTTATCATACATATTAAACAGTTTTATTTTACTATCTTCTGCAAAAATAAACTGTCTGAATATCTGCATCTGCAGAATCTGTTCTTCCTAACACCGAAAGGAGGTTAAATTTTGAAAAGAGAGTTGTATAAATCCACACACCTGGACACAGGTTACTAAATGGCCCAAGGGATTGCTTAAGGAGGCTCCTAACTTCGGAATGACTCGTCTTTAAACAGATGTGGGTGTGTTTTTTAACACATCAGTGGGCAACAGGGCTATTTTTGGGCAGGAACGCACAGGAACGGAGTTCCGGCTGGCTCCCGAGTTGGCCACGCCCAGCAGGAACTCATTAGAATAATAGGCCACACCCAGCAGCAGAAACTCATTAGGATTAGCTACATTAGGGGTGTGTGGCCTAATATGCAAAGGAGTTCCTGCTACAAAAAAAAGCCCTGGGTTTTGACAACAAACAAGGTAAACAGAATAAGAAGCAAAAGGTGGGTGTGGCTGGAAGACCACACTTCTGGTAACTCGGGGTGTGGCCTAATATGCTAATGAGCTGTGCTATCAGGGGTGTGGCCTAATAGGCTAATAAGTTTCTGCTGTTGGGTGTGGCCTGTTATGCTAATGAGTTCCTGCTGGGCTTTTTCTACAAAAAGAGCCCTGGTGGGCAAGCTTACTTTTCCCCTACCTTTGTGCCTCAAACACTACAATTATTTGCCCCTGAACCTAATGATAATTTCCTCTTCCTCCTTGGCGATCCCTCATGCAGACTGTTTACTTTTTAACCTCCCCTCCCCATTTTTTCCAAGTACCTAAGTTCATCCAATTAAATAGTATATGGAATCTGCTTTTTTCCAGTTTGAAAAACTGCTAAGGGGAGGTGGGAGGAACAGCTTCGTGACTGTCACGAGGGCCAGCCAACCAACACTGTGCACAGCCTCTTCAATCACAAAGAGGAAAAACAGGCTTTCCCTAAGCTTGACGCTTGGCCACCTGACTGAAAACAGGGTGTGTAGAGTCCCAAAGCAAGGTCGCCACTTAATAACCCCAGTGCAACCGGGTGCACCCTGAGGTTTCCAAAATGACCTGCTGAGACTCACACAGAACGTCTGTAGCGAAGAAAGCGTCTTCTCGATGAGAGCGCAGGAAGCGGCTTTATACCGATCCAAATGTTTGGTCCAGCAAGGTGTCAGCATCATCTACTTCAGAGGTATCAAACTCATTTGTTACGAGGGCTGGATCTGACATGTCACTTCGTCGGACTGAGCCACCTGTGCCATTAAATGTAATGCCTGGTACTAGAGATATAAACTGCATAAAGGGCAGCAGCTGGTAAACTCCAAGTTGGTGTATCCTTACTGCAAGACCCCATGACCTGGGAGGAGGGTGCAAAGGAAAACCCACATGGGACTGATGCAGATGAGGTTGCTCCGCCATGCTGAAGCCACAATAGAAGTTGGCGCTGCCCGCTCTCCCCCCCCACGTCTCCTGTTCCCTCCTTTGCACTAGTTGCTTATGGGCCACATCAGAGCCTTGCATGGGCCACTTCCAGCCCCCGGGCCGTATGTTTGACACCCCAGATGTACTCAGACTGGCAGTGGTTCTCCAGGGCCTCAGGCAGAGGTTTTCTCACATCGCCGACTACCTGATCAGTTTACCTGGAGGTGATGGGGATTGAACCTGGGGCCTTCTGCACACAAAGCAGATGCTCTCCGGCTCAGCCACGGCCCCTCCCCAGTCTCAACCATAAAGGCCGCTCTCTCTGAGAAGCTGCTCATTTTGCATTGTGCCTGTGCAAAGGGGAAAGGAAAAGACTGCTTTCTTTAAATACAAAGCAGCAGCTCCAAAATACAAATAGATTGCCAGCAGATGCAGACGTGTGCTGGCATGCCGAAACAGCCGAGGCGCGTACGGCCGCACTTGGAATGGAAGAGCGGTATTGAGAAATACTGAGAGTGATCAATCTGTTGCAGATGGGATTTGCACGGCAAATGAAGAGAGGAAATTAGCTCGCAGCCCTAGCAGGGGGCCTGATTTTCACAGCAACGGCGCAGAAATAACCTTGCTCGACCCCCAAAAGGCTTAGACAGGAAGCTGCTTTCTACGGAATTAGACTACTGATCTATCACGGTCTGTATTGTCCATTCTGACTGTGGCATCATTTCTCAGGGTCTTTTGCATCACCTATAACACGATCCTTTTAACCGGAGGCGTTAGGGATTGAACTTGGGACCTTCTGCATGCTGAGCAGATGCTCAGCCACTGAGCCATATACCCATCCTCGAGCACAGCTGAAAACTAGACTGAATAACCTTTCCGCACGCAGAGGACTTGCCACCCCACTACGGCAGGCAGGCTCCTGCTGGCAGCCCTAGCCGCCCACGATGGTGTGAGAAAATTCTTTTTAAAAGGCAATGCCAGCTGCATCAAAACCCTGGAAGTGATGTAGGTTAGCTCTAAGAATTGCCATGGTTTTATCAGAGAGCTTCTGGCAGTTCCTAGAGGCGCCTTACATCACTTCCAGATTTTCACATGAGCAGCACATGTTAATCCTTTCAAGCTGCAGCTGCTAGATGTCAACTGACGGGTCAGGACCATTTCGGGGGCTGCTTTTGGGAAGGGTCAGTGGCTTGCATGCATGTGTAAAGTGCATGTCCAGCAAACTCCCTGTCTCTCTTTGCACACCCAATGAGAGGAGCAGCAGGAAACCAAAGTAAGATCACTCAGTGGCTACAGTTGCCAACATCCAGGTGGAGGCTGGAAATCTCCCAGAATTAGAACTCATCTCCAGGTAACGGAGATCAGTTCCCCTAGAGAAAATGGCTGCTTCGGAGGTTGGACTCCATGGCAGTATACCCCACTCAGGTTCCACCCCTCCCTCCCCAGGTTCCACCTCCAAAATCTCCAGGAATTTCCCAACCCAGAGTTGGCAACTCTATACAGTAGTAGAGTGGGCTACTTTTTAATATAGGCAGGTTCAGACACAGACCCCCACACTTGGTAAGCCCTCTCTTTCCCTTGCTCTTCCATAGGGTTGCCAAACTCCAGGCTGTACCTAGAGATCTTCCAGGATTAGAACTGATCTCCAGATGACAGACATAAGTTCCCCTGAAGAAAATGGCTGCTTTGGAAAGTGGATTTTATGACATTGTACCTTGCTGAAGTCCCTCCTCTCCCTAAACTTTACCTTCCCCAGATTCCACCTGCCAAAATCACCAAGAATTTTTCAACCTAGAGTTGGCAACCCTACTTGTTAATGAGCAGTAGGTTTAGGACAGATACAAAGAAGTAGTTCTTCACGCAAAGAGTGAAGGTTGTTGGCCCATCCAGTCCAACACTCTGCGTCAGAACAGCAGTCAAAACCCAGATACCACCAGGAGGTCCACCAGCAGGGCCAGAACTCCGGTAGACCTCCAACTATTGCCCCCCCAGCACCAAGGATACAGAGCATCACTGCCCTAGAAAGTGTGTTCCAGCTAGTAGCCACGCAGGGACCGCTGCTCCATATTTTTAATCCAATCCCCTCTTGAATGTCTATGCTTATAGCTGCCACCACCGCCTGTGGAAATGAATTCCATGTGTGAATTACTCTTTGGGTAAAGAAGTACTTCCTTTTATCTCTTCTAACCTTATTGCTCATTAATTTCATTGAGTGCCCACATGAAGAACTCTGAACACCTGAAGCACTAGATGAGGGGTCTCCAACCTCCCTGAGCCTCCAGACACCTTTGGAATTTTGACACAGCATGGTGGGCGTAACAACAAAATGGCTGCCGCAGGAGGTGGGCCCAACCACAGCACGTCATGGAGCGATGATATGCATAGTAACTTTTCAACATTTTCAGGACAAGCTCTGTTAAACAGGATGCCTTTAATCTGCACAGCATATAAAATGCTGTGCAGGACACAACACTCACCTGACCCTGCCAACTTTCTAAAAACACCCAGTGGGCACCAGGAAAGGTGTTGGTGGGCATCATGGCACCCCTGTGCTAGATACACACTAAAGATCATCAGTATCTTTTGCCACTCCTTGGCCCTGAAAATACCCGAGACTAGGATGAGGCTGACAGTAGACACAGAGTCCAAGGGTCACACACACTCAACAGATTTCAAACCAAAACGGGCCTCTCCCATGCACTTTGCACACTCACTTCAGAGTGAGTCAACAGTTCCGCAGACATCTCTCCTCCTCCTGCTACGAAATACTTGTATTTCAAGTCCACAAGCCCTTCATCAGGAGCAACCAGTTCTGGACTGAGAAAAGTCATGTTTCTTATCAGCCACCAACGAACTCCTCCTACCTTTGAAGAAGTGTGTGGCAGATGCCCTATAAATAGCTGTGAGATCTCCAAGAAGTGGATTCCAACAGGGGAAAGGGCCCAGGAAACTAATTTAAAAGCTGGTGTGTCCTGGGAATGGCTCTCCATCATTAGAACCCTCCAAAGCTGCCATTTCCTCCAGGGGAACTGATCTCTGTAGCTTGGGGATCACTTGTAATTCCATGAGAACTCCAGGCACCACCTGAAGGGTATCAACCCCAGGCTGAACCGATGTCTTAACTACATGCAAAATCCAGTGCCACAATTCACCCCCATCATAGGCAAGCGTTGAAGGGGCTCTGTTAGGTTCTGTCATAATCATCCCCTCCCAACAATGCTGGGAATTCAAGAAAACTCAAGAAAAATGTGCAATCCAACAACAGCAGGGGAGAAAAAAAACAGCACGGAAAATGCCATGTAGTGGCAGCGAGCCCCCTTCTTACCCCATTTAAGCTTCCCAGATCTTTGACCCAATGCTCATCTTTCTCCTTGTCGTAGTTGATGACCGCATGCTGCTTATCCACACTGCGAGACTGGGGACAAAAGAGAAAAAACACAGAACTTTCAGACTCAGATGATAACCATCGCTTTTGTAACTGCAGCGGTACCCATTGTTGCCCCCTTGATACAAAGGAAAAGGTGTACCTTGCTGGACAGGTACAGTACCCACTGTCCCATTCCATGCACCCAGTTTGAAAACACGTGAATACATGAAGCCGCTTTATACTGAATCAGACCCTCCGTGTATCGGGGTCAGTACTGGCAGCTCAGACTGGCAGCGGCTCTTCAAGGTCTCAGTTAGAGAGGTCTGTCTGGTCCTTTTAAATGGAAATGCCGGGAACTGAACCTGGGACCTTCTGCATGTCAAGCAGAGGCTCTTCCACTGAGCCGCAGTGCCTCCCAACCTCCCAAGGTTTCTTTCACGGCAGTATTTCTGAGCAGGCCTCTCTGCCCAAAGACACTGTACACTATTTCTGCAGCACTGAGTAAAAATTCTGTACCTGATCCTGGTTCCTACCTTGTTATTTTTATTATTTCATTTATTAGAAATATTTATGGTCCACCTTTCTACCTTACAGGAGCTCAAAAGCAGCTTACAATGTGAACACAATGAAATGCAAAAAAATGCATAAAAACAACCAATTAGAATGGACAATTTAAAAGTGCCAGTAGGCAGAAAAACTACCACCAATCAAATACCACTATGAATAAAACCATCTTCAATTGCCTCCAAAAGGCTGACAGTGAAGGGGCCAAGCAGATAGGTTTGCCAGCTCTGGACTGGGAAATACCTGGAGATCTGGGGGTGGAGTTGGAGGAGGGTGTGGCTTGGTTAGGGGAGGGACTTCAGAGGAGTATAATGCCATAGAGTCCGCCTTCCAAAGCGGCTGTTTTCTCCAGATGATCTGATCTCTACCTCCTGGAGTTATAATCCCAGGAGATCTCCAAGTACCACCTGGGAGTTGGCACCCGTAGGCCTAGCACACCTCCCCAGGGAGGTTATTCCATAATTGTGGGGCTGCTGTTGAAATGGGCCCTCTTTGTTAGCTGCACTTACCTTTCTCAAAACCAGACCTCACAATTCTGTAGGAGCTTGTTTTGGAATATTTTAGTGCATACGGCGGAAGAAAAATGTATCCTTTATGATATCCAAGAGCCCCAGTTGCCCGAGGCACCCATGAGATTTTATTCACATGTCTGTAGAATGAAGAATGGGTGCAAGTCTTTTTGTGTTTCTTTTAAAGAAAAGGAATGTGTGAGTAAAGGGAGATAAACTCTTCCTTACTTCACTCTGCTCCTGTTTCTCGAAGCGTTTTCCCTCCCAGCCTAGTACCGATACTATAAGTGAACTGGATGGGAAAGAAAATGCTTCAGATAACAGAACTGCAAGGCCAGGCAGAATTCAGCTCTTATTGCCCACTCTTTTCAGTACAGAACAGACACCTACCATTATCCCCTGCTTACAGGAAGGAACACACAAACAAATATATGCAGACAGGCACCCATTTTGGCTCTCCATGTGCCCCCAAGCACAGGTTAAAGCCAACAGTCTCAAAATATTTTTATGAGGTAGGGTGTGTCACCAGAAGTTGGCACAGGCGGGTTTTGCTTAGCTGGCTTCCTTGAAGTCGAGTTCCTGAACTCAGCACGACCCAAACAGAGAACATTTCTATAACAACTGATCTCCAGGTGACAGAGAAGAAAAAGAGAAAAAGATTGGAATGATACCCTGCCCTTCACTACCCGAAGGAGTCTCAGAGTGGCTTACAATCACTTTCCCCTTCCCCTCCCCAAAACAGGCACCCTGTGAAGTAGGGGGGCCTGAAAGAGCTCTTTCAAAAGAACAGCTCTGAAACAAATTGTGACTGGCCCAAGGTCACACAGCAGCTGCATGTGGAGGCGTGGGGAATCAAACCTGGTTCTCCCAGATTAGAGTCCGTGCTCCTAACCACTACATCAATAGTTAGCTGGAGAAAATGGGCCACTTTGGAAAGTGGAGTCTATGGAACTATACCACATCGAAGTTTCTCCCTCCCCAAACCCCACCCTCCTCAAGCTCCACCCCCAAAATCTCCAGGTATTTCCCAACCTAGACCTGGCAAACCTAGCTTGGAGTCACTCTGCATAGGACTGCCGAGGCCTACTTCTCACAGACAGACCATGAGGTGGAAAAAAACAGTGTCAGGACTGTACTGCTTAAACCAGGGATCCCCCATCTTTTGGGGCCTGTGGGCACTTATGGAATTCTGAGAAAGCGTGGTGGGTGCAGCTACAAAATGGCTGCCGTAAAAGCACTGCCGCAGGAGGCAGAACCAGACTTAAAATGGCCACCTGGCCCCACTGGTGGACCTCCTGATGGCACCTGGTATTTTTGGCCACTGTGTGACAGAGTGTTGGACTAGATGGGCCTGATTCAACATTGGCTTCTCTTACGTTCTTATGTTCACCACTGGTTACCTTCAGTCACATAGTGACGATCCTTGCGCTGTGGTAGCAGCAGGTGCCAAAGCAACCTTTTTTAAAAAAAATAGGCACAGCCAGCCAAATCTCCAGTGGCCAATCAGAAACCTTGTGGGCAAAAGCACCCACACGAATCCACAATGGGGAGCCCTGACTTAAACAGTGTGCACAAACTCACAACTGAACATGCTTCCTTACAAAAAAAGAAAAAAGAAAAGAACAACCCCTCCCTCCTCACCTTACAATGTAAGACACATGTCAGAGAGAAAGTTTAGGGTAGAAGCCTATTCCTTGCCATCTAGCAGGGGAAGAAACAGGGGAATACCATCCTAGCTCGCTAGCAGCAGCTGAACGAGATCTGGCTGAGGTTGTTTCTTCTCTGCTCACAGGTAGTTAAGGCCTGGGCAGACCCTGAGGCAGGAGTCAAAGGCCTCTAGCCTAGGGTAGGAGGAGAGACCTGGCAGGGGAGGGAGAGGTGGAGAAACCTGTTCTTCACTCCTCTGTTCTTGTTCCCCACTCCTCCACATGAAGCTGCTGGTATGACCTTGGGCCAGTCACATGTTCTCACGAAGCTGTTCTCTCACAAGCAGTTCTCGAAAGAGCTCTCTCAGCCCCACCTACCCTCAGAAGGTGTCCGTTGTGGGGAGGGGAAGGGAAAGGAGATTGTAAGCCACTCTGAGACTCCTTTGGGTAGTGAAGGGCGGGGTATTAATCCAATCTCTTCTTCTTCAGTCAAATGCTCCCCCCCCCCATTCTCCTGTTTGTTTCTGTTTTCCTGTATTGTAAACCATTTTAGGTCCCCTTAAGGGAGAAAAGCAGGAGAGAAACAATCAAATAAATAGTTTGCAATGTGCCAGGTTGGGTATGGAGGAGAATTAAGAACATAAGAACATAAGAACATAAGAACATAAGAGAAGCCAATGTTGAATCAGGCTAATGGCCCATCTAGTCCAACACTCTGTCACACAGCGGCCAAAATATACCAGGTGCCATCAGGAGGTCCAGCAGTGGGGCCAGGGCACCAGAAGTCCTCCCACTGCTGCCCCCTCCAGCACCAAGAATAGAGTGCATCACCTGCCCCAGACTGAGAGTTCTCATTCTATACCCTGTGGCTAATAGCCACTGGTGGACTTCTGCTCCATATGCTTATCTAATTTCCTCTTGAAACTGTCCATGCTTGCAGCTGCCACAGCCTCCTGTGGCAGTGAATTCCATATGTTAATCACTCTTTGGGTGAAGAAGTATTTCCTTTTATCTGTTCTAACCCGACTGCTCAGCAATTTCATAGAGTGCCCACGAGTTCTTGTATTGTGAGAAAGGGAGAAAAGTACTTCTTTCTCAACCTGCTCAATCCCATTCATAATCTTATAAACCTCGATCATGTCACCCCTCAGCCGTCGTTTCTCCAAGCTAAAGAGCCCCAAGCATTTTAACCTTTCTTCATAGGGAAGGTGTTCCAACCCTTTTATCATTCTAGTTGCCCTTCTCTGCACTTTTTCCAATGCTATAATATCCTTTTTGAGATGTGGTGACCAGAACTGTACACAGTATTCCAAATGAGGTCGCACCAATGATTTATACAGGGGCATGATGATACTGGCTGATTTGTTATCAATTCCCTTCCTAATAATCCCCAGCATAGCGTTGGCCTTCTTTATTGCAGCTACACATTGTGTAGACATTTTCAGCGAGTTATCCACTACGACTCCAAGATCTCTCTCTTGGTCAGTCTCTGCCAGATCAGACCCCATCAACGTGTATTTATATTTAGGATTTTTGGCTCCAATGTGCATCACTTTGCACTTGGCCACATTGAACCCCATTTGCCACGTTGACGCCCACTCACCCATCCTCAACAGATCCCTTTGGAGTGCCTCACAATCCTCCCTGGTTTTCACCACCCTGAACAACTTTGTGTCATCTGCAAATTTAGCCACATCACTGCTTACTCCCAATTCCAAATCGTTAATAAACAAGTTAAAAAGCATGGGACCGAGTACTGATCCCTGTGGTACCCCACTGTTTACCACCCTCCACTGAGAAAGCTTCCCATTTATACTCACTCTCTGTTTCCTATTTATAACCCAGTTTTTGATCCACAAGAGGACTTGTCCTTTTATCCCATGACTATTGAGCTTACTTAGGAGCTAATTCAGTCCTCTGAGCCTCTCCCCAACCCTTCTGGAGTGCCACTGCGTTTACCACCTCCTCAGGTGTTTGCAAGGAGGCCAAAGCGAGACAGGGTCACAAAGCCATCCTAGGTGCCTTCCTGAGAATCCACCACACATACAGGGTTTGTAACACTGCTAAGCCGGACTGCTGGTTGGCACAGCCTACAAATGCAAACATTTACAGGCTCTGTGCCCTGACAACCCACTTTATACAAAGCAGGAAGTTGGTCAAATCTGAAAGGCTTGCTTTCCCCTAATATATTCCTAGCCTAAGTGATTAAAACTGGTTATCACAGCAGCATGTCCCCACACACCCTACAAGGCAGTGTTTCCTCTAAGCTATGTTAGTGTGAGCTTGTTCACAGTTTCTTAGCCTCCAGCTCACACATTTTTGTCTTAGCCCAGGAAGGATGGCTCCAGAGCAAACTAATTTCTGCGGTAGCCAAATCGCTCGCTCACAACTTTAATGCCAGTAGCTCACAAAGTAGGATTTTTGCTCACAAGACTCCACAGCTTAGAGGGAGCACTGCCTACAAGCATACACTTCGGGAACATCAATGCCCCCCTCCCCGCCACCATAAAGGTATGGCTTGCTTTCTCCCAAAGGCTTAGAGCCGGTGACGACCTGCAGCTGTCAACACTGTATTAATAATATGTCTTTAAAAATGTTTTATTTTAACTGTTCACTGCCTGGGCAGCCCTCACTGGGCAGAAAGATGCAGCATACAAATTTTGTGCATAAAAATAAAAAATAGAGAGCAATCCAAAGCAGATCTACTCTGGTCTGTTCAATGGGAACTATTCCCAGGAAAGTGCATTCTTAGAGTTGCGGCGATATAGGACAATGGACGTAGAAGGGTGTAATTTCCCTTAGGATTCCACAGACAGCCACAGCCTTCTCCCCTCAGTTCAAATAATAACACCTTGTATTGCTTGCAGAAGACCAAATGATATATTTGTTATTACTCTGAATGGGGCAATGAGAGAGAAGCAGTAATAATCCACCAAGCAGGAGAGGGGAGGAGAGATTGGATTTATACCCCACCCTTCACTACCCAAAGGAGTCTTGGAGTGGTTTACAATCTCCTTTCCCTTCTCCTCCCCACAACAGACAGCCTGTGAGGTAAGTGGGCCTGAGAGAGCTCTTTCAAGAACCGCTCATGAGAGAACAGCTCTCAGAGAACTTGTGTCTGACCCAGGGTCACACCAGCAGTTGCATGTGGAGGAGTGGGGGATTTATACCCCACCCTTCACTGCCCAAAGGAGTCTCGGAGTGGCTTACAATCTCCTTTCCCTTCCCCTCCCCACAACAGACACCCTGTGAGGTAGGTGGGGCTGAGAGAGCTCTTTCGAGAACTGCTCTTTCCAGAACAGCTCTGAGAGAACTTGTGACTAACCCAAGGTCACGCCAGCAGCTGCATGTGGAGCAGTGGAGAATCAAACCCGGTTCTCCCAGATTAAAGTCTGAGCTCCTAACCATGGGGAAAAAAGGGGAAAGGGGACAGAAACTGAATCTAAAACCTAGAATCCAGAACCTGACAAAGGTTAGTCAAATGTAAGAAAGGGGGCCAATATTAAAAACTTACTGAAGGAAATATATAAAAATACATGTATTTATTGATCACAAATTTAAAATTATATAAGGGCCCAATGACATGTTATGTCTAAATAACAAACGATAAAACACAAGGGCTCATAAATCTGACCTGACGCGTTTTGGCCTACATAGGCCTTTGTCAGAGGTTAATAGTGAGGAACATATTGGCTATTATAAAAATATAGTACAATCATGTAAAGACAAAGCATACATTCAATAAGGACCAGAAGCAAGTTGTTTCAAGATAAACCACCAGGCACAGAGTAAAAAATAAATGAGGCCTCTAATAGTGCAATCACATGCCCAGTGGTTCTCAGATATAAACTTCTGGTCCAGGAATCACCTTCCTATGATTGTAGAGCCAAATAATCCTCAAGCAAAGGGCTTGAGGACTATTTGGCTCTACAATCATAGGAAGGTGAGCCTTATTGAATGTATGTTTTGTATTTACATGATTGTACTATATTTTTATAATAGCCAATATGTTCCTCACTATTGACCTCTGAGGAAGGCCTACGTAGGCTGAAACGCGCCAGGTCAGATTTCTGAGCCCTTGTGTTTTATCGTTTGTTATTTACACATAACGTGTGATTGGGCCTTTATATCATTTTAAATTTGTGATTAATAAATACATGTATTTTTATATATTTCCTTCAGTAAGTTTTTAATATTGGCCCCCTTTCTTACATTTGACTAACCTTTGTCAGGTTCTGAGCTCCTAACCACCTCATGAAATTGGGGAGGGGAGGGAAGGTCACGGGATCAGTAGAGGTACTACCTGTTCCGAAACAAGGTACGCAGAGTGAGACACCAGAAGAAAACAACACTTAATCAGAATATACTGTTCCTTGGAAAGAAGTAAGTGAAAGTTGATTATTACAGTTACGGTGCAGCTCTACTTAATCCACAAGTATTTCTGGCTACATCTAAAAGGAGCAGTTGTATGAAAGGATAACAGCTTGCGATCCTAGGTGCTGGTGCGAATCCAGAGCAGCGGGGGGGCAAAGGAGATGACAAGCCAGGCGGGTAAAAAGTGGCACACGGTTTTGTCGAGACGGTTTAAACCATTAAAGTCATTACCGTTTAAACATTAACAGGCTCACAATCCAGCCCACACAGCTATTATCAGCTCTGCTACTGATTTCTCTGAACACATCGTCGCGTTCTGATGTCAGTCAAACACGCACACACAGTTAAAAGGAAGGTGAATACTGGAAAACGTGCATTCCTCTGGCCCAAAGGGTCCCGGATAATCCTTTAAATATTTTTCTAACAATATGTAAAGGCTAAGACCTGACCTGGATGAGCCAGACTAGCCTGATCTCCTGAGATCTCAGAAGATAAGCAGGACTGGCCCTGGTTGGTATTTGAATAGGACACCACCAAGGAAGTCCAGGGCTCTACACAGAGGCAGGCAATGGCAAACCGCCTCTATTCGTCTCTTGCCCTCTCCTGATTGGCCAAGGCTAGCCCAATCTCATCAGTTCTTGGAGCCTAAGCAGGATCAGCCCCTGGTCAGCACTTGGATGGAAGACCACGAAGGAAGTTCAGCATTGCTACACAGAGGCAGGCAACGGCTAACCACCCTGGACATCTCTTGCCATGATAACTCTACGGGGTCACCATACATCAGCTGCAACTTCTCTTCACTGCATGAACTGCAGAGCCAGTTTGGTATAGTGGTTCAGAGTGCAGACTCTAATCTGGGAGAACTGGGTCTTGACTCCCCACTCCTCCACATGCAGCTGCTGGTGTGACCCTGGGTCAGTCACAAGTTCTCTCAGAGCTGTTCTCTCACGAGCAGTTCTCGAAAAGAGCTTTCCCAGCCTCATAAGGTTTCTGCTGTGGGGAGAGGAAGGGAAAGGAGATTGTAAACTGCTCTGAGAATCCTTCGGGTAGTGAAGGGCGGGGTATAAATCCAATTGCTTCTTCTTCTTGACAGCAGTTCACACACACAAACAGTAAAGGAATCCTTATTGTTTAATACTGTAAATGATTAAAGTTTTACATCCCGACTAGAAATCCGTTTCGGAAGACACTGCAGATCAAGAAACACAGATCTGGAAAGTACCGAACAAAAGAAGCTGCCTTATGCCGGCCTAGTACAAGTGACCTGTCCATGCGCTGACCAACCGCACAGGGATGGAACGCAGGCAGGAATCATCTGGTCTTGTCCCTTCCACCTCTGTGCAATCCCCAATATACGGACTGAATCAGACCCTTGAACTATTAAGATCAGTATTACCTACTCTGGCTGGCAGCAGCTCTCCATGGTCTCAGGTAAAAATCTTTCACATCACCTAGCGCCTGAGGACGCCAGAGATTGAACCCAGGACCTTCTGCATGTAAAGCAGACAATCCAATCTAAGTGGGAGCCATCCAGAGATTTCTTCTTCTACTGAAAAGTTTAATCTACTTCAATATTATCACACTGATACTGCAACTTTTCTAACTTTTCAAGGATTCTGGAGGAAAGGAAAACATCTCACAAGCAATCCAGATGAAATAAAATGTACATTTTATTCAATATTGCAAAAGCAACAAATGTGACCGCAACTGCGCATAACACACCAACACCCACAACTGCCAAGAGAACCCCTCTTTCTGCAGGGATGGCTAATTTCTGAGCCAGAGTCACCATTAGACTCTAGACTGGGAGGGTGCGCGAAGTTATCTCCAGCCCCAAACGGAAGCCGCTATCAGCTGGAAAATTATACCTTAATGGCAGACAGACAGCGGTTTAGACATTGATTGACAGAATACGCAAGACTTCCCGAAGGGCAAACGGAAAGGAACATCCAATATGGATAAATGCAACGTTCATTTATTCCGAGATATCTTTTTTTCCTTCCTGCAATTCATAGGAAAGGCACTGATGTTATATTTGGATGTCTGGCTTAGAAGATTTGGGGGGGGGGTTGTTTTTGCTGTCAGGCCACAGCTGACTTCGGGAGACCCCCTCACAGAGTTTTCAAGGCAAGGCACATTCAGAGGTGATCTGCCATTGCCTGCCTCTGCAATAGCAACCCCGGAGTTCCTTGGTGGTCTCCCATCCAAGTGTCTATTCTGCTTAGCTTCCAAGATCTGGCGAGACTGGGCTACTCTGGACCATCCAAGTCAGGGGAAAAGCTCTGCAGCACACCAAAGACACAGGCCTTAATTAAGGCAGCCTTTTCACCCAATTTCAGTCAATTCCCCCCCCCTTACTACAGCACCATTTCCCCATAGTTTTTGTCCATGCCGGTCTCAAGATCCGCCAGCCTACCCTTTTTGAGTGGCCAAAGGGGATGCCCCCTCCTTTTCCAACAGCAGAAAAACAGGCTGGATCCAACCCATAGCACTGTACAGTAATCCAATAAGTATTGCACAAAGCCAGCCAAGCTAGATTTTGCCAGCAGTCAGAAGGAACACGTGAAGCTGCATTACACTGAACATCCTGAAGATGCCAGAAATTGAACCCAGGACCTTCTGCATGTCAAGCAGATGCTCTAGCACTGAGCCAGGACCCCTTACCTAAGGAGGGCAGTCACTCGTCAAAAACCAAGCATACGTCCTTTAAAAAAAGGGTTAATATTAAAAATGAAAGTAAAACCAGATAAAAATATATATTTGAAAAACATCAGAAAAATATTGGAATAGCAGCAAAAAGGGAAATTGGAAAAATTGACTCAGCCAGATTCTTGGGCAAATAACCAACTTTATATTAAAAATGAAACTAAAACCAGATAAATATATATATATTAGAAAAATACTAGAAAAAATATTTGAATTGCATCAAAAAGGGAAACGGAAAAAACTGACTCAACCAGATTCTAGGGTAAATAGCCAAATTTATATTAAATATACCAAATGTATATTAATTATATCCAATCTCCTGTAGGCAGTTTGGGTGCTCATGTTGTTTCATAATGTGAAAGGTCTTAATAACAGAATGAAGCACTGGATTGCTTGGCTGTTATAAGAAGCAGAATTTGGGACTAGCACAAAAAGAAGAGAAGAGGTTGGATTTATATCCTGCCCTTCACTACCTGAAGAAGTCTCAGAGCGGTTTACAATCTCCTCCCCTTCCCCTCTCCACAACAGACACCCTGGGAGGTAGGTGGGGCTGAGAGAGCTCTTTCGAGGACTGCCCTTGAGAGAACAGCTCTGAAAGAACTTATGACTACCCCAAGGTCACACCAGCAGCTGCATGTGGAGGAGTGGGAAATCAAACCCGGTTCTCCAAGATTAGAGTCTGTATTCTTAACCACTACACCATTCCTTGAAAGCTCTCCTTTAATACCATTAGATTCCAGCCCAGTAGCACCTTAGAGAACAACAAAATTTGGGGGGTATGAGCTTTCAAGGGTTAAAGCTCCCTTCATCGTGTCTGACAAAGGGAACTTTGACTCTCAAAAGGTTATACTCCAAAACTCTTATTGGTCACTAAGATGCTACTGGACTCAAATCTAACTGTTCTACTGGAGACCAGCACAACTTCCCTTCCTGGGTTTGAGCCACTGTGTGACATAAGAGTGTTGGACTGGATGGGCCATTGGCCTGATCCAACATGGCTTCTCTTACGCTCTCTTATGCTCTTAACTACCTTTAAATACCAAAACAGTCATGTCTGTGATACACCAGGCATTGCACAAGGTAGCCAAATGCAGACCGGCAGCCATACCTGGTACTATTCAAGTCTTTGAGAGAAAGGACACAGAGAGAAAGCTGAATAAGAGAAGATTTCACACTGAGTTGAGCATTATGCAGAGAGACAGCCATGCAGAGATGAATGCTGAGTAGGAAAGGATTCCCTGAGTCTACACGTATGCTGCTCTGAAGAAGCCATATGGAACAGGTATTGGAGCAAGCCTGTCTGCAGATTCATGACCTTTCTGCTCTTTGTCTCCAATCCAATATTAGTACAAGAAAGACACAAAGAAGGTTTACTGTTTTGTAAGAACTTCAGATTATTGGACTGTCCTTGTTGACATTGTGGGATGACTTTTCGATGTTCATTCTTGTATGAATGTACAGAAACGCTTGAGTATTAGTATTAATATTGATCTATTTCTCGAAAATCTATCAAAGAGTGATATTCCCTTTGTAAATACATCACGGTTGCCACTGACTATTTTCTACTCACTTATCCCATGATCTCTCTTTGGTTACCCTTCCATCGTCATCCATACCTGGCAGCCCAGAAGGGCTTGCAATGCCTGCCTGTTTTCGCTGCCTGCATGGAACTGCCAAAATCCAGGGGCCCCCCCTCACTCTCATACAACAATGGACAAGATCTTTGCTTGAAGGAGTGTTTTGGCCAGTGGTGCATGGCAATGCAGATATGTCCACCTCCACCTTCCCACACACAGTCAAGTGGTTTTTTAATGTCTCTGAAGGCTACGGAGTGAATGGCCAGCCCAGCCTTGTCTTGGAACCCTTTCTGCACATTCTAGAGGGTTCAGAGGAGAGCCGAAGTCAGGGGCCACCACAAATAACAGCTGGCTTCCAACATCAATTGAAATTTGTGGATCCCTTCCCCAAACATAAGTGTGCGTAAGGGTTTGGGGCAAGGACACAGGAGGGTTAGCACCACCAGTGAGATAATGCCACATCTGGAGGAAACCATAGAGCTCCCAGCGATTCATAGAGTTACTTCCAGGTTTGCACCAGAAGTGACATCATCACGTTGGCAACACCGATATTTAAAAACAATCCCCTTACAACTGTTTGGAATGGTGGCAAGCAATAGGAGCCCAATGTGGGGCACCCCCTACCTCCCACCTGGGGGTTTGGTAAGCGGCTTGTACAGTTTGGGGAGAACACCACACACAGGCTTCTCCGGCATCCACTGGGTGACAAAGACTTGTGATTACCTATTCGCCTGGTCACCCAGAGCAAGTAACATCATTCCATTTACAATAAATAACTGAAAATCACAGTATACTCAAGGAGTCAGGAAAGACCAACTGGTGTGAAAAGTTCTACCTCGCACTGGTTCCTAAATTGGACAAGGGAAGGAACAATCCTCACAGTGAATGTATAAAAACCATTACTCAAGGAGAAAAGTAAGAAATAAAGAGCAAATTTCCTCCCCGCCATCGTTGCAGCCAATTTGCGGCAACCCCATAGGCTCTTCAAGGCAAGAGATATTGCCTGCCTCTGCGTAGTGAGCCTGGACTTCCTTGGAGGTCTCCCATCCAAACACTGACCAGGGTCACACCTGCTTAGCTTTTGAGATCTGACAATATTGGGCTACCCTGGGCTAGCCTGCTCTCTAGGCCTGGCGCGTAGCCACAGTGGTGCTATTTGGGGCTCCGCCCCCTTGCTTAAAGGAGCCTCCTGCTTCTTAAACGCCCCCCCCGTTTTTCCCCAAAAGCATTTAAAGGGATCTTTTAAATGCCTTTGAGAAGAAGCAGGGGGTGTGTGCTTGCGAGATTTAAAGGGCCCTCCAGATAATCGGGCCACATGCTCCCCGCTGATCAGCTCAAGGGCCCTTTAAACCTTGCAGGAGGGGAGAGAGAGGGGTGCGCACCACTCCCCCTTCATTATGGCAAAAAATGGCAGCACCACCAGAGAAAAATGTGCCCCACAAGCCACAAAATCCTGGCCATGGGCCTGCTCTAGGCCATGGATACTTCCGAGATTTCTCCCAGCTGTAAGCAGCTGTAAATTACAGTGTTTCCTTAATACTTCTCTCTGGAGGACTCTGGCACTCATACAGTGACCAGAGGGATGGGGAAATCAATGCCATGCAGGGCATAAAGAGGTGGATGCATTCCCCATAGCAGTGTCCTTCTAGTACAGGGGTCTCCAACATGGTGCCCGAGGGCATGACTGCACCCGCCAATGCCTTTCCTGGTGCCCACCAACTGTTTTTAGAAAGCAAGCAAGGCCAGCAGGGATTCTGATCAGCCACTGGGAGATTTTATTGGCTGTGCAGGTTTTTAAAAATGTTGTTCTGGCAACCAGCTGTCACTGTGTGACTGAAGGGAAGTGGTGGCCACACCCACCACGCAATGTCAGAATTCCACAGGCTCAAAAGTTTGGGGATCCCACCTCCAGCAGCACATTGGTGTGCTCCAGCAAACATATCTGTATGCTCCACTTCTAAGAGAGTGATCCTATTTAGGCCTACTCAATGGGGCTTACTTCCATTCTGAGGATTGCTGTCTTGGTTCCCAAATGAGAGAAATATATCCGCCAAAGCAATCTGAAGGGAGAGAAAACCTGTATGGGAGGATACCTGGAAGTCACTGCGAGCAGATTTCTGAAGAAGCAAGATAAAAAAAAAATTCTAAATAAATAATATCGGTCTATCTTCCTTCAAAACTCTCCTCCTTGGCAGTTGCGCCTATGATTAATGCTGGATCTTCTGGCGCTAGCTGGAATGCTTGGAACAGTCGTGGGACATGTACAAACTCCACAAGTCTGGGAGCATTTCCAGTTCTAAATACGGCACTCAACGCAAACGCACGAATGAACTTCTGGTGCACAAAGGGTGACAGGATTTGGTCCACTCTGCGCAGCCAACCTAAACCTCCAAAGTAAGACAGATTCCGTCTTCCGCTAAACGTACTTAACGGCTACCTAAACTTTGGCACTGCACATCCTTTAATCCTCACAAGTATTTTGAATATTTCTAATCTGTACAACAGGCATAGATAATTTCTTGCTCCCCCATTAACAAAATTAAGTTTAAAATTTCCATACGCTTAGGCTAACCATTTCTACCATTTCCCGTGGCAACCAATCCAAAGAAAAGCATGAAATAAAAATCCAAGGGCTAAAAAAAGGCCACTATAAGTGAAAGACAGTAGCCCCTAATACTGTATCTGACAGAAATCCAGCAAATTAAAGTGTGGAATTCACTGCCAGAGGATGTAATGATGGCCACAGGCACAGGCATCTTTAAAAGGGGATTAGATAGAGGCGTGGAGGAGAGGTCTATCAGTGACTACTAGCCATGAAGACTAAAGAGAACCTTCAAATTTAGAGGCATAAAACTCCAAATGCACCAGGACACACCAGGAGACATCATCAAGGGAAGGCCTCTATGACAGGGGTGGCCAAACTGTGGCTTGGGAGCCACATGCGGCTCTTTCATACATATTGTGCGGCTCCCAGCAGGGCAGCTGGGGAAGCGAAAGAGAGGCATGCCTCCCTAATCATTCTTCCCTTCTCCTGCCAGTGTTCCTCCCCCCCCCCCGGGTAGGCCTGAGATGGGGGGGAGAAAGCAACTAACTTTAAAAGCCTTCTCCAAACCAAGCCACCTGGCATGGGGGTTAAAGCTGCTTTCTTTCCACCTCTCTCTTGCCCTCATCTATTGGCTTTCTTTCCACCTTTCTTTCTCTTTCTCTTTCTTTCTCCCCTCCCTCCCCATCTAAAGCTAAATATCATTATTTATATAATGATATTATATAAATATTATAAATATTATATAAATATCACTATTTAAATAATATCATTATTTATATAATAATATTATATAAATATTATAAATATTATATAAATAAATATTATATAATGATATTATATAAATGGCACCTGGTATATTTTGGCCGCTGTGTGACAGAGTGTTGGACTAGATGGGCCATTGGCCTGATTCAACATTGGCTTCTCTTATGTTCTTATGTTTATGTTGATATCTGTTTTTACCCCTTTTGTTTTTATTTCTGGTAGTCCCATTTAATATTAATAAAAAGCAAAGCTGCATATTTCCCAGTAAAAACATATGGGTTGTATTTGTTCATGACTTGTGGCTCTCAGACATCTGGCATTTATTCTATGTGGCTCTTATGTTAAGCAAGTCTGGCCAACCCTGCTCTATGACCTGTTACTGGCCCTCCAGTCTCCAGAGGAACTGGTTGGCCACTGTGTATAAAACAGGATGCTGGACTAAGAGGACCACTGCTTTGATCCAGCAGGGCTCTTCTTCTGTTCTTAAATAAACGTTATGAAGTTTGGCTATAACAGGCCCAGATGAATCTATTGCAGTGATAACTTTATGTACTCTCCAGGTCATTCATTGATCTTGGGTTTTCACATGCTAGCAGCACTGACTGCCGAAGAATAAATGAGGCCATGTCTCCCCTTATGGGGCATTTTTCTCCAGGATCACAAGACCACAGAAGGCTACCCAAATGGCGGCTTCCCTGACAGGGTGAAGCACACAAGAAATGCCTCAATACAATCAATCAGAACAGCTTTTCTAAA
Source organism: Gekko gecko (assembly GCA_029375565.1). Classification (NCBI taxonomy): domain Eukaryota; kingdom Metazoa; phylum Chordata; class Lepidosauria; order Squamata; family Gekkonidae; genus Gekko; species Gekko gecko. The sequence continues at coordinate 227,164,982 of JAPDNY010000003.1, forward strand.
CTGAGAAGAGAAGGTTTTTATACTCTGCTTTGGAGCCTCAAGGCGGCCTACAATCGCCTTCCCTTCCTCTCCCCACAACAGACACCTTGGGAGGTAGGTGTGGCTGAAAGAGTTCTGAGGGAACCGTGACTGGCCCAAGGTCACCCAGCAGGCTTCATGTGCAGGTAGGGATGCCAGCCTCCAGGTGGGACCTGGGTATCCCCCGGAATGACGGCTCATCTCCAGACTACAGAGATTAATTCCCTTGGAGAAAATAGGTGCTTTGGAGGGTAGACTCAGTGTCATTGTACCCCACTGAGGTCCTATCTTCCCAAGGCTCAATTCCTAAGTATCCAGGAGTTTCCTAACCTGGATCTGGCAACCCTACCCCCCTCCATCACCTGCTGATGGCCAAGGGGGTCCTGGTAACCCTATGTAGAGGAGGACTGGGGGAATCGAACCTGGTTCTCTAGATTAGAGTCCACTGTTCTTAACCACCACACCACGCTGGCTCTCAACTGAAAGAGCACCAGATCTCCTCCTTGTTCAGACAGCTGATGGGCTACAAGTAGGTAGCCCCACAGGCTCAATTCAGAGTTTAGGGGCCCCAGTAACATCTTCCATATGTTAGGGGCCAGGGAATTGCATGTACATTTAGTGCAACCCTTTGGGGAGAACCAAGGCTCGTGCATATTGGGCCTGTGGTAACTCTGGACACCATATGCATAAGGCATGTTCAGGAAAAGTAGATGCAAGCACTCTAGCTCCACCTCGGCCTACACGCACTTGGCCAAACAAGAGCACAGCCCTACGCATGGGCAAGCGGTAGGGCGCATGAGCAGATGCCCATATTTGGGCAATCCTTTTTTATCATTGCAGGGACTATTAGCTCTGTCCACTTGGTCTGGAGATTCTAGATTAGAGTACCTCCTCTCACCATCCCATAATCCAGCCTCATCAATAATACTACTAAATCAAAACCAAATTCATGCATAAGAGGCGATGAAACCAGTACACTAGGATTGCCTGTTCTTGGTTGGGAAATTCGTGGAGATTTGGAGATGGATCTTGAGGAGGTTGGGATATAATGCCATAGAGTCCACCTTCCAAAAGGGCCGCCATTTTCTCCAGGTGAACTGATCTCGGTCACTTGGAGATCAATTGTAACCTCAGGAGATTTCCCACCAGTACCTGGAGGTTGGGAACCCTACAATACACATTTCTGCTTCCCTCCTATGCATGGTGGTCCCTGTACACAGATGCAGGGTTGCCACGGGATATATTTTTGTCTCCAGGCTATGGACTATGAACAGTAGCATATACTGAGAGATATAGACTGTTCAATTTGTATCCCACCTTTTCCAAGGAGCTCTGGGTGGTATTTAGCCTCGCCAACAACCCTGTTAAGCAGAAAGAAATAGACTGCAAGAGGTCACCCAGTTAGCTTAATAGCTAAGAGAGCTGATTTCCCTGCTCACAGTCCCAACACTCTGTCCAATGCTCACACCGACTCTTCTCACAGATATTTACGTATCAGCACCTCCTCTAGAACTCTTTTATGCATTTTAAAAAGATTCAACTTCCTTTGATTTCCTCCCCCCTTTAAAAAAAATCCCTGAATATGTTTATTAGGAAATAAAACCCACCAAGTCCAATGGGGCTTACTTCTGAGTAAGCAAGCACAGGGTTCCATCTCGAAAGCACTACATTCTAAAAGATCAGGATCTGTACACAAACCAAAAACCCAACTGAAGAAAAAGACCTATGGTGCAAGAAATAGCTATGGTGGAACTTCAGGCAGTGCTTTAGAGCCAGCACCAAAAATGCACTGCCCTGGATGATCCCTGCCGATTGTTCCTCACAAGCAGACATGACCACTGCTAAGGTCACAGCCGAGGCTTTCTACCAGTGTTCAGGCCTATCTGCAGGTTCAGGAGCCTTTATTTATTAAAACATTTCCACCCTGCCTTCCTTTGTGGTTCAAGGCAGCTTTAAAACATCATAACATAATCTCCTTTTGTCTCACCTGATAAGGCGGACTTTCCCCCTCTCTATCGGACTGCAGCCGCCCGTATCACATCAAGAGCCGGCCTACCACACTGACTGAAGCCTGACTTAAGTACAAAGCCCGCTGTGGGACTTTACATTCATGCCAGGATATCCTTTAATCAGGTCTGAGAGCATGAACTATAAGCCAGGCCATTCTCTCCAAGCCTCAGCACCCTTCTTGCAGGGTTGTCAACCTCCAGGTGGGGCCAGGAGATTCCCCCCCCAATTACAACTGATCTGCAGACAACAGAGATCACTTCCCCTGGGGGAAATGGCTGCTTTGGAGGATGGATTGCATGGCATTATACCCCACTGATGTTCCTCCCCCTCCACAAACCCCCACCCTCCCCAGGCTCCACCCCCAAATCTCCAGGAATTTCCCAACCAAGAGCTGGCAACCCTACCCTTCTGCGATAATGACACTGAAATAAACTGAGCATACTAAATTGCTCTTATCAAGTGCTGATTATGGTTAGATTTAGAACACCAGAACATAAAGAGAAGTGTTGCTGGATGAGACATAAGAACATTAAGAGAAGCCATGTCGAATCAGGCCAATGGCCCATCCACTCCAACACTCTGTGTCACAGAGGGGCCAAAAAACCAGGTGCCATACCGTACTACATCTTGGCCAACCAGATGCCAAATGGAAGCTCACAAACATGGGCTCTGGGGCCCCTGGCCACCTGAACCATTCTGTTTCTGAACCCGTTAGTCCCATTTGTGTATCACAGCTAATGGACAATGCTGGACCTCTCCTCCATAATCTGTCTAATCCCTTTTAAATTCCATCTAAGCCAATGACCTGAAGACAGGAGGGCCTGGCATGATCTGGTCCATGGGGTCGCAAAGAGTTGGACTCAACTGTGCGACTGAACAACAAGCCAATGACCATCACCACATCTAGTGGCAATAGGGCTGCCAGACCTCCTGCTACAGTAGGAAGCCTCTCACTGGTAGCCCTGGTTGCCTGCCACTGCTCAGAGCAGCAGTGGGGAAAAAACAATTAAAATCAGCATTAACATCAGCAAAAACATCATGACAAAAACCAGCATTAACATCAGCAAAAACATCAGGACAGCAAAAACACCAGGACTCCTTGAGCTACTCAATATCACTTCCACGTTTTCCCCAGAAGTGGTGTCACGGTACACAAAACGCTACATCCCCACGTCCCCACCCTCACAGCTCCCACCACACAGCAGCAAGTTCCACAACCAAACTCAAACAACAAGAAGTCAATATTGCGTGGCACAGCACTTTCGAACACATGCCATCATCCAGAGAAGAGCTAAAGAGAGGTGTATTTACCTGGAGCATCAGTTCGCAATCTTCTCTGCCAACAAAGATCATCTCCCGAGGCAGCCGGTGTCGAATGCCGGTGCTGCTCACCAAAAACCAAGATGTCACACTCATTTTGGCGTTTGGTGCTTCAGCCTTCCACCATCCTGAAAGGAGAGAAACAGATTTTTTAAGAGAAAATCAAGCCAGCTATGTCAAATGAGAACATGCCAGGCTGCTAAGAAAAGAAACAGGAACTATAATTGATAGTACCCAACCAGAATGACAAACCACTCTTGGAAGGTGCTATTGATATCAAGACTCAAGCTCTTTATCCACATAAGAAGCAGCTCCCTTCTTGGTCACACTGAGCTTTTGAAGTTGCACAACCTGCTGTCCACCACCAAGGTGGAATGGGGCAGGCGTTGTGACTCAACAGCAGAGCACCTGATCGGCACGCAGAAGGTCCCAGGTTCAATCCCTGGCATCTCCAGTTAAAAGCCTCAAGTAGTAGGTGATGGGAAACGTCTCTGGTCTGAGACCCTGGACAGCTGCTGCCAGTCAGACAATACTGATCTTAAGATAATGAGGGTCTGACTCATGATAATGATATTCATGCGCTCCCCCAAAAGAAAACAGTACACAACATATCTCTGCACACTGTCGGGAAGCAAGAAGGAAATACAGATGTTGAGAACACAAGAAACCTGTTGTTGCCTCCATGCAAAGACAGGCCCTGGCTGGGCATACCATAGTCTGAGCAAACCAGTCCCCGGATTCCATGCCGAGGTAACATTCTGATGGATCACAAAGCAGTTTCTTGATTCCCCCGGCAACTACCTGTGCCTCCGCGGGAAGACCCACCTTGAGGTTCTCAGAACCAGCATATCCCAAGTACAATCCTAAACAGAGCCGCCCCTCCTAAACCCAGCGACTTCAATGAACTCAAAACAGTGCAACAAAGTTTGAGTCCAGTGGTACCTTTAAGACCAATAAAGTTTTATTCAAGGTATGGGCTTTCATGTGCACGCACACTTCCTCAGATACAATGACATGGAAATAGAAATAACAGCCATGCATAGAGAGGCTGGGCAGTAAATTAGCATACGGAATAATGGTGTTTTTAACAGATCAAAAGAATAAGAAGCTTAGTATATATGGCTATCATCTGTTTGGGTTCAACTGGGGGGAACATTGCATAGGTTTGGTGTAGTGGTTAAGTGTGCAGACTCTAATCTGGTTTGGTGTAGTGCTTAAGTGTGCAGATTCTAATCGTGGCTGCTGGATGGCCTTGGGCAAGCCATAGTTCTGACAAGAGCTATCCTTGAAAGAGCAGTTCTCTCAGAGCTCTCTCAGCTCCACCTACCTAACAGGGGTGTCTGTTGTGGGGAGGGGAAGGGAAAGGAGTTTGTAAGCTGCTCTGAGGCTCCGAGTGAAGGGCTGGGTATAAATCCCATTCTTCTTCTTCTATGTAATAAATAGAATTTGGGGGTGGGGGGAGACAAACAAAGCACAGGTAATAAATAGAATAGTATTGGAGATTGATGTTTCTTTAATTGTGGAAGCACGGAGGCGACCTTCTGCTTAGGGGGACCCCGTGCGTTATTCTTGATCAGCATCTGAAGAAGGTCCACAAAAGGTTATGCTAGAATAAAATCTTGTTCACCTTTAAGGTGCCTTGAGACCAGGCTTCCCAAGAACTTACCATAATTCAGTGGAGGACAGATACGTCCTGGCAGGACCATTTCCAGGGGTGGGGGAATCGCGGTGCACGATGCTGTCACCAGGAAGTGATACCGGGCGATGGCATCATGCGGCATGCATGTTCCACGGAGGAATGTTCCGGCCAGGGACTGTGTGTCCCCCACCGAAATACGGTAAGTACTTGGCAACCCTACTCGAGACACCTATTTATTTCCGGGAACTAGCTGAAAACATGGTGCCTTTTATTTATTTAAAATGGATTTTTACACCACCTTTCCACCCAAACAGGGTCCCCCCAAGGAAGCAAACATGAAGACATGATGCAATAGTTAAACTGCTGGGCTGGGATCAGGGAGGAGGAGAGCCAAGTTCAAATCCCTCCTCTGCCACATAAACTCGCTGGGTAACCCTGGGCCGGTCACAGACTCAGAGCCTCACCTACTTTACAAGGTTGTTGTGAGGCGAAAATGGAGAGGAAGAGAATGATGTAAGGTGCTTCAGGTTCCCATTGAGAAGAAAGGCAAGGTATAAACAAAGCGGATAAAAGTAAATCTAAAAGTTAATCGAAGGCAGCCTTGCTTGGAGAATATTTTTTCTTCTGATTTGTTCTTGGCCCTGAATAACAAGCTGGCAAGCAGAAATTTAGCCACTATCCCAGGAAACAGTTCACCTTCTAAATGTCCGTGTGTCTCAGGCTCCTCTTCAAATGCGCAGGAAAAAAGTAAAAAAAGGTGGTAAGCTTGTAGATGTTCCTTGTTTTACAAATCACTACAGGCAGAAGGCAAGACATTAACATCTCCAGGTGTGAACAGGTGGGAAAGGGAGCCGGCAGAGAGAGAAGCCCTTCTCTGTTAGGGAACATTTCACTTGTAAATCCACTTCCTTCTCACCACAAATAATTCAAACCAGCTCTCCGCCAGGCCATGTAACATTTGGAATAAGTACATCTGTTTGCAAGCCGTCTGACTGTGGCTGTTTTAAAAGGGCCAGGACCTACCTATTACCCAGCCTTCTCTACAGGATTGTTGTGGCAATAAGGAATTTCTATCCAGTACTAAAGTTTCTGTAAACAGTTTGGTGTAGTGGTTAAGACTCTAATCTGAGAGAACCGGGTTTGATCCCCCACTCCTCCACATGCGGCTGCTGGTATGACCGTGGGTCAGTCATAAGTTCTTTCAGAACAGTTCTCTCAAGCGCAGTTCTCAAGAGAGCTCTCTCAGCCCCACCTACCTCACAAGGTGTCTGTTGTGAGGAAGGGAAGGGAAAGGGGATTGTGAATCGCTTTGAGACTCCTTCGGGTAATAAACGGTAGGTTACAAATCCAATCTCTTCTGCATACCAGTCTGGCAGGCACAACACCTTTTCTCTCACCCAGGAAGCAGGCAGCATACCATTTCTAACAAGCGCTGAATTTTGAATATGTTTCTATCTATCCAAAAAAAAGGAGGTGAAACTCTCCATGGAATACAAAGGCTTTTAAAGGCTCTATGAACCACAAGCGGGGAATAGCGATTACAGTGTTGGATGAGGATCTGAAAGACCTGGGTTCAAATTCCCATTCTGTCATGTAATCTCACTGGGTTAAACAAAGTTTGAGTCCAGTGGCATCTTTAAGACCAACGAAGTTTTATTCAAGGTACAAGCTTTCGTGTGCACGCATTGCACATGTCTACAGATTCGCTGGCTAAAGTCACCCTCAGCCTAACCTTCCTCACAGGGCTGTTGTGAGGATAAAAGAAGGGTGAAAAGATTGATGTTGTAAGAAAGCAGGATTGCCAACAGGCCCAGAGAAAAATGTCCTGTCCCTTTCATTGGGATTTATCCTGTGGAAATGGGCAGCAGAAGTTTCTCATGTCTTGGAGGTTAATAACAACCCCGTTAAGAATCTATTAGAGGAACAGGACATTTTCCTCCAGACTTGTTTGCCGCCCTATAAGACTGTAAGAAAAGCAGAGTATAAATATCGAAATATTTTAAAATATATATATTTCAAATATAAGCACGAACACAAAGAAAGGATTATGCTTTCTACGGAAATAATGGTCATTATCTCTGCCGCAAACATAAGCCCACGGTGGTGGTGGAATGAGCAGTCAAGTCGGAGCCAATTTATGGCAATCCCATAAGGCTTTCAAAAGACATTTAAAGCCAGCAGTTTGGTGTAGTGGTTAAGTGCGCAGACTCTAATCTGGGAGAACTGGGTTTGATTCCCCACTCCTCCGCTTGCACCTGGCTGGATGACCTTGGGCAAGCCGTAGTTCTGATAAGAGCTGTTCTTGAAAAAAAGAGCAGTTTCTATCAAGAGCTCTCTCAGCCCCACCTACCTCACAGGGTGTCTGTTGTGGGGAGGCGAAGGGAAAGGAGTTTGTAAGCCGCTCTGAGACGCCTTTGGGTAGTGAAGGGCGGGGTATAAATCCAATCTCTTCTCTTCTTCTCTTCTAAAGATGGCTTTACCATTGCCTGCCTATGCATAGCAACCCTGGACTTCCTTGGTGGTCTTCCATCCAAGTACTAACCAGGACTGACCCTGCTTAGCTTCTGAGATCGGGCTAGTCTGGGCCCATAACAGGATAAAAAAACACAGTTAAACCTGTTTAACGGGCAAAGCTGGAGGCGTGGCACCTAAAAGAACAGATACTGCTGCATCCAGATACCTGGAGGTGTGGTGTTGACAGGATCCCACGTATTACAAGGATCAAAAGCCAGGCAGCAAACTCAAAAGATAAAGAGCTGCCTCTGTCTTCTCAATGACAATACAAATCTCAAAGACCTGAGGCAGCATAAGAAGAAGAAAAGGAGGAGATTGGATTTATATCTCAGAGCGGCTTACAAACTCCTTTCCCTTCCCCTCCCCACAACAGACACCCTGTGAGGTAGGTGGGGCTGAGAGAGCTCTGACAGAAACTGCTCTTTTTCAAGGACAGCTGTGCCAGAGCTTGTGACTGACCCAAGGTCACATCAGCAGCTGCAAGTGGAGGAGTGGGGAATCAAACCCGGTTATCCCAGATCAGAGTCTGCAAACTTAACCACTACACCAAACTGGCTCTCTCATAAGGGTTAATGGGTTTGCCTCTGCCATGAATTCATTAAAAACCAAACTTAGATGTTTCTCCCCTGTAATGTCTATTAGACCAGTGGTTGTCTTAAGGCAACAGAAAATCTGCAATTCAAGGGTTTCCCAAAAAATAGAACTGATGACCCACCATCTCCCCAGTTGCATTCGAAGATCTACTTAAAATTTCTCTTCAGAAAAGACTGCTTTCAAAAGAAGCCCCAACTGACAAGGTGTGGAAAAGTTCTGGATTCTAAGAACTGGCCAACATTCTCTACGGGGAAGAAGAAATATGTACACTGGCAAGAAGATTTCAGCTCACTGAAAGAGAAGTCATTCGAGCCTTCAGAGAACATCTAAAATTCAGAGAAATGCCCAAGGAACTGTCTCGGATTCGGCACTCAATATAATAGCTATTTCCCCCAGTGAGTGCGAAAGGGGATTTTCCCGGATGAACCCGATTGTCTCTCCAGAAAGGTCCTCCTTGTCAGTCAAAACCACAACATCTTTATTGTTTATAAGAATTGCTGGACCTCCCTTAACAGCCTTTGATCCAACAAAGTATGTCAAGACATGGTTGCTTCAAGGCCGTCATCATTCAGAGTTAGACACCAAAAGCAAGACGTGAAAAAGAACTGAGGAAGGTGGTGATGTGTCTAAAGTTTGGAAACTGCTTTAAAGTTGAGGTAAGTCCGTAGTGTGAGAAAATAATACTGTTTCAAAAGAACCCCATGTGTTTCTCCCTCATTTCCCTCTTGAGGGTTCCAGCACCTCTTTTTCCAGAAAAAAAAACCCTGCTCTAACCATGGATCAGGACCCTGCAGTGGGGCATGAGGTACTATGGAACCGACAAACCACAGAGATAGCAAGGGTACCATACGTCCTGCCTCTGTCTGTGTGCATACAGCAAAGAAAAGCAGGTCAACACTGTGAAGTTGATCATTGGTGAAGCGGATTACTCCGTGGCTTGTTTCTCACTATGGTAACCTGGTGGTAGGCCTGAGCAAGACTCAAGTCCAGTGCTACTGTCCTCAGCTATTTTGACACTGTGCAGGACGTTCAATCTGGCTCTCCCCCTTCCCATCACGTGCTTGTAGCTCAACAGGTCCCCCAGTGTTGGAAAGGTCTATGACCAATGTACTAAAACTGGGGAACTACGCAAATTTAAGCCTGATGATTAAGAAACTAGAACCAGATGGTCAGCCGCGTTGGTCTGAAGCCGTAGAACAAATTTAGAGCCCAGTGGCACCTTTAAGACCAACAAAGGTTTATTCAAGGTATGAGCTTTCGTGTGCAAGGCACACTTTTTCAAATGCACTGGAATGGTAGGTGAGGTTCTAAACTTATAGACAGGGATTTAACAGCAAATCAACAGGTAACATGATGATGTTTAAGTTATGCAAAGTAGAAAAACAAAATAACAAGCTAAGGTTATAAGGTCAACAGTTGTAAAGCAATAAATATGTCAAAATAGCAGATAAATATCTAAAGGTGTTTTTTCCTAATTGTGGGAAGTAACAGCATCCTAATTATCTCCTCTCAGGCGTGGAGGGCACTTAGCAGCATATTTTGAGCTGGATGTAATGAAATTGTTAAAAGATTTTCGATTCCTTGGCTCCATCACCAACCCAAAGGGAGACTGTACCAAGAAATCAGGAGGACCTTGAGACGAGGAAGGGCAGACACAAAGGAGCTAGAAAAGATTGTTAGTCTAAGGAAGTGTTGCTTGTGACCTAGTTCAAGATAATTGATACCATCATGTGCCCATTTACTGCATATGGATGTGAAAGTTGGATAATGAAGAAAACTGACAGGAAGAAAGTGGATTCATTTGAAGTGTGGTGTTGGAGGGGAGTTTTACAGATACCGCAATCTGTCCAAAAGACAAATCAGTGGGTTCTAGATCAAATCAAGCCTGAACTCTCCCTAGCAGCTAAAATGACTAAACTGAGGCTATCGTAGTTTGGTCAACAGTACGAGAAGACGATAGTCACTGAAAAAGACAATCGTGCTAGGAAAAGTGAAAGGCAGCACGAAAAAGAGGACAATCAACCTGAGATGGATGGACTCAGTCAAGGAAGCCATAGCCCTCCTTTGACCGAGATGGTCAATGACAGGATGTTCTGAAGGTTATTAATTCATAGGGTCAACTTGATGGCACTTGAAACACATAAAGACTTGCCCAGATCTTGACACATTACAGTGTCCTTCAACATCACTGGCTGGTTGTAGAGATGTGAACACACACATGAAGATGCCTTATTCTGAATCAGACCATCGGTCCATCAAGGTCAGTATTGCCTACCCAGACTGGCAAAGGGCTCTCCAGGGTCTCAGGCAGAGAAAGGTCTTTCACATCACCTACTGTCAGATCCTTTTAACTAGAGATGGTGAGGGACTGAACCTGGGGCCTTCTGCATGAAAAGCAGAGGCTTTTCCACTGAGCCAGAGCGCAGAAAGAGGAGGATTTGTGACATCAGGATTCAGGTAAGTTTCCGGGTATAATTGGAAGTGCTGTAAATGGTCTGGGACCAGTGTTCCTCTAAGCTGAGTTAGTGTGTTCCCTCTAAGCTGAGTTTTTAGCCTCCGGCTCACACATTTTTGTCTTAGCTTAGGAAGGATGGCTCCAGAGCAAACTAATTGATGCAGTAGCCAAATCGCTTGCTCACAACTTTAATGCCAGTAGCTCACAAAGTAGAATTTTTGCTCACAAGACTCCACAGCTTAGAGGGAACATTGTCTGGGACCAAAGTACTCAAAGAACATCCTACTCCCATTTAACATCTGAAGAACTGCGTTCTGACTCACGAAAGCTCATAATGGAACAAACAGCCATGGAAGTACCACAGGTCTTCTGTTTTATTTTGCTACAACGGACTACCCCTGGCATTCCCAAATATTCCCGCCCACTTTTAGATATAAGGCAGGTGGCAACCAGGGGAAAAAAGCCTTTCTCTACAGAACTTCTGAGGAATAATTCCAGAGTGGTAGCTGTATTAGTCACTAGCAGCAAAATCAGATGTCCGGAAACATCAGCCTGACAAAATGTACCCCAATATAAGCTTTTGTGAGACTCACTTCATCAGATACAGATTTCCAGTTTATGCCAGAAAAACTTGTGTTACACTTCCAGACATTCCTGGACTTCGACTTTATTCAACCACCCCTCTGGAATCCTCTCCTCACAGAAATTATCCCAACAGCTGATTTGGTTACTTTCAGAGGCCCAATGAAAACTTCTTTCCACCTCCCTCACGTTTTGATGTGATTTTTGTCTCCATTCAGCCCTTTTATATTATTCTTTCTGGGTGTTTCTCTTATTTCGTGGATTTATTATTGCCACTGGTTTTAACACAAGCGGGCTTATCTTCACACCTGTTTTATTACAGATTGTCATGTATCGGTTTTTAACTGTCATTTACTACATGGAAAGTGGGGTGTTTTTTTTAAAGATCAACAATAGACCAAAACAGCTCAAATTAGTATGTTCTGTTAGATATTACAGGCAGGAAATGGGGACATCCAAATGTGGGAGCCATTTTTCATTTAGCGCCAGATACGAAGAAGAACATAAGAACATCAAAAGAGCCCTGTTGAATCAGAGCAGTGGTCCATCTAGTCCAGCATCCTCTCTCACACAGTGACCAACCAGTTCCTCTGGAGGTCCAACAACAGGGCACAGAGGCTGAGGCCTTCCCCTGGTGTTGCCTCTTGGCACTGGGATTCAGAAGTTTGGTACCTCTGAGTGTGGAGATTCCCTTTAGTAATCATGGCTAGTAGCCACTGATAGCCTTATCCTCCATGAATCTATCTAATCCCCTGTTAAATCTGCCTTATGCCTATGGCCATCACTACATCTGGCAGCAAATTCCACATTTTAATCACTCGCTAAGTAAAGAAGTATTTTTCTTCCCACCCCACCCCGAATCTACTGCCCACCAGCTTTCACTGGATGCCCTCACGTTCTCTTTGTCAATTCTCTCCGCCCTGTGCATAATTGTACAAACCTCAGTCTAATTTACCTCACAGGGCTGCCAACAAAAATAAAACGGAGGAGATGAGAACAACCTTCGAGTCCCCACTGGGGAGAAAGGCAACACAGAAGCCAAGTAAACAAATACATTTCAGTTCAAGGGGTCTGACAGTTCAAGGCCAGACCCCATCTTCCTCTGCCCCTCACCTGTCTGCAATAGGGGGACAGCCCAACTGATCTCCCTTGCAGGGCCATTGTACAGATCATACAGTGAAATGACTCGAATTCTTGCAAAACACTGCCTGCCCACTAAGTGTTACCAAACGCAGGCCTCTCTCCCGCCCTCTTGTCGCGTCCGCATTCCGCCCCCCTTTTGTTTTTTGGCACTCTCTTCCGATGCATGCATGCAACCGGGTTGCAGGGACTTGTTGGCATCCGTTGCTAGGAGGAAGGGAATAAACACGCCGGGCCCACAACGCACATACAAGACGGAGCAGTCAAACCGCCAGCTCTTTTGCGCTCTGATTCGGCAGGCTGTATCTTTAACCAGCTCTCCATAACACTGCCGCCACCACCCCAATAGCGGCAGATCCCGCGGGCAACTAATACTTATTATGGGCATTTCCCCAGGAGGAGGGGAAGGTTTGAAGGCAAACACACTGAACAAGGCCACCATAATCCGGCTGGGCATTTTTTTGCAGACTTGAGAGAGAGAGAGCAAGAGAGAGAGAGAGAGAGGGTGGGATTTCCCTAAACGAAGCACATGATTAGGAAAACCATCACAATAGAAAGGCAGAGAAGAACTAGCCTCCAAGAGAGGGGGAAAGGCATTGTGCCCAAGGAGGGCGAAGCTGCAGGTCTGCTTAGCGTGGCAGGCACCAGATGCCAATTAAGCTGGGCTGGGCGATTCCAGAGCCGCCACCATTACAAAGCCACTGCCAGCAGCTATGCTATCCACACCCAGGGAAGGCGGGGGGGGGGGGGGGAGAGACGAATATCCAGGGCAGGAGCAGTGCAAAAAAACAAAAAAAGAGGAAAGGTGTGACAATAAAAGCACGAGCCAGCCGGATCGGTCTGTGTTTCTGCAGGCATCTGGAGGGTGGGTCGGCGGGCAGAGGGGGAGACGGGAGACAGCCTGCAGACCTCCAGGGAAGGCGACGACAGGAGACCTGGTCTCTTTGTTTGGAAGGGAGACTGGGGGCAGGGAGGGGGAGCCAGCAGGGGTGGGAACCTAAGCGGCCGGATCTGTGGGTTCCTGGAAAACATATTATTTGGAGCCACAAAGAATTTTAGCAGGAGGGCGCAGAAGCCGGTGGGCAGAGGGGAAAACTGGGGTTTCCAATCCCATATCCCGGCCTGAGATTTAAATCAGCACCGCCCCACATACACACAAACCACGGTCACTGTGAATAAAGGAAACCTTCCAAGGACCACCTCGATCCCCGCATCCCCCACCGCCCAGGACCCCGGCCGCCATCACTTGCCCCAGAATTGACTGGCATCCCGGGCGAGGTGGGAGGGCCAAACCCCCGTCCTCCATTCCCCTCACCTGGGCTGCATCCCTTGCCCCCTTCCTTGCCCGGCTCCACCGCGCCACCCCAGCCTGCATTCCCCCCCCCGGCTTCCTTCCCCTACCCAGCCCCAAATCTAGCATTAACTCCCCCCTTTAAAGAAAAACCCTCTCCCCCATCCTCACGCTTCCTACAGCAGAGAGGATACACAGAAGTGGTACCCGTTCGCCCTCCCTCCTCTTTGATCATCCTCCAGGCCCTGACACTGTGCGGGGGGGGGGGACACGACCGGCTGGCTGATGCAGCGCGGCCAGGTGCGCCGGAGGCCGCGGGCCAAGAGACGAAAGCAGCAGCCGCTACGGACCGCGAACCTCCCCCCCACGCCTTCGCTGCCAGGCTCCCCCAAGCTTCTCCGCCCGGCCCCGGCCCCTTCCTTGCACTGCCCCCCCAAGCCTTACCCTGCTTGCCCACCTTCCAGGTGCGAGAAGGGACCCCCCCGGCCGGCGGCTCGCCTCGTAGCGCGGCTTACGGCATTGCACTCGTCCGCCCAAGGTCTCCTTCTTGCTCCAGCTGCCGGGCGTCGGGGGGGGTGGAAGCAGCAGCGCCGCCGCCGCCGCCGCCGCCCGCGCTCACTCGCACAGCAGGTTCCAGACGTCAGGAGGAGGAGGCGGAGGCGGCTCCTCGCTGGTGTCTCTCTCTCTCTCTCGCTCGATCCCTCCCTCCCTTCGCTCCGAGCCCAGCCCAGCCCCGCTCGGCTCTTCCTCTTCCCTCCCCTCCGGGCGGGCCGTCCAGCAGGTTAGATCAGGTGACAATGCGGGTTAAACATCACCCCGTCCGCGGCCAGGCGCGCCCCCATGTGCAAACTCAGCAGCGTTGGGCCTGCGGCGGGCCGCAGAAGCGGGGGCTTCGCGCCCTCTCTTTTTCTCCCTTCCCGCAAGGCTGCTGCAAAACAGACGGGATTTGGGAACACCCCGTGGGCGTGATCCGCGAGGAGGAGCGTGCGGCGGAGAGCTGTCTTGCCTCTTGGATTTGAGGAGGAGGAGGAGGAGGCGATTTGCCATTGGTTCTGAGGAGGCGTGTGCGGGCTCGGGTTGATTGCCGAGCGGGCCCGACGGGCTCTCTACAATCCCGTTTGGCTGCAAAAGGAGTCTTGGGGTGGGCTGCGTTGGCGATTTGCAATCCCGGGAAGGCTCCCTCTGTCGAGGAGTGTCGCCGCCTCCCTCGGACGAGGCCGGTTCCTGCTTCCCAGTTCCAGCTTCGTTTCGCGCAGGGCTTGCCACGAAGAAGAATGCCTGAATCGGGAACTTGGAGCTTGGCCGCTTGCCAGGACCGGAGGATGCAAATGCAGGAAAGGGGAGCTGTACTGAAACCGGCAGATCTGGTCTTGCTAGGGTTGCCAGCTCTGGGTTGGAAGATACCTGGAGACTTTGGGGGTGGAGCCGGGAGAGGGCGGGGTTTGGGGAGGGGAGGAGCCTCAGCACGGTCCAGTGCCATAGAGGCCACCCTGCAAAGCAGCCATTCTTCTCTCAGGGGAGCGGGAGGTCTCCAGGTCCCGCCTGGAGGCTGGCAACCCTGGTTTTGCCATGCACATGGCCGTGTTGGAAGGTACAGGCAGGGCCAGTTGGCTGTAGTCTGCAGAGTGTCTTGGGGCACATGGGCCAAGGGTGGGGCCTATAGTTTGAGGGGGAGGAAGCAGGAGTGAAAACTCATATGTTTATTTACTTGATTTATACCCCACATTTCTCCAACCCTGGCCACTCAAACTGGCTTACATCGCTCTCCCTTCGTCCATTTTGTCCTCACAACAACCCTGTGAGGTTGGTTCAGCTGAGAGTGTGTGACTGGCCCAAGGACACCCAGCAGGGGTGTAAACCTGGGAGGAGCCAGTGGGGCTCATGCTAAGTGAAGGCTGCCAGCTCCTGGTTGGGAAACACCTCGCGATTGGGAGGGTGGAGCCTGAGGAGGGCGTGGTTTGGGGAGGGGCGGGACTTCAGAGGGTATAATGGCAGAACCACCTTCCAGAACAGCCATCTCTCCAGGTGAACTGGTCTCTGTCACAGGGAGATCACTTGTAAGAGTGGAAGATCTCCAGCCACCACCTGGAGATTGGCAACTGTACACCAAGTGCTTTGGGTTGCCAGCCTCCAGGTGGGGCCTGGAGACCTCCCGCTTTTACAAGTGATCTCCAGCTGACAGAGATCAGCTCCCCTGGAGAAAATGGTTGCTTTGAAGATTGGACTCTATGGCATTGGACCATGCCGAGGCCCCTCCCCTCCCCAAACCCCGCCCTCTCCCGGATCCACCCCCAAAGTCTCCAGGTATTTTCCAACCCAGACCTGGCAACCCTACAAGTGCTCCTGTATTTCCCAGTGGGGGTCCACAGGGCCAGGTAGCATCCTTTCACACACAAACGAAATATTTACTCAGATTACCTCAGTGAAGGAGTGCATGACATCTTTCCTCTTACAGACTCTTCTTTCTTTGACTGAGATACGAGTGAAAAATTCCATTTTTAAAACCACATGACTGGTGATGGCGTATGGTTTTTTTGAAATATAGATAATTTTATATTGAACTAATTTAATATAGATTACTAAATATGGGCCTGAGCTGAGTTGAACACCATGCCCTCCCCCACTGGGAAACTGAAACGTCTACACCTCTGTCCCCTAGTAAGCTTCCGTGGCAGAGAGGGGGGACTCGACCCTGGGTCTCCCAAATCCTAGTCCAACATGATCCTCTGCACCACACTGACTTTCTAACAGAAATGAATAGAATATGGTAAGAAGAGCCACCGCGCTATAGTCCAATGGTCTAAATCTGATCTGGGACCATCCTTCCCAGTCCCACAGTGGTTGGTCAGCTGCTTCTAGCAGAGTCACAAGCTGAGCTCAAAGGCACCGGTGCCCCCTCCAGCAACCAGAAGAAGAGACTGGATTTGTACCCCACCCTTCACTACCTGAAGGAGTCTCAGTTGTTGTTCAGTCGCACAGTCATGTCTGACTCTTCATGACCCCATGGACCACATCACACCAGGCCCTCCTGTCTTCCGCCATCCAGAGTTTGCATAGTTTCATGTTTGTTGCATCAATAATATTGTCCAACCATCTCATCCTTTGCCGTCCATCCCCTTCTTTGACCTTCAGTCTTTCCCAGCATCAGGGTCTTCTTCTCCAGTGAGTGCTCCCTTCTCATTTGGTGGCCAAAGTATTTGAGCTTCATCTTCAGTATCTGGCCTTCCAGGGAACAGTCAGGGTTGATTTCTTTTAGGATTGACTGATTTGATCTCCTGGCAGTCCAAGGGACTCTCAAAGAGTCTTCTCCAGCACCATAATTCGGAAGCATCTATTCTTCAGCACTCGGCCTTCCTTATGGTCCAACTCTCACAGCCATACATTACTTTGACTGTGTGGACTTTTGTTTGTTGGCAGTGTAATGCCTCTACTTTTTATTATGCTGTCAAGAACAGTTTACAAATCAATCTCCTTTCCCCTCCCCTCCCCACAACAGACAGCCTGTGAGGTAGGTGGAGCTGAGAGAGCTCTTTCAACAACTGCTCGTGAGAGAACAGCTCTGAGAGAACTGTGGCTGGCCCAAGGTCACACCGGCAGCCATATGTGGAGGAGTGGGGAATCAAACCCGGTTCTCCCATATGAGAGTCCGCGCTCCTAACCACTACACCAGACTGGCTGTCTCTACTATTCTGAGCCATGCTGCTTCAGAATGTGATGGTTCCGTTTAGCAGTTGTGAATAACAGTTGTTGATAGATCTACCCTTCATTAATTCCTCTCATTTCCAACTCTGAAGACTGTCAGGGAATTTATTGGGAAGTGAGACTGGGTCCTGTTCTCCCTTAGCCGTGATGAATTAACTCTGGCCGCTAGTCTGTGGGTTCTTCGGCTGAGCATCCCAGAAGGCTTTGCAGTCTGGCTGAGTGCTGTATTTTTCCAAGCAAGAGTGCACTCTGCCCTAGAAAACAGTTTATATTTCCCTAAGTCCATTGTACCACTTTCTAAGCCTAGACATAGATTACCCGGCTCCTGAGGTATCCTTGACATAGTACATGTCTGGAGCCTCTCAACCCACCGATAACGTAAAGATTGTCACTTGGAGTGGCACCATAATAGTCCGGGGCTTCTTGCCCTTATAAAGGTAAAGGTAAAGGTTCCCTTGCTCGAAAGCCAGTCGAATCCGACTCTAGGGTTGCGGTGCTCATCTCCGTTTCAAAGCCGAAGAGCCAGCGCTGTCCAAAGACATTTCCGTGGTCATGTGGCCGGCATGACTAAACACCAAGGCGCACGGAACGCTGTTACCTTCCCACTGAAGTGGTACCTATTTATCTACTTGCAATTTCTTGCTTTCGAACTGCTAGGTTGGCAGGAGCTGGAACTGGAGACGGGAGCTCACCCCGTCATGCGGCACTCACAGGTCTTGAACTGCTGAACTACTGACCTTCCACAGCCTGCAGTTCAGTGTCTTAACCACTTGAGCCACCGCAGCTCCTCTCTTGCCCTTATAGATACTATATTAACCACAGGCAGAGTTCATGCTTGCTGTATACGAGGGGCTGGATTTTGGCAAGTGTGTCAGATGTTCGTCACAGGTTGAATTGACAGCTACATTGGCCTCTATAGATGGCAAAAGAGTATTTAATGTCTGGGTCTTCTCTTGGTCGTCGTCGTATGCCAAGCATCTCTTTACGGGCCTTGACAAACAACCAGGATAGATCAGTTATTTCAGGTATTTGATTAATTTTGTATACTGCCTACTAGGATGCTATATGTTTGAAAGTTTCTGCATTACGGTTTTGATGTTCAATAAATAAGGGATTCCTTGGAACAACTGACTATCTCTTGAATGCAGTTCGGGTCCCCGGCAGTGCTTCCTCTAAGATGTGGAGTCCTGTGAGTAAAAATTCTACTTTGTGAGCAATTGGCAGTAAAGTTGTGAGCGAGCGATTTGGCTACTGCATAAATTAGTTTCCTCTGGAGCCATCCTCCCTGAGCTAAGACAGAAATGCGTGAGCCGGAGGCTAAAAAACAGTGAGCTAGCTCACACTAACTCAGCTTAGAGGGAACACTGCCTCCCTGCCTGTTTCTCTCCCTCCCTGTTGAACCTGTTGGGAACGGGAGTTGCAGGAAAGGCTTCTGTCCTCCTGATTCCCCTAACCAAGACTTCTAAGCCAGTGGTCATTGCTGCATCTCGTGGCCAGTGTTCCCTCTAAGCTGAGTTAGTGTGAGCTAGCTCACAGTTTTTTAGCCTCCAGCTCACACATTTTTGTCTTAGCTCAGGAAGGATGGCTCCAGAACAAACTAATTGATGCAGTAGCCAAATCACTCGCTCGCAATTTCAATGCCAGTAGCTCACAACATAGAATTGTTGCTCACAAGACTACTCTGCTTAGAGGGAACATTGCTTGTGGCATTGAGTTCCGGAGGCAAAATAAGTATTGCATGAGGTCATGCTTTTTGTGGACTGTCCTGAATCTTTAGCCACTCAGCTTCAAGTGATGATCCAGAGTTCTGCTTGTAAGACAGATGGCGAAGGGAGAGCTCTTTCTACTTGCATGCATAATGCATGCATTTTATTTATTTATTTATTTATTATGAGATTTATACCCCGCCCTCCCCGCGAAGATAATGAAGAAGAAGAGGATCACGGAATCAGAGCTGGAAGGGGCCATACAGGCCATCTAGTCCAACCCCCTGCTCAGTGCAGGATCAGCCTAGAGCAAGGTGGCCAAACTGTGGCTCGGGAGCCTCGTGTGGCTCTTTTACACATATTGTGCAGCAGGGTAGCTGGGGAAGCAAAAGGGAGGCATGCCTCCCCAATTGGTCTTCCCTTCCCCAGCCAGTGTTCCCCTCCCTGGGTAGGCTTGAGGAGGAGGGGGAGCAGAGAAAGAAAGCAATTTTAATTTTAAATGTGTTCTCAAAGCCCTCCTCCCGCCAGCCGGCTTGGAGAAGGCATCTGTCTCTTTAAATCCCTTCTTCAAGCCAAGCTAGCCAGCATGGGTGTGGGGGGAGGCTTGGAGGATGCATTTAAAGTTAAAGTTGCTTTCTTTCCACCTTTCTGTCTCTCTTTCTCCCCTCCCTCCCCATCTAAAGTTATCAATTTAATGTTAATAAAAAGCAAATTTGCATCTTTCCAATAAAAATGCGTGTGTGATATCTGTTCATGTCTTGCGGCTCTCAAACATCCGATGTTTATTCTGTGTGGGTCTTATGTTAAGCAAGTTTAGCTACCCCTGGCCTAGAGCATCTCTGACCAGAAGAAGAGATTGGATTTATACCCCGCCCTTCACTCGGAGTCTCAGAGCAGCTTACAAACTCCTTTCCCTTCCCCTCCCCACAACAGACACCCTGTGAGGTAGGTGGGGCTGAGAGAGCTCTTTCAAGGACTGCTGTTGAGACAACAGCTCTCAGAGAACTATAGCTTGCCCAAGGTCATCCAGCAGCTGCATATGGAGAAGTGGGGAATCAAACCTGGTTCTTCCAGATTAGAGTCCGCGCACTTAACCACTAAAGCAATCTGGCCCCTTTCCCAGTAGGAGATTGCAGTCCATTCAACTTTTTCTCCTAAAAATTAAGACTGCCACTCAGAACCGGCTCTCTGCATCGCTGTATCATCTGCAAGGCCGCCTTGCCTTAATTACTTGGCCACCAAAGGTGATTTATTTAAGAACTGACACATGCACGCACCCTTTCCTGAGTAGCCTGTGATGAATAAGATCAAAGACCAGTGGAAAAAAACAGATCTTGAGATCAAACCATCAGGCACTTAAAAAGAGGCCAAAAATAAACATATAGACAGAAACCCGGAAGAATGCACAGAGCAAACGTCCCTCAGGAGAATAGCCACCGCGCCTTCCGGAAGGCAAGTGGCAATAGTACTCTCTGGAACCATTTCTGGCAAACACTTCCTATAGGTGCCACAGTAGAAAAGACCTTGAGCTTGTTTGGAAGTTCTACCAAGGAAGCGCAGCTATTGTATACCCTTGACCAAACAATGGTACACTCCTTCTATTTGGGATGGTCGTTCTCCTTGACCGAGCATGCAGCTTCGGGAGGGATGCACATGGAGCGGTGAGGGAGGTCGGGGGCCCCCGCCTAGCCAGCCAGATCAGCCGAATCGACCCTGGCAATCAATGGGTTGGCAGATGTCACAGCCGGATCCAGTACAAAAGACTCAGGAACAGGCCAAGATGATTCATTGTGAAGTACACAGCTGAGCCACCGGAACAAAGTTTGAGTCCAGTGGCACCTTTAAGACCAGCAAAGTTTAATTCTGGGTAAGCTTTTGTGTGCATGCTGGGATCTCGTGTGCATGCACACAAAAGCTTACACCCAGAATTACACTTTGTTGGTCTTAGATTTGCCACTGGACTCAAACTTTGTTCTGTTACTTCAGACCACCACGGCTACCCTCTTGAATTGAGGCACCAGTTCATGCAGAGAAAGGCGCAGACTTTCAGTGTGGTAAGAAGATGGAGCTCGGGAACTGTATCAAAACAGCACTACAGGGAACAGCATGCCCTGACACGGATGGTCCAAGTTAGTCTGGTCTCATCAGGTCTCAGAAACTAAGTGGGATCAGCCCTGGTTAGGACTTGGAAGGGAGACTGCAATGGCTGCTTCACAGAGTATTGGGTTTGAACAGAGGCAGGCAGTGGCAAACCACCCTGTTAATCTCTTGCCCTGGACGCCCTATGGCTGCAACTTGACTGCACTTTCCACCAACACAGGGAACATCGCTGTGGAGTAGTGGTTAGCTTCTCACAACTGGGGAGACTTGGGTTCAAATCACTCCTCTGCTGTGAAGCCCGTTAACTACATAAGTAGAGCTAGGGTTGCCAGTTTCCAGGTGGGGCCTTGAGATCTCCTGGAATAACAACTGATTTCCAGATTGCAGAGATCAGTTCCCCTGGGGGAAATTACTGCTTTGGAGGGTGCCCTGTGGCCATGATACCCTACCAATGTATATTCCTTTTTTTTCAGGTCTATTCGACCTGGAAAATATCAGTATTCCCAAATATTCCCATATACCAGTATTGACATTGTATTGGTATTCGGGTAAATATTTGGGAAACCTGAATTTATTCGGCTCCATTATACCCTATGGGGACTGGCTCCATAGGTTATAATGGAGAATGTCACTTGGCAAGTTGTGCCACCACCATGTTGCAACTCAGCGAGTGAACTGAAGGCCTTTAAATCACCTTAGAGACCAGCAAGATTTTTGGGATATAAGCTTTCAAGAGTCTAAGAGCTATTAAGATAATGGTTCCATAAATATGGTTGCCAGCTTCAGGTTGGGAAATACTTGGAGATTTTGCTGGTGGAGTCAGAGGAAGGCAGGGTTTGGGGAGGGAAGAGACTTCAGTGGGATATAATGTCATACAGTCCACCTTCCAGGTCAAATTATTTTTGTTGCCTGGAGATCAGTTGTAATCTCAGGAGATATCCAGCTACCACTAGGAGGCTGGCAACCCTATTCATAACACAAATACAGATTTTTCTACATTAATGCACATATTTTGGGTGCAAGGGGAAAGGTGTCCAATGTTACCGGCTAACACCACAAGATTTGTTTGTTAATAGTGCTCACCTGGTATTTTCTTTTATCACCTTTATGCACCCCTCTCCCTACCCTCATTTGCCTAGCATCTGTGTAGCTCAGCTTCAGACACTAGGAAAAACTTTTCCTTTCCCTATTTGCCCAGGCTTAAGAAAGAAACTCTAAGAAGCTTAAAGCTTCTTAGTGTTTCATTCTTCATTCCATATTGTTGGATCCTGTGTTCCCAACAGTGGCCAACCAGATTCCCCTGGGAAGCCCACAAGGCACCAGGGCTCCCTTGCAATGTCTCCCCAACAACTGCTATTCCATGGCATACTGCTCTGGAACATGGAAGCTCCATTTAGTTACTATATGGGATAGACCTGTCCTCCATGAAGGCATCTAATCCCCAGGCTTTTCTGCATTCTCACTTTCCTCACTCGTAAGTTCCTGTTCCACATATGTTTTGTTTCCACTAGCAGTGAATTCAATATTATACCAGTTATGTCTGGCATAAAATCCTGCAGTTTAAATCTGCAGGGACATACACAGGACATATCTGATGCAATATTGAATCGACCACTAGAGGGAGCAAAATACATGCAGAACAGAAACACACACACACACCCCAAAAAAGAAACGGGAATTTACAAGAGATTAAAATGAGAATGCAGAATAGCCCCCCATCTAGTATTATAGGAGAGGGAGGGGAGACATTCTCTGACAATTCACTAGTTTATTGTCCTCTTTTCTGTTCCTTCTCCCAGATCATCTCCACTAAGAAAGCCCAAACTTATTAGCTTCTCGTCAAAGGAAAGGTGCTCCAGCCCCCCTGATCATTTTGATTATCCTTTTTCTGCACCTTTTCTAACACCACAATATCTTTTTCGGATGATATTCTCTTGTGTTGTATAGTTTTTCATGAAGGAATCAAAGCAAAGGGATCACAAGTATTACAAGTATGCCTGTCACTCTGATTTCCACCTTAGTAAAATCTGACTGATGTATAATTGGCTTTTCTGTTCCGGATTATTCCTAAGAGTGACGGTGCCCTTTCCTATCATCTTCCATTCAAAGGGTCGTTTGCTAAGATTTGCTTACATCTATTGCTGTCCTGTGATAACCGAGTAGCCAGGGAAGGTTGTTTTGATGACCATGCTAATTAAACAAATATTTGGGGCCTGCCAATCTGCTACAATGATTACTGAGTAGGGCTGAAAATTCCTCTTAAACAGGCCTGTAGCTACAGTGGGGCATCTCGGGGCCTGGCCCCCTGACTTACTGCCAAGGCCCCCTGACTTCCCATCCAGCCCAGGCCCCTCAACTTCCAATTTTTAATTTGATTTGTGGTGCTCCCTGGGGAGGGGTATCTGTGCGAGGTGCCCCCCGACTTATTTAAAGGCCCCCTGAATTGAAAAATCCTGGCTACGGGCCTGCTCTTAAAGTTCCTTAGCGCAGCCAACCAACAAAGTCACTTGGACTGATACTCCTTGAAGGAATTTATTTCACAGCACTCAACAAGGGATTGTACTAATCTTGGGGGCTGGCAAACTGAGTCAAATGCCTTTTGTTAACAAAAGATACCATGTTTGTAAGAAAAGGCATGTTTGACTCATGGGTATGTGCTTGGTTAGATGTGTCAAGCAGTGTGAATGGATTTTCCCTTTTGAAGGAAACATGGTCTCCCTGGAACGATAACTGCAAGCCAATACAGACAGCCATAGTTAAGTACAGTGTGTATGCTTTGCATATTGGGGGGGAGGTGTCCCAGGTTCAGTCCCCAACATCACCATATAAAAGGATCAGGGAGCAGGTAATGAGAAAGACAACTGCTGACCAGAATAGATGGCCTCAATTAAAGGCAGGTTCATATAACCGTCTTTTTGTTGGCTATTGTAACTCTTCATGCAAGAGGATCTGGGAGGGAAAGGATTAAGTGAATTCAAGTACACTGGGCAGTTGACCCCACACTCTTGGGAGCTAAATGTTGAGCCTCTTCAGCCCTTGTTTGCTATGAGGGACCTCGCTTTCTTTTTCTGCAAGGCAGATTTTTCCCGCCAAAACTCTGTTCCCCGCTCTGTCTGAGCTACCCCTTGGTAGCAAGTGTTAATAAACAGTTTATGATTTTTTGCATGTCCCATCCTGAGATAGAGGATATAGTTGGCTTTTGCACAGGCCAGAGATTTAAGGTAGATAAGCAGGAGCCCACTTCTTATTTTCTTTGTAAATATTACTTGGCATGAAGTAAAGTCCAAACAGGAATGTTGATTTTATCAAACAGGCATGGTTGGGTTAGGAATAAGCAGGGAATGAGAAAACTGAGGTAAATTTTGTTGTATTTACAAATCATGATATTTTGAATAGGCAATAAAGTATTGTTGAAGTTTGGTTCTTTATAAATGGCACTTGACATGAAGTAAAGTTCAAGGAGGAATGATGATTTTATTAAACAGGCACTGTTGGGGTAGGAATAGGCAGGGGATAGAGAGGGCAAAAATCATTGGTCCCCCTACGCGGGAGCCAGGAACCTCAGTCCCATTGTTCTCAGGTACTCAAGCTCTGGCTCTTCGTTGATGGCACGATGTTGACTGCATACACAACACCCCTCCCCCCATAGTCCCGATCCTGTCTAGGTGACATAGTCCTTCAGGTATGCGGGGGCTCTGCGTTCCCTGGTGGACCGTCGTGGTGTAGGCGTTGGGTTTTCTCCGCAGCCCAGTCTTGGTGGTGTGGCGGGGCCTGCCCCTCCCCTCCTTCCGCTGGGGAAGGGTACGCCGTCTGGCCCTCGGCTGATGAGGCCTCGGGCATACTGAGCTGCCCGTCGCTGGGGTCCGCCTCTCTGCGGTCTCGTTCCGCCTCGGGCTCTCCCTCAGCTTCTCGTGGGACCTGCTCCACCTCCCCTTGGTTACCCCGGTCTCCTACCGTTGGAAGTAGGCGCCGCCTCAGCTGGTCCACGTGGCGCCGCAGGACCTGCCCGTCATTTGTCGACACCTCATAGGAGACAGGGCCGGTGGGGCGGATTACCTTTCCTGCTGTCCACTCCGGGCCTCGGCCGTAGTTCCTTGCGAACACCGGGTCCTCTGGGAAGAAGCCCCGTGGTGCCTCCCGGTCCTCGACCCAGTTCCGTCCTGTTGGAGCCCTGTCGGGGTGCAGGCGGTCCAGGAGGATGGCGGGTCGCCGGCCCATGAGAAGCTCCGCGGGACAGTGGCCACTGACTGGGTTGGGTGTTGTCCGGTTCGCCAGCAAGAACCGGGCTATGCGTGCCTCCCAGTCCCCCTCGGTCAGGCGGCTTAAAGCTTCCTTAGCCGTGCGGACCATGCGTTCCGCTTGGCCGTTCGTGGCAGGGTGGAAGGGTGCTGACCTGATATGCCGGATCAAGTTGTCCCGCAGGAACCGCTGGAATTCCTCGGATGTGAACGCCGGGCCGTTGTCGGAGACGATGGTGTCCGGCAAGCCATGCGTGGCAAATATCTTCCGGAGGGCTCGGATGGTGGCGCTTGCGGAGGTGGAGGAGACTGGACTCACCTCCAGCCACTTGGAGTACGCGTCCACGGTGACCAGGAATGTTAACCCGTGGAAGGGCCCGGCGAAGTCGATGTGGAGCCGGGACCACGGGGTCCTTGTTGATTCCCATGCCTGGGTGGGTGCACATGGTGGGCTTGGCCGGACCTCTTGACAGATCTGGCAACGCTTCACCCAGGCCTCTATTTCCCCATCGATGCCTGGCCACCAGACGTAGCTCCGGGCGAGGGCTTTCATCCGCACGATGCCGGGGTGTGCTTCGTGCAGAGCCTGCAGGACCTGTTGCTGGAGTGCGCTGGGGACTACGACCCGGTCCCCCCACAGCAGGCAGCCCTTGTGTGCCGATAGTTCCTCGCGCCGTGTTGTAAATGCGCTGAACTCAGGGCCCGCCGAGGCCGTAGGCCACCCCCTCACCACCCAGCCGAGAACCCGGGATATGATGGGGTCACGGGCTGAGCGGCGGGCGATGTCCGTGGCCTGGAGAGGGGCGTCTGGAAGACCCTCTAACTGGAGGACATGATAAGCTGGGGCCGGGTCCACCCCTTCGTCTGGCAGGGGAGGCGGCTCAGCGCGTCTGCATGTCCCATTGCCTTGCCTGGCCGGTGCTGGAGCGTGTAGTTGTAGCCCGCCAAGAAGATGGACCACCGCAAGACCCGAGGGGAGAGTACCTGTGGCGTCCGGCGGTCCGCCGCGAAGAGGCCCAGCAGCGGCCGGTGGTCTGTGACGACTGTGAAGGGACGGCCATAGACGAAGTCGTGGAACTTCTTCACCCCGGCCACGACTGCCAGTCCCTCGCGGTCTATCTGGGCGTAGTTCCGCTCGGCCGCCGACAGGGTCCGCGAGTAGTACGCGACCGGGACCTCCCGGCCGTCCGGGAGACGGTGCGCCAGCACGGCTCCCACCCCATATGGGGACGCATCGCAAGCCAAGACCACGGGCAGGGTCTCGTCGAAATGTGCCAGGACCGCGTTTGAGATGAGCAGGGCCTTGACGGCCCGGAACGCTGCCGCTTGATGCGGGCCCCAGACCCAGGGTGCCTTTTTGTCGAGCAACCTGTGGAGGGGCTCGGCTACCGCCGCCTTGTGGGGGAGAAAGGCGTGATAAAAGTTCAAGAGTCCGAGAAAAGCCTGGAGCTCGGCTTTGGAGGTCGGGGGCGGCGCTTCCACGATGGCCTTCACCTTGTCCCGGGCCGGGTGGAGTCCCTCTGCGTTCACCGTGAAGCCCAAGAAGTCGACGGATGATACCCCGAGCTGGCACTTCTCGCGCTTGACCTTAAGGCCGGCGTCCCGGAAACGGCTGAGGACCATGCGGAGGCGGGAGGCGAACTCATCGGGCGTGGCGGCGGCGATCATCACATCATCGAAGAATGGTGTGACGCCGGGGATCCCTTTGAGGAGAGAGTCCATCAGTTGCTGGAAAATTCCGGGTGCCACGCTCACCCCGAATTGCAGGCGATTGACCCTGAAGGCCCCCGGTGCGTTACAATTGTTTGGGCCTCTGCTGTCGGCCCATCGACAGGCAGCTGCTGGTACGCTTGGGCCAGATCTAGTTTGCCGAAGATCTTGGCCCCTGCCAAGGTGGCCAGAACATGGCTCACCACCGGGACCGGGTAGGCATGGTCCTGCAATGCCCGATTTATCGTGCATTTATAATCCGCGCAGATGCGGACATCCCCGTTAGGTTTAATGGGGGTCACGATCGGGGTTTCCCACACTGCGTGAGAGACCGGCTCCAAAACCCCTTGCGCCACCAGTCGGTCCAGTTCCGCGTCTATTTTGGGTTTTAAGGCAAACGGAACGGACCTGGCACGCATGCGGATAGGGGCCACTGTGGGGTTGAGTTGTAGCGAAACCGGGGGCCCGTATATCGGCCCAGGGACCCGTCGAAAACGGATGGGAACTCGCGGCACACTTCCTGGAAATCGCGGGTTGCGCAATGCTGGACCCCCTCGATCGCGATTCCTAGGGGTCCAAACCAGGCCCTCCCCAGGAGGCTAACTAAGTCGCCCTCGACTACGAGCAAGTCCAAATGACCCTTGAAGCCCCGGTACTGCACCCTGAAACTCCCGACCCCCTTCACTGGCACTTGGTTTCTCTGAAAGTCCATGAGCGTCACGGGTGATGGCCGCAAGCGGGGGCCCCCTTTGGGCAAATCTGTCTTAATGTGGCCTCCGAAATGATGGAACAGGCGGAGCCCGAGTCGAGTTCCATTTGTAAGGGGGCCCCCTCTACTTTGACCCGGACGTATATTTTTGGGGTAGAGGCCTGACTGGGGAGTTTCAGTACCTGTGTTCGAGCGGCCGGGGCGTTGGTCAGTTGGTATAGGTCTGCCTCCGGGGCCGCGCAGTCCTCGAAGTGCGCCTCAGACCTGCGGCGGGGCGGTTGCGGCTTTTGTGCTGCGCGTGATGGCTTGGACCGGCAAACCCTTGCGATGTGGCCCGTGCGGCCGCAGTCTCGACATGTGGCGTCCCGGAACCGGCACGATCTCCTCTCATGCTGCCCTCCGCAGCTGGCACACTCATGCGCCGCCGAGCCGGGTTGCTTGCATGCGGAGCTAGCGGACGGTGCTGGCGGGCGATGCTGTGCTAGTGTGCGGTGTACCTCGGTGTCGTCGATGTCGCTGTTCCCGGGGGAGGCCACACGATGCGCCGCGGTGGTGGTGGTCGGGTGTGACCTCTCCCATGCAGTGGCGGTGGCTAACGCTGAGGTGATGGTCACCTTCTCGCCCTCCATTATTCGGTGCCGGAGTTTCTCCTCCCTGAGGCCTGCGACGAAACGGTCGCGGAGAGCCATCTCCAAGTGCTCTCCGAAGGCGCAGTCGGCCGCCAGGCGGCGGAGCTCTCCGAGGAACTCCGCGGCGGTTTCTTTGCCCTGCTGGTTCCTATGCTGGAAAACCACGTGGCAGGTCATCTCCGACGGCTTCGGGGAGTAGTAGTTCTGCACGGCCTTCACAATCTCGTCGACCGTGCACTCCTCCACCTTCTTGGGAGAGAGAAGGTATTGTGCCAGATCCACGATCACGGGGCCGCAAGAGCAGAGCAGCAGTCCTCTCTTTCGGTCTTCGTCCGTGATCTGATAGAACACGAAGGCTTGCCGCAAACCCGTAACCCAGGCTCCCCATCGTTGGGGCTGGGAAGCATCGAACGGCGGTATCAGCCCTGATCCTGGAGCGATGGCCATTGTGCTAGTCGGCGGCAGCGACACGGCTCTGGATTCACCCTCGGAGGCGCTCATGGAGGATGCCCGTGGAGCGGTGGAGCGAGTCTTCGGGAGCGTTGTCCGACAGCCCGGCTGGAGCGCTCAACAGGATCCCATCCTCGTCGCCATTGTTGTATAGTGGGTTAGACGCATAAAGAAACCACAGACAGCGATGTAGTGATCAGCATGGTTCGCTATTATACAACACGAGACACTGATAACCGGCCCGGAGGCCAACTATATACATTGGGGAGGGGCCGCCCCCTGGTACCATTGGCGGGTTTGAATTCCCGCCGCCGTTCCCATTGGTCCCCCTACGCGGGAGCCAGGAACCTCAGTCCCATTGTTCTCAGGTACTCAAGCTCTGGCTCTTCGTTGATGGCACGATGTTGACTGCATACACAACACGGGATGAGAGAACTGAGGTAAATTTTGTTGTATTTACAAATTATGATATTTTGAACAGGCAACAAAATATTGTCAAAGTTTAGTTCCTCAGAGACTCAGTTCTTAACAGTGAGAGGACTGTTTTTCTTTGAGATTTCTTAACAGTAACAATGTGTCTCAATAAAGATTCGTATAACTATGGCTCCGGTCATACGGACCAGAAAACGCGTGGGGGAGGCATGGCTGTTTGCCACGGAGCAAAATAAGGTGCAGTAGCCCGATCACATGGGCCACCAGGTTGCCACACTCTAGCTCCGAGCACTGATCACACTGCGCTGCTGCAGCGCAGTGAAAAAGCAGTGCAGCAGAGCACGCATGCCGTGCTGGTGTAAAGTGGGCATGTGCCGTTGGGGGGAGGGGGCGCTGTCCGTGTCTTACATGTGCGCATGTGCCATTTGGCGTTGGTGCACATCCCATGGAAACTTACAACACCTGGAAACCCCGGGACATGGGCGGCCATCGGATGCCGCGGGATACTGGTGCTCCCGCAATCAGACACCGGCCTTTGCCCCGGGGTTTCCGGAAACTAGTGCTTCTTCCCTGGTAGTTTTTTACTCCGCATCTTCGGAGGGAAGCTGCGGGTTGGCCACGGGAGTGCTACGCCTCCCAGATGTGCCTGTGTGATCGCGCACGGAAACTCCGCAGGATGTCTCAGGTTCAGTTCTCGGCGGGGCAAATGCTCCATGTGAACAGGGCCTATCATAGTTTCCTGGAGAACAGTGCTTGCTTCCTGTACCTGTTCTCCTTCCCTGTGGTACTACAGCTTTCCCTTTGACCCTAGAGGAGTCTAAGACCATTTCCTTTTTCACACCAACTAGGAGTCCCTTCTGAGTTGGACCCACTGAATAACTGAGAAGGAAATATTCTCCTTTTCCTAGAAGCAATATGCTTTGTTCTGTTTGGCTAGACTGGCAGCTTCAATCTACTATTGACTAACCCCTCCTGCCAAAACTGAGCCTTGGTTCTTGGCCCGGTGAAATAAACTGTTTTCAGCTTGGCTGACACTTGGACTAAAGTTCTTACTGGGAACTGTTCCTCAGATTCGATAGTACACAGTAAGGGCAAGGAGTTGTGTCCCTTCATTTCAGAAGTGGACTTGTCTGTTTTGCTCTGACAGACATGCTGACTCCACTTGACTGGCTTCTGACACACCGTGGCACTCAGCTGTTGTTAAAGCTTTTCCATGGCACTCAGTTGTTCTTAAAGCTTCCCTCAGCTGGTGCTGACTAGTCAGAGAGAACAATCAACCTGTGCTTCACAGTGAAGAGTTAACTCTTTAATCTCCCAGCTCTCAGAATTTGATGCACTAAGCATCCTGCTTTTGGAGGTCAGCACATCACACTTGCCTTCTGTGTTTCATCTTATAGAGGACCTCTCTTCTTCTCTCTTACCTGGGCTTGAAGCTGTGGCAAGTTAACCTTTTGGAAGTTAATCTCTTCACAATAAGTTAAATGCACCTACATGAATTTGCACATGTAAGATGTGCTTCTATTTTTGTAAGTAAAATTTCTTTCTCTTGTTACCATTGGAGTCAGATCATCTTTGTAATTTGTCTGAACAGCATCTATATATCTAATTCCCAAGTGGCCCCCTGTGTGCGGATATCTAAATCCGCACATCGGGGGCACCTGGGGGGCAGGGAGATTTTCCTGCGCAGGTGGGGCAGTCCCCAGGTGTGCAGAAAAATCTAAAAAGTGTTTAAAAGTCTAGGGGGGATATCAGAATCCCCAAAAAAGAGCGTTTCCTGCGCATGCGCAGGGAACGCTCTGGGAACTCTGCGGCGGCTGGCGGCTAAAAGCCGCTCAGTCCTCGCCACCGGAGCCTCGCCGCCCCTCCGCTGCTGCTGGGGAGGGGGAATCTCGGCGGGCCGACTGGCCTCGCCGCTGCTGCTGCCGCCGCCGCTGCTGGGGGGAGGGGGAAGCTTGGCGGCCGGAATACTCCCCCCCCCCGCGAGTATCGCGGGTCCCGCCCCTTGTTTTCTCCTTAAATGGGAAACGTGGAGGATCAGGGACACTACGTAAAGCTTTTCGACTTCCAAGGCAATTGGGTTTGGGGTTTTTTACATCTAACCCAATACTTTTCACTTCTGCATTTAGCGTGGCTGTGGTCAGCACATCACACTTGCCTTCTGTGTTTCAACTTATATAAGACCTCTCTTCTTCTCTCTCTTACCTGGGCTTGGAGCTGTGGCAAATTAACCTTTTGGAAGTTAATCTGTTCACAATAAGTTAAATGCACCTATATGAATTTGCACATGTAAGATGTGCTATTTTTGTAAGTAAAATTTCTTTCTCTTGTTACCATTGGAGTCAGATCATCTTTGTGATTTGTTTGAATAGCATTTTCCCCTTAAATGGGAAATGTGGAGGATCAGGGATACTACGTAAAGCTTTTCTACTTCCAAGGCAATTGAGTTTGGGATTTTTACATCTAACTCAATACATCACTTCTGCATTCAGTGTGGCTGTGGCTCAGTGACAGAACATCTGTGCAGGGCTCTGCATGCAAGATGTCTCAGGTTCAGTTCTCGGCATAACAGATCTCAGGATGTAGGTGGCAGAAGGCAGTTTGCTTTGCATGGAGAATCAATGGCAGTTGATCTAGACCAGTGATCTCCAACTCAGAGTGTCCTTCCACCTGTCACATACTTGAGGCCTGACCTACCTTACAGGGTGGTTGTGGAAAAAACAAAGGAGGGGAGAACAATGCTCTGAGCCACTTGCAGTCCCAACTGGGGGGAAAGCAGGATATAAATGCAAAAAAAAAAAAAAGCATTGAAAACTATCGATCTTCCCCAAAAGGAAGTTTAGCAGAACAGGAAGTAGACCCCATGGCAGAGACTATCTGGCATGCCAAGAACTCGTTCATAGTATCCAAACCACAGGAATCTCTCTATACCCTTATCCCTACATCTCCCTTTGCAGAGGGGCATGCGACTTGTCATATAGCACAGATTGTTTGAGGAGATCAGAACAGTGCCGAAGTCCGATCAAAAGGGACACCTGTTCTGTGCATTCCCTGTCATACTAGGAACGTCGTCACTGGCATTCATTAACAATAGAGGTACATAAATAGAGCAGTAATCTTCTGCGCTTGGACTAGGCTTGCCAAGAACTTACCGCGTGCCGGTGGGGGATGGATACGTCCTCGCAGGACCATCCCCATGGGAAGGACAGGCGTGGAGCACCATGCCATCCCCAGGAAGGGATGCTAGGCGACGCTCTGGCAATGTGGCTGGAAACTCGATGGTACCATCGAGTTTTCAGCCCCATTGCCAGAGCGTTGCCTGGTGTCACTTCCTGGCGATGGCATGGTGCGTTACCAGGAGGACTGGTCTGGCCGGGGAGCATGCGTCCCCCGCTCCTCCGCGGTAAGTACTTGGGAACCCTAGCTTGGACTAATATGTGTGTGTAAAGTGCCGTCAAGTCACAACTGACTTATGGAAGGCCCAACAAGGGGCTTTCAAGGCAAGTGAAGAACAGAGGTGGTTTGCAGTTGCCTGCCTCTGCATAGCAGCCCCAGTCTTCCTTGTTGGTCTCCCATCCAAGTACCAATCAGTGCTGACCCTGCTTAGCTTCCAAGAACTGATGAGATTGGGCTCCCGTTTGGACTAATATATTTGCACTATATATATATATATATATATATATATATATATATATATATATATATATAATCCTTGAACCTGTCATTTGTTGGCGCCTCATTTCCATCTGCCCTCAGAGAGCACATACCTACCTGGCACATTACGGCTCATTAATTTTGTGGCAGGCAACGCAGAGTTAATGCACAACCCTACAATTTAAATTCCAAAGTCTCTCCTCGGCTGTTCAGGAAAACAAACAGGTACCGTGGGCATCCCAAAAAGACCATATTTCTTAAATGAAGTAGTTCAGATGCCCACTGAAATATACTGGGTTCAGACATGGAGAGTGATCAGCTCATTTTATTAAGTGATTTCAGCCATGAGAACAAAGGCAAAGACCTCTGGCCGAAGCCAGGTTTTATGCACTAGGAAAGTCACACCCCAAACACACCCCGCTCCCAGTGATAGGCTATTTACACCAGATTACCTTTCCAGGTAACCCTATTGGACTATTCTAGGATCCGAGTGTTCCTACTGGTGCACTCCTAGGATCCTAGCCAGCTATTATTCTGGATATCAAGCTCAATACATTGCACCCACCTTTTCACAACATGGCGACTATGCTTATTGCAATGATTGTGGGTAGCGTGCAGTCCCCTTACGGGGTTGGCAGGTTTTTAGTGCATTCTAAGTTGTGTGTTGTTGCTTTTTAAGCTGAGGGATCTTTCTAGGAAAAGATTCTTTTCTGTAAGAATAATACTGAAGAGGTAAAGCAAGGGTCCCCAACATGGTCTTTGCCGACGCTTTTCCTGGTGCCTGCCAAGTGTTTTCGAAAGTGGGTGGAGCCAGCACTTCTGATTGACTAATTGTGAACTGATTGGCTGTGCAGATTCTTCAAAACATTGCTTTGGCAGTAGCTGCCGCCTCAGCACAAGGATCATCGCTGCATGACCGAAGTCTTAAGGCACTTTAAGGACTCATAAGGTTTTATTCCATCTTGTAAAACTTGAAAAGTTAAGGAAATTGTCTTCCACGTGAAACAAACAAGATTCTTGTGGCACTTTAAAGGCTAACATGATTTTATTCCATATGAAATAAACAGGAGGCTAGTGGTACTTTAAAGATTATAAAATTTTTCTTCCATATGAAATGGTCTTGTGGCGCTTTAAAGACTAACAACGTTTTCTCCCATATGAATTAAACAAGATTCTTGTGGTACTGTAAAGACTAACAAGACTTTATTCCATCTTGTAAAACTTGAAAGGTTAAGGAAATTTTCTTCCACGTGAAATAAACAAGATTCTTGTGGCACTTTAAAGGCTAACATGGTTTTATTCCATATGGAATAAACAGGAGGCTAGTGGTACTTTAAAGATTAACAAGATTTTCTTCCATATTAAACGGTCTTGTGGCGCTGTAAAGACTAACAACGTTTTCTCCCAGATGAATTAAACAAGATTCTTGTGGCATTTTAAAGACTAACAAGACTTTATTTCATATGAAATAAAAAATAATCTTGTGGCATTTTAAAAACTAACAATATTTTTCACATGAATTAAACAACAGTCTTGTGGCACTTTAAAGACTAACAACATTTTCTTCCGTATGAAATTAAAAAAGAATCTTGTGGCACTTTAAAGCTTAACAAGATTTTTGCCCAGCATTTGGGCTCTAGAGCCCAGATGCATCAGAAGATCTGCGGGTTATACTCCAGAAAAGCTTCTGCTAGTGTACAATCTCATTCAGCTTTAAAGTGCAGCCAGATTTCTCATTTCTTTTTCCACCATGCAACCATGCTGAAAGATTCTCATATTCTTTGGGCAAACAAGTTAAACATGCAGTTGGAAGGACCGTCATTTTGCAGAACGGTCTGTTCGGAACACCTTCTTCCCTTTGTTATCGAAGGGTTTGAGGTTGTCCTCCTTCTGGCTCTGAGGGACAGATTATAAATAGCAACCAAAGGTCATCTGCATCCCAGACAAGGCAGTCTGTGCAAATGAGGCCGAAGCCCATGGGTAACATTCATTATTTATTATCATGCATGCAGCAAAATCAAACGCGGCCTTGGATTGTGCTTCTTTTGCCAAAGGGGAAAGAGGGGGGATGGGCTTATTTGTTTTGTGCAGGGGGGGGGAGGATAGGTTTGCAACACTGTAAGTGAAAAAGTTGTTTCCCTGTTGTTGTCTTTTAAAAATACAGCATATGGTTGATGGGTATTACCTGGACAGCATCAGGGCATTGAGGATTTATCTTATTTTAGACTAGCTATGGACAG
Source organism: Gekko gecko (assembly GCA_029375565.1). NCBI lineage: Eukaryota > Metazoa > Chordata > Lepidosauria > Squamata > Gekkonidae > Gekko > Gekko gecko. The sequence goes on from JAPDNY010000003.1 coordinate 227,200,112, forward strand.
GTACTTGGCAACAATCTGAGCTACTTAGAACTCTTTTCTTCAGAAGCGCTGGCCTCTCTTGGGCCTTATACACCTCTGCCAAAATTCACCTGCAGGCTGCCTTGGAAAAGGCAATGGTCTGGTGTACAAGGAAGAAGAGAAGAAGACCTTGGAGGGGGCAGCAAGAAGACAACTGGACGGGATGAGGACAGCACCACCTCTCTCCTGTTAAGCGTCATTCCTTGTCTGTCTCCGGACTGGTGCTCTCAGGGCAATTCCCCCACCACCACCACTTCTCGAATGTGCCACACTCGGTCTGGTTTCTGTCATGGAAGAGAGAAGAAGAAGAGACTGGATTTATACCCCGCCCTTCACTCGGAGTCTCAGAGCGGCTTACAAACTCCTCTCCCTTCCCCTCCCCACAACAGATACCCTGTGAGGTAGACGGGGCTGAGAGAGCTCTTTCAAGGACATTTCTTGTCCGAACTATGGCTTGCCCAAGGTCATCCAGCAGCTGCAAGTGGAGGAGTGAGGAATCAAACCCGGTCCTCCCAGATTAGAGTCCACGCACTTAACTGCTATACCAAACTGGAAAAAGCCCAATGGAGGGAATCTTGCAGTGCTGTTCCATCGCCTGAGCTGGAGACTCGGAGTTATCTGAGAGCCAGGAAAAGCAGTGATGACCAGGGCTTATGATTTTCAGGAATGGTCTTGCTCCTGAATCGAGCCCTGTGTGTGAAAAGAAACGTGTCATGTTCCTGCTTTACACGGCACCATAAATGGATCTCAGGGTGGTGTGTATGACCTCCACCCTTCCACGATTTGCACAACAACCCTGTGAGGTAAGTTAAGCTGAGAAAGGGGGGCGGAATAGGAAAGTAGCTCAAGATCACCCAATGAGCTTCACGGCACAGCAGGGATTTGAACCCAAGTCTTCTTGGTCCCGGTCCAACATGCTAACCTTTATACCACATGCATGAAATTGCCTTAAGGCTCTCCAGAGTCTCAGATGGAGGTCTTTCACATGCCCTACTACTTGATCCTTTATTTCCTTTGTTTTTTTGTGAGTATTTTGTGTGTGTATGCCTGTAAGTCGTGGTTAACTTCTGCCGACTCCTTGTGGGGCTTGGACATTTCAGAGAGATGGTTTGCTATTGCCTGCCCCTGCCTCCCAAACCTGGTATTCCTTGGAGCAAAGTACCCTTCCAAGTACTTGCCAGCGTCAGCCCTGCTTAGCTTCCGAGTTCTGACAAGATCAGGCTTACCTGGGCTATCCAGGTCAAGGCAGTTTTCTTTGTTTATACCCCGCCTTTCTCCCCTAGAATGGTTTGCATCGTATTCATTTCCTCTGTTTTATCCTCACAACAACCCCGTGAGGTAGGTTAGGCTGAGAGAGTGTGACCGCCCCAAGGTCACCCAGCAAGCTTCCATGGCAAAGTGAGGATTTGAACCTGGGTCTCCCAGATCCTAGTCGGGCATTCTAACCCCTACACCACACCGGCTCTTTTTTAAACTGGAGATGCCAGGGATTGAACCTGGGACCTTCTGCATACAAAGCGGGTGCTCTGTTGCCGAGCCGCAGCCCCTCCCCTCATCACACCGCCTCTCTCTCTGCCCTGCTCTCTGAATGCTGCCTTGATGTATCTTCTCCCTTCTTCCCATGCGCTTCCTGCAGGCGTTTCATGCTACTCATCCTCTGCTCACTGAACAAACGATGGTGCTCCCAGCTCTTCAAAGGTTTCTGTCACTCTCTGTTCCATCACTCTTCCCCTGCGCTGCCGATCTTCAGCACCGTCTGCTTAAAAAACGGATCATGCTCGCCACACGTTCTTCCGCTATCTGTCGGGAGTCATCTGCCTCACCAAAGTTGCCTTGCCTGATCCAGTCTGAGAACCCTGATGGCTGGGTTGCCCACATTATGCTGCATGACCCGGGTCTGAAATCCAGGCGTCTCTACCCCTGTTGACTACTTCACACATTTGCAGATGGTTGGCTGCAGTGTTTTTATACTGCTCTTCTCTGTATAGCCCAGCGAAGAAGAAGAAGAAGAGGAGGAGATTGGATTTATACCTTGCCCTTCATTACCCAAAGGTGTCTCAGAGCGGCTTACAAACTCCTTTCCCCTCCCCTCCCCACAACAGACACCCTGTAAGGTAGGTGGGGCTTAGAGAGCTCTTGACAGAAACTGCTCTTTTTCAAGAACAGCTCGTGCCAGAGCTATGGCTTGCCCAAGGTCATCCAGCCAGGTGCAAGTGGAGGCGTGGGGAATCAAACCCGGTTCTCCCAGATTAGAGTCCACGGACTTAACCACTACACCAAACTGGCTTAGACCTATTATGCATAGGTGTTTTGCCTTGCTTTCACCGTGCACGTCCGTGGGATTATCCTTTTCACACTACATTGGTTTTCCCCTCTTCAGCACTCAGTTCGCTTTCCAGGCATTGTTTCCCTAGGTTTTCTGAGAGTGGTTTTGTGCCGATATTTCCCTTGTTTCACTTCTGAGCTGAAGGTAATTCAAAAGCATACAGATTCCCTTGGATTCCCCTCTTTGCTGCCCTTGGAGATCACTCCTTCACCCACATCAAGGTCATTTCGCCCACTCTGTGCCTTCTGCCATTCATCCATGTGCAAGATCCATTGGTTATTTTCCCCCTTTTCCTTTTAATTTTTTTTACAAGCCGCATGAGTCTAGTGACGTTCCCACACCAATTAAGGGAAACTGCGTTGGCCCCAGTCACACGGGCCAGATAACGCGGGTGGGAGGCATGGCTTTTCACCCTGGAGCAAAACAAAGCGTGGTAGCCCGATCACACAGTCCTGTGAGTTGTCGCGCTTCGGCTGTTAGCTGCTGATAACACGGCAGTGCTGAAGTATGGCAAAGAAGTGGCATGGTGTGATCACATAAGTGGCGCTGCTGTCCGTTCCTTGTTTGTGCACATATGCAGTTCAGCATTGGTGCGCATCCTATGGAGACTTACAACATCCAGTTTGCGACAGGATGTGGGCGGGTGCCAGATGCCACGGGATACTAGCGCTCCTGCGATCAGACGCCCACCTTTGCCCCGCGTTTACTGGATACTGGTGCCCTTTCCTAGGTACTTTTTAACTCCACATCTTCGGCAGGACACCACGGGTTGGCCACGGGAGCGCTACACTTCCCAGATGTTGCAGTGTGATCGTGCCCCGAAACTCTGCCTGACATTTGTGCCTTCCACGCAGCAAATTCTCCGTGTGACCGGGGCCATTTTTGGGTTGAAGCTGGAGAATAAATGCACCGGAGAAAAAAGAATGGTGCGTATGGCAGGCATAGAATCCAAAGTCAAGCTTAAAGGCTTGACGGGTCAGATTCTCTGCAGTAAGCTGTGCATGTGTGAGAGGCCTGAGTCTGAGCTTGTCAGATCTCAGAAGGTTAGTAGTTGGATGGGAGACCACCAAGGAAGTCCAGGGTCAGCCTGGTTAGTACTTGGATGGGAGACCACCAAGGAAGTCCAAGGGTTTCTATGCAGAGGCACGCAATGACAAACCAACTCCATTCATCACTGGCCTTGAAAACCCCATGAGGGGTCACGATAAGTCAGTCGCAGCTCGATGGCACATTTTTCATTCATTCTCCATACAGAGTGCTTTACGATGCTTCTTTCCTTCCTTGCCCTGCTCCATGTTACAGGTGGGGGTGGCCAACCTCCAGGTAGTGGTTGGAGATCTGGGAGTACAACCAACCTCCAGGCGATGGAGATCTGTTCGCCTGAAGAAAATGGCCGCTTTGGAAGGCGGACTTTATAGCATTGTACGCTGAACTGCAGGCTGTGGAAGGTCAGTAGTTCAGCAGTTCGAGACCCGGGTGCCGCAAGACAGAGTGAGCTCCTGTCTCTAGTTCCAGCTCCTGCCAACCCAGCAGTTCGAAAGCAAGAAATTGCAAGTAGATAAATAGGTACCACTTGGGTGGGAAGGTAACAGCGTTCCGTGCACCTTGGTGTTTAGTCATGCCGGCCACATGACCATGGAAATGTCTTTGGACAGCGCTGGCTCTTCGGCTTTGAAACGGAGATGAGCACCGCAACCCTAGAGTCGGATTCGACTGGCTTTCGAGCAAGGGAACCTTTACCTTTACCTTTACCCTGTTGAAGCCCCTCCCCTCCCCAAACCCTGCCCTCCGGAGGCCCCACCTCCCAAATCTCCAGGTATTTCTCAACCCAGAGCCGGCAAACTTGTTGTTCCTGTTTTACCAAGAAAGAATAAAAGCCAAGAACAGAAGCTACCCAAAGCTGGATCAAACTGTTTTGCTGCCATAGGCAAAAATTAATCCTGCTCTCCATCCAAATTTTGTTGCATACGGCCTCATGTAGGGAAAGGTCGCTGTTCTCCTTCGCAGATTTGCTATTACAGGCCCCTTTCTCGGCTCCATTTCAGTTAGTAGATTGCACAGGAGGGTTCCTTCCTGTATTTACTTGTAAGGAATGCTGGGAAAGGAGCCTGCAGTGTGTGTGGGGGGGGACGACAGAGGGGCGGCCATACACCCTCCCCCTCAGACCTGTGAGGTAGCTTACGCTGAGAGACATTACCTAGCCCGAGGTCACCTAGCGAGCTCCGTGGCAAAGTGGGGATCTGAAACTGGGTCTCCCAGATCCTAGTTGAACGCTCATAACCACTACACTACAGCAGCTATATGCTGCGCTGCCGTTCTGTTTTTCTTGCGTCCTGTTCACGTTACACCCCGGGCCCTTAGAATTGCACATGCACCATGAGTTCAGTGTTGGTAACTCTGTTTGCAGGGGCACTGGGGCCTGTTTTGGATGGGGACAGTAGCAAGTAGGGAAGGAAGAAGGAGGAGGAGGAGAGGGAGGAGGAGATTGGATTTACACCCTGCCCTTCACTACCCAAAGGAGTCTCAGAGCGTCTTACAATCTCCTTTCTCTTCCCTTCCCCACAACAGACACCCTGTGAGGTAGGTGGGGCTGAGAGAGCTCTGACAGAAACTGCTCTTTTTCAAGAACAGCTGTGCCCGAGCTTGTGACTGAGGCCTTCCCTCTGCTGTTTTCTCTACCCGAAACTGCCCTAAAAACTCCTCCTTCCCTCCCCAGCTCTTTCCTACCCTGCCTTCCTCCCTCCTCCTCTTCCTCTACTGTTGCCTTTCTCCCTCTCACTCCTTCTTCTTGGCTGCTGCTCTTCCTGCCACTGTCTGCCTCCCCTTTCTCTTACCACCACTGCCTTCTTCTTCCTTCCTTCCTTCCTTCCACTACCCTCAACTTCCCTTTCTTCAGTACCAGCAACAGCACCTTCTTCCCCCTCCCCTTCTGTCCCGATCTTTTCCCTTCCCATCATGGCTGCTCCTCTCCCCTTGTTCATCACTGCCACACAATGGCCTTGTTTACCGGGGTCGCTAGGCAACCTCAAAAAAATGGTGGCTGATTTCTCATCGTGGCATAGTGTTGTAAGGCCTTGCTTTTCAACAGTTTGGAGGGATTTTTAACACCGCAGCACCATCTCTGTTTGTAGGGAAATCCCTCTTATTGGTAGACGGCCCCACTGTGCATATCTTTTGATCCGCATTCTTACGCCGTATTCAGAATTAGATATTAAGAGCCACACAAATGCCATAAGCCTTCAGTGCTGTCTCTTCTGAAGGGAAGCGACCCGTGTCTTTCCCTAGAACTCCTCACCACTCACGTAATGATATATTCAAAGGAGTCCATTCTTGTGTTCTCTTCCCTTCAAAGTTGAATGACTGTCCTTCGGGTCAGGATGTTGGCAGCCCCAGGACAATACCCACAAGGACATTTGTTTATACCATAAACATACACTCAGTGAACTGTTTTGGCTTCCCTTAAGGAACTTCGGAAGGTTTCCGAGTCCGGAACCCTGGGTCAGAATTTCAGAGTTACTATAGACTCCGTTTCCAAAGAGGAAACCGTATGTTGGCTTTATACCCATTGATCTGCGATGGCCTAAAGAACATGGTTTAGTGAGGATGAATATAGCTTAGTGAGAATACCAAAACTTCTTTCCCAGTCTGTCTGCCCTCCCCCTTCCCAATACCTTGTAAAAGAGAGGAAAAGTTACTAAACCAGTTTAAGTCTATACTATAAACATGACCTCAGGGGAAGCTACGTCAGTCAGACTGGTATTGTCCTTGAGAAGCAGCCAGTTTGGTGTAGTGGTTAAGTGCGGGGACTCTAATCTGGGAGAACCGGGTTTGATTCCCCACTCCTCCACTTGCAGCTGCTGGATGACCTTGGGCAAGCCATAGTTCTGATAAGAGCTGTTCTTGCAAAAGAGCAGTTTCTGTCAAGAGCTCGCTCAGCCCCACCTACCTCACAGGGTATCTGTTGTGGGGAGAGGAAAGGAAAGGAGTTTGTAAGCCGCTCTGAGCAAAGGGCAGGGTATCAATCCAATCTCCTCCTCCTCCTCCTTCATATTTTATTTAAGCATTTGTGCCCTGCTTTTCTTCTCCCCACTACTGACCAAAGCTGCTGACAAGATTCTTCACCATTTTAATCGTCACAACCACCCTGTGAGGTTGGGTAGGCTGAGAGTGCGTGACAAGGCCAAGGACACCCAACAAGTTTCCGTGGCGGAGTGGGGTTCTGAAGTTGGACTTGCTAACCACAATGTTATGCCAATGTCTAATTGTTTTTATTGAATTTTTTTAACAAAGATTAGAAGTCCAAAAAGAATAAGAGAACAAACAGGAAAAGGAAAGGGGGAAAAAATGAAGAAACATAGCATCAAAACTTCCAAGATCTCTCGACGACAAAGACAAATACAATTACTTAATACTAAAGCTAAAGTTAACGATTACTTTCTCTAAAATTACAACAAATGTACAACAAAGTTACCTTAACAAATCTTCTTTCTGTGCTGTTATTTGAAATTCTCATCCCGAGTCCCAGGCTGATGTGGTATTCCAGTAGAAAACATTTAGACACATTTTGCCTCACCTGTTTTCTGCGGGGGTCCCTTCCTGTGGGTAGAACTTTTCATGGAGGGTCAAGCCCTCGTTTGCACATTGCTTGTTTTCCCTATGCTTGGCTACATATATGTGTGGTGATCTCTTAACTCTGCCGTGAAGCCACAGCCCCTGCTTACCTGCTAAGGTGCATCTGTTAAAGATGATGCAGAGCATGGGCGCCATATTTGTTTCCAGTCCATTCCCAGGTGAACTTCATGTGGGCTGGACTTTGCTACCTAGTTTGTGCCAAACTTTGCTACCTAGTTTGTAGGGGCTGCAGTGGCTCAAGTGGTTAAGACGCTGAACTGCAGGCTGTGGAAGTTCTGTAGTTCAGCAGTTCGAGACCTGAAAGTGCCGCATGATGGAGTGAGCTCCCGTCTCTAGTTCCAGCTCCTGCCAACCTAGCAGTTCGAAAGCAAGAAATTGCAAGTAGATAAATAGGTACCACTTCGGTGGGAAGGTAACAGCATTCCGGCCACATGACCACAGAAACGTCTTCGGACAGCGCTGGCTCTTCGGCTTTGAAACGGAGATGAGCACCGCAGCCCTAGAGTCGGATTCGACTGGCTTTCGAGCAAGGGAACCTTTACCTTTACCTTTACCTTGTGCCAAACACAGCAAAATACAGTAGTTACTCCAATGGAGCAAAGTTCAAGTCCAGTGGCACTTTTAAGACCAACAAAGTTTAATTCTGGGTATAAGTTTTCATGTGCATGCAGACTTCTTCAGACACCCAGCAAAGTTTAATTCCGGGTAGAAGCGTTCGAGCGCATGCACACTTCTTCAGATGGACACAAAAGCTTATACCCAGAATTAAACTTTGTTGGTCTTAGAGGCACCATTGGACTCAAACTTTGCTCTGTTGCTTCAGACCAACACAGCTACCCACCTGAATCTATTTACTCCAATGTAAGACTAGGTTCCCCCCCCCCAGGTATGCTATCAACTAAAAGGAGTCATCGTACACGTGCATTCAAGTTACAGTTATACCCAATACTTTTGTTGTTGTTGTTCACGTAATATTTCCAGGGGGATTGTCATACTTTCAGGGTCGTCTTCCTTTTGAGCAAATACGTAGCAGGGAGGTGGGATGGTAGAGGATGCTTATGTATTACCTGGAAGATACACTAGAGGGCGTTCTTGGGTAATTCTTAAGCAATACAATCCGGCTGTTTAAATTACACGTTTTAACAAGATTACAAGAGAGGGATTAATAGAATAAGAAGCGTTGACACACCAGACAGTGCATAATGTGAGGATAATGAAGGATCCTGATAAGCACATTTTTTCCCATTTCGATGCTGTGAAGCTCAGCTTGCATCTCAGAACTGGTCTTTTAAAATATTTCTGGATCCGATTAGATCGGGAGATTGCTTGGGCAGGCTAGTCGCTGTGGCATAAGGCTGCTAATAAAGCTCATAAATCCCTACAGGATTTTTGGGAGATCACCAGGTCCTGCCTGGAGGTTGGCAACCCTGAAGGCCACTCCTAAGCTTGGTGGTTCCAGTGATGCAAACCCCCAGGAATCAGGCCCATTCACATCCGCTTCCCAAATTCATGGTTCCAGAGAGCCGGTTTGGTGTAGTGGCTAGGAACTCGGACTCTGGGAGAACTGGGTTCGATTCCCCACTCCTCCACAGGCAGTTGCTGGTGTGACCTTGGGCCAGTCACAAGTTCTCTCAGAGCTGTTCTCTCAAGAGCAGTTCTCATTCAGGGCACTCTCAGCCCTACCTACTTCACAGGCAGTGTTTCCTCTAAGATGATTTAGTGTGAGCCAGCTCACAGTTTTTTAACCTCCGGCTCACACATTTTTGTCTTAGCTCAAGAGGGATGGCTCCAGAGCAAAATAATTTATGCAGCAGCCAAATCGCTCGCTCACAAATTTAATGCCAGCAGCTCACAAAGTAGAATTTTTGCCCACGAGAATCCACAACTTAGAAGTAGCATTGTTCACAGGGTCTTTTTTGTGGGGAGGGGGAGGGGAAGGAGATTGTCAGCCACTCTGAGACTCCTTCAGGTAGTGAAGGGCGGGGTATATATCCAATCCCGTCTTCTTCTTCCTCTTCTTCCCAAACTACCTGCTCCCTGCTCTAAAACTAATTCTTCATTCTAGGAACTCCATAACCAGTGTTCCTTCTAAGCTGAGTTAGTGTGAGCTAGCTCACAGTTTTTTAGCCCCCGGCTTACACATTTTTGTCTTCGCTCAGGAAGGATGGGCTCCAGAGCAAACTGATTTATGCAGCAGCCAAATTGCTTGCTCACAACTTTAATGCCAGTAGCTCACCAAGTAGAATTTTTGCTCACAAGACTCCACAGCTTAGAGGGAACATTGTCCATAACTCAGAATCAACCCTCTCTGCTACAGGTGAGCATGCAGAGGTCCTTGGATGCTCAGTTGCATGCACACACAGCCAACTTCCGTGCGCAACAGATCATGTGCTACAGCATGAATCTATAGAATCTATAGAAGTTGGCCCCTATAGAACAGGAGATCTGTGAACCTCTTTCAAGCCACACAGAAGTAAACAGTCATGAAAACAAAGCAGGGGCTCTCCATAAGCCAGGCTGGGATTGTGGAATAAGTAGGGGAAGGTCACTCCCACAATTCCAAAGTGGATCCAAGCAGGACTCTGGAGAGGCAACATAAATCAATTTCCTTGGTCAATCAGGATTCTCTGCAAGGGAGCCTATTTCTGTTCCACGTGCATCTCGCTCCCTCTAGTGGTCAGTTCAATATTACTCTCGGTTATGTCCCACATTAAAACCTGCAGTTTAAATCTGCAGGGAGATATGCTGGACATAAACTGGTACTATATTGAATTGACCACTAGAGGGGGCGTAAAACATGCAGAAAAGGGGGAAAACCCTGAAGAAACAGGAACTTACAAGGGAGGAAAATTAGAATGGGGGAAAACCCATACATCTGTATCTTGGCTACTAGTGGGAGAAAGTAAGAACATAAGAACATAAGAGAAGCCAATGTTGAATCAGGCCAATGGCCCATCTAGTCCAACACTCTGTCACACAGCGGCCAAAATATACCAGGTGCCATCAGGAGGTCCAGCAGTGGGGCCAGGACACCAGAAGCCCTCCCACTGCTGCCCCCTCCAGCACCAAGGATAGAGTGCATCACCTACCCCAGACTGAGAGTTCCCATCTATACCCTGTGGCTAATAGCCACTGATGGACTTCTGCTCCATATATTTATCTAATTCCCTCTTGAAACTGTCCATGCTTGTAGCTGCCACCACCTCCTGTGGCAGTGAATTCCATAAGTTAATCACTCTTTGGGTGAAGAAGTATTTCCTTTTATCTGTTCTAACCCGACTGCTCAGCAATTTCATGGAGTGCCCATGAGTTCTTGTATTGTGGGAAAGGGAGAAAAGTACTTCTTTCTCAACCTGCTCAATCCCATTCATAATCTTAGAAACCTCGATCATGTCACCCCTCAGCCGTCGTTTCTCCAAGCTAAAGAGACCCAAGCATTTTAACCTTTCTTCATAGGGAAGGTGTTCCAACCCTTTTATCATTCTAGTTGCCCTTCTCTGCACTTTTTCCAATGCTATAATATCCTTTTTGAGATGTGGTGACCAGAACTGTACACAGTATTCCAAATGAGGTCGCACCAATGATTTATACAGGGGCATGATGATACTGGCTGATTTGTTTTCAATTCCCTTCCTAATAATCCCCAGCATAGCGTTGGCCTTCTTTATTGCAGCTACACACTGTCTAGACATTTTCATTGAGTTATCCACTACGACTCCAAGATCTCTCTCTTGGTCCGTCTCTGCCAGTTCAGACCCCATCAACATGTATTTATATTTAGGATTTTTGGCTCCAATGTGCATCACTTTGCACTTGGCCACATTGAACCCCATTTGCCACATTGACGCCCACTCATCCATCCTCGACAGATCCCTTTGGAGTGCCTCACAATCCTCCCTGGTTTTCACCACCCGGAACAACCTCGTGTCGTCTGCAAATTTAGCCACTTCACTGCTTACTCCCAATTCCAAATCATTAATAAACAAGTTAAAAAGCATCGGACCAAGTACTGATCCCTGTGGTACCCCACTGCTTACCACCCTCCACTGAGAAAGTTTCCCATTTATACTCACTCTCTGTTTTCTATTTATAAGCCAGTTTTTGATCCACAAGAGGACTTGTCCTTTTATCCCATGACTATTGAGCTTACTTAGGAGCCTTTGATGAGGAACTGTATCAAAAGCTTTCCGGAAGTCAAGGTAAATAATATCTATTGGGTCCCCCTTGTCCACATGTTTGTTCACTCCCTCAAAAAACACTAACAGGTTAGTGAGACAAGATCTTCCCTTACAGAACCCATGCTGAGTCTGCCTCAATAGTTTTTGTTCATCAATGTGCCTGCTAATTCTTTCCTTAATAACAGTTTCCACCAACTTACCCAGTATCGATGTCAGACTGACTGGCCTGTAATTTCCCGGATCTCCCCTGGAGCCCTTTTTAAAGATGGGAGTGACATTAACTACCTTCCAGTCCTCAGGAATGGAGGCAGATTTTAAAGAAAGATTACATATTTTTGTCAGGAGATCCACAAGTTCACATTTGAGTTCCAACTTCCTTCCTGGTTCTTCCCTAGACTGTGACCCTCACAGCCTCTATGTTCCTCCAAGAAAGGTCCTATCCTACAGGTTGGTCACAACCAAGGTTGGCATCAGTATACCATACTGTGGGGCAGATGCTGGAGCCTACGGTTTCTGGTAGGGCCCACTGCTGCCAGCCCATTCACTTGCTAGCATTCCACCTCTCATGCTCCAGTGCATACACTGGCCAGTGCTGCTGGGGAAAGGTCTGTAGGCAGCTGTGCACATGAGCAGTGGAGGACTTGCAAACAGACAAGGGAAGGACGCACAACCAGGTGGGAGGTGCGCATGTGAGTGGGAGGGCAGGAGTTAGGGGCTGCCAGGTTTATCCTAGGTCCTGTCACTTCGTTAAACTAGCTTTTAAGTTTGGAAGAGTGGAGAGCAGAGGACGGACAGCCCCAAGGTCCTGCAGAAAGCAAACAGACTTGGCTCGGAACCGAAATCTCCTTGGTTTTCGTCCAGCATTGTTCATGAGACCGTGTGGGCTATTATTTCAGACCAGACAGGAGTAGGTGTGAATCAGCCACTGCCACTGAGAAATGCCTGAAGACTTCTGTTTACACAGTCTCCCGGCAGGTAGCGTGACGCCTGGAAGCCTAGTTCAGGTTGAACCGAACTAGGTTGGGGGAAGGTTCGAGCTGCAGCACCGTGAGTTTGCAACCGGCATGTGGAAAGATCTGTTGCCTCCACGGTTGCTGGGCGTCCTGGGAGTCCTGCAGTGGCTTGTCTGGTAATTACGGAGAGTGCTTTGGGTAGGTCCTTGCACAACTCTATTTACTCTCAGGGCTTCGGAGTATTAAATAATAATTAGCCGGGCAGGGGAAAGAAGAAAGCTGCGTTGGCAAATGGGATGCGGAACAAGGGATGGCATGGATTTCTCCGCGAACGCGTTCGGTGGTTGAATTTTTGCTGTGTCCGAATGCAGTGCTCAGAAGTAAACCAATCACCCGGTCTTTTCGGTTCTAGCCAAATCACTCGGACTCCTGGCAAGCAGATCTGCATCGGGTTTTTCAGAACTGCCCCTAATGTGAAAACACGGGCAATCTGAAATGGGTGGGCAGCTATTAGCATAGCTAGGGACTACTTCGACCAGGGGTCCCCAGCATGGCACCCACAAGCCCAGGGCCGGTAAGGGAGTAGAACTGGGCCCCCTTTCCCGCTTTGAGACCCTGTTGGGAAGAAAGACGGTACGAATGAAGGAAACAATCAAATATCTCAAGAGAATCCTGAAAACTTGTTAAAAGAAGCTATTAGTGACCAATGTTCCCTCTAAGCTGTGGAGTCTTGTGAGCAAAAATGTTACTTTGTGAGCTCCTGGCATTAAAACTGTGAGCAAGTAATCTGACTATTGCATAAGTTAGTTTGCTCTGGAGCCATCCTTCCTGAGCTAAGTCAAAAATGTGTGATCTGGAGGCTGAAAAACTGTGAGCTGGCTCACACCAACTCAGCTTAGAGGGAACATTGATAGTGACTTGGGCCCTTTCCGCATTTTCCCTGCCATTCTGGATTTTCTCGGTGTTTGAGTCCACAGCAAAACAGCATCCAAGTAACCCAGAACAATTTAAAATTACCTCAAAATGTAACCTCGTGTTTTGGTAATTCTACGACACACACACCCCTCTCTCTCTGTACACAAATCTTGGAGGGTCACCAAGTAGCACCAAACCATCTCAGTTCTGTGTCAACTTTTCACTATCAAAGGTAAAGGCAAAGGAACCTTTATTGCGCCAGAAGACCACATGGGAGGATAAAGCCGAAGAAATTAAAGCGAGATGGAAGACCTATCTAAAGTGGATAACAGTGGAAGGAAGACAGGACATTCGGTGGAAGATCCAGACTTTGTGCCCATGGCTGTGAATAAAGGATCAACAAACAAGGGGTAGAGGGAGGGAGGGGGGAACTTATTGAGTTATGCAAAGTAAGGAGACAAAAGATATTGTGTAATATATAGAAAATTCAAAAAATAAACCTATTAAAAAAAAATTCCTGGTCTTTACCAGCAGTGTTCCCTCTAAGCTGAGTGAGTGTGAGCTAGCTCACCATTTTTCAGCCTCCGGCTCAGACATTTTTGTCTTAGCTCAGGAAGGATGGCTCCAGAGCAGGCTAATTTATGCAGTAGCCAAATTGCTCGCTCACAACTTTAATGCCAGTAGCTTACGAAGTAGAATTTTTGCTCACAAGACTCCACAGCTTAGAGGGAACATTGTCTACCAGTACAGACTGAACAAGTCAGGTGCCAGAGTAGAATGATGGCACCCGGAAGTAGCAGAAAAGTTCCGCACCTCAAATGACAGGTCCCAGAGTGGAATGACCACCCCTGGGAGTAGGAGAAGTGTTTTGGGCCTGGAATGACAGCCCCCCCCCAAATGGAATGACGGCCCCTGGGAGCAGCAGAAGTATTCTGGGACTGGAATGTGTGTGTCGGGGGTCCGGGGTGGCTCCTCTCTGTCCCCTCCATCTGCAGTATTCATTGACCCAATGACAGCCCTGCCCCCCAGTGCCAGAAACACCAAGACAGGCTTGGGGGTTGGTTGGTTACAGGCTTATTAGAAATACCCTGACCTGGATAGCCCAGGCTAGCCTGATCTCGTCGGATCTCAGAAGCTAAGCAGGGTCGGCCCTGGTCAGTGTTTGGATGGGAGACCGCCAAGGAAGTCCAGGGTTGCTGCACGGAGGCTGGGAATGGCAAACCGCCTTTGAATGTCTCTTGCCCTGAAGCCCCCACATGGCCATGGTAAGTCAGCTGTAACTTGACGGCAATAGAGGGATTTGGACGGGAGACCTCCAAGGATGTCCAAGGTCGCTACGTAGAGGCTGGGAATGGCAAACCACCTCTGAATGTCTCTTGCCTTGAAAACCCCACATGGACACGGTAAGTCAGCTGTAACTTGGCAGCAGGCTAGGTAGGGCTATTTTGGGGCAGGAACACACAGGAAGGGAGCTCCGGCCGGCTCCCGAGTTGGCCACGCCCAGCAGGAACTCATTAGCATAATAGGCCACACCCAACCACAGAAACTCATTAGGACTGGCTACATTAGGGCTGTGTGGCCTAGCATGCAAAGGAGTTCCTGCTACAAAAAAAGCCCTGGGTTTTGACAGCAAGCAAGGTAAACAGAATATGAAGCAAAGGGTGGGTGTGGCTGGGTGACCACGCTTCTGGTAATGCGGGGGTGTGGCCCAATATGCTGATGAGTTTCTGCTGGTGGGTGTGGCCTATTATGCTAATGAGTTCCTGCTGGGCTTTTCTTACAAAAATAGCCCTGAGTATAGGGATACCTTTTGACCAGCAAAAAAGCTAACCAGCGGACCATGGGACACGCATGAACCAGAGCTATGCAGGAGAGAAGCTGCAAGCGAGGAGGAGAATCCTGTAAGGTCAAGTGGGAAAGGTAGTAGAATCCGACCCAATACGTTGTCAAGGGTTCAAAGCACACCTTAGCACCTGCAGTGTGCAAAACAGGTAGCTGTGCACGGCCTGACACATTCCTACCCCTGAACATGCATTTGCATACATGCGTATTGGAGGCAAGATGCATCCAGACACACACCCCTACTCAGAGATTTATCTTCCAGAACACTGGAAAGGCACCAAGTATGAGAATGAATCATAGAATCATAGGCTGCGGTCAGACGTGCATTTAGATCTGATGTAGCTACTGACGCCTGATGAATCTAAAGGAGATGTTCAGGCAGCAACGTCTGTGAAAGCTTCCATAGCTGTTGGCACCCCCATTCTGCCTCGTCCCTGAAATTGAGTTAAAAACCACCCAGGAAAGTCCAGTCCTAAAACTCGCAGATGGGTCACGGACGGAATTTTCACTGTCTGATCACTCAAGCATGCTCTCAAGCCGTCGGGATGGTCTGCTCATTCCATCCATTTTTTTTGTTTGCTTGGCGATATGCACATAACTGCATAATCAACTCCTTCTCTAGGCTAGATTTGAAAATGAGTGGGAAAGGATGTCATCTCTGTCAGGCGACTGCAGCTCACTGTGAACCAAAGAGATCAAAGTGCCCCGTGGAAGGATCGGCAAGCTGTCAAATTGAAGACATAGCTCTAGGAAGCTGAAAAATGCATGCACACACAAAAAAACCTGCATGGAGACATCTCTGCACGGGGGTTCAATTCCTCGGTAATGCATGTGCACAAAAAAACAGCAAAAGAAGAAGAAGCCCTCACCCGACCATGCCGTCTGATCGTTCAATGACAGACTGAGCTCATAGCGAAACAGATTATGCTGGGACGTCTGAGAGAACATCTCTGTGTCAAATAACACCAGATGAAATCAGGAGTGCTCTCTGACCGTGCTAAGTGGCATGTCTGACTGCAGCCACAGAATCATCGAATTACAGAGTTGGAAGGGGTCTTACAGGCCATCAAGTCCAATCCCCTGCTCACTGCAGGATCAGCCTAAAGCATCCCTGACAAGGGTTTGTCCAGCCGCTGCTTAAGAACTGCCAAAGAGTTATACATACTATACAGTGCCTTACAGTGTTGCCCACACTAGGCATCCCAAACTAATGTAAAGAATGGGGACAGTGATCTGTCAGGGAGGGGGAACTGAAATTAGACACTGTCCCTAGTCAACAGAGGCAGAGGGAGCACATGCTGTCCGCTTTTATTATGCAAGCCGCAAGAACCCTGAAAGTTTTGCAGAGCTCGGGAGAAAGTAGCACGCAGTCGAAATGCAGCGCCTTCCGACTTTGCCGTTTGATTCCCTACATATCCACGTTTGCAAGCACTGGCTCCAGTCACCTTGCCTTTGACAGTGCCTACGAACATGTGGAAAGTGAATATTTAATGAGCCTAATAAAATGTAATTGAAAAATGGAACACAGCATTTAGCAACCGTGCACGCTCCGGCAATGTGCCCTTGGTTCTCGCGACTTTTGTGTTTGTTTGCATTTTTGAGCTAGCTAGAAAACAGTGATTGATTTAAATAGTGAGTCAGAGCAGTGGTAACTAGCTAGTTCAGTTCAGGTGGGTTGGGCGGAAGCATCTGAAGAATCATTTGTTGTTGTTCAGTCGCACAGTCGAGTCCGACTCTTCGCGACCCCACGGACCAGACCACGCCAGGCCCTCCTGTCTTCCGCTGTCCTCTGAAGTTTGCTCAATTTCATGTTCGTTGCACTGTCTCACCATCTCATCCTTTGGCGTCCTCTTCTTCTTTGACCTTCAATCTTTCCCAGCATCAGGGTCTTCTCCAGTGAGTGCTCCCTTCTCATTTGGTGGCCAAAGTATTTGAACTTCAACTTCAGGATCTGGAGAAGAATCATAGAAACATTGAATTGGAAGGGATCTGCAGGGTCATCTAGTCCAACCCCTGCACGATGCAGGAAATTCACAAATACCTCCCCCTCCACACCTGCAGTGACCCCTGCTCTATGCCCAGAAGAGCCCACCACCTCCCGAGGAAGTCTGTTCCACTGAGGAACTGCTCTAACAGGAAGTTCTTCCTAAGAAGTGTGCATGCGCATGATGTTTGGTGTAGTGGTTAAGTATGTGGACTCTGATCTGGGAGAACCGGGTTTGATTCCCCACTCCTCCATTTGCACCTGCCGGATGACCTTGGGCAAGCCATAGTTCTGGCACAGCTGTTCTTGAAAAAAAGAGCAGTTTCTGTCAAGAGCTCTCTCAGCCCCACCTACCTCACAGGGTGTCTGTTGTGGGGAGGGGAAGGGAAAGGAGTTTGTAAGCCGCTCTGAGACTCCTTTGGGTAGTGAGGGGCGGGGTATAAATCCAATCTGTTCTTCTTCTTCTTCATGAAAGCTTATACCCAGACTTAAACTTTGGTGGTCTTAAAGGTGCCACTGGACTCAAGCTTTGTCCTATTGTTAGTCCAAGTTTGCACACCCTGAGACTGGACTGCAGCCAGAGGAACACAAAGGGAAGATCCACGTACCCAACTAGCCGGGCAGAGAACTTAAAACTGAATGGAATCACATGAACACACGAAGCTGCCTTATACTGAATCTTGTTGGGAAATTGGCAAAAATACTTCGATATTCTGAGTTTGCAGTGGATCTTTGCTTCGCTGGAGAGGAGGCATTTCTTTCTGTGTAAAAAAATCTTTATTTCTAAGGGAAGGGTACACGGGCAAATCTACAAAATAACAAAGACCTAAAGCTGCATCTCTACAGCTACAGACCAGACCGACCCCACAGTCTCACAACAACAACAGCAACAACAATGATGGAGATTCTTCTTCTTCTTGACCCCCTAGAAAGAAATCACCTGACTACATTAACCAATGATTGCTAGTAAACAGACTCAGGTTTCCCGGGCTATCTTCCCATTGGCTCTGTGCCAGGTTTCCCTCCCAGGTCAGTCTAATAGCACACAAGGTAAAGCACATTAACCCTATAATGACTGGATTTTAGACCTTGCAACACACACATATTTCCAGCAAATCAGACCCTTGGGTCCATTACAGTCAGTCTTGTCTACTCAGACTGGCAGTGGCTCAGCAGGGCCTCAGGCAGAGGTCTTTCACATCACCTACTGCTAGATTCTTTTAAACTGGAGATGCCCGGGATTGAACCCAGATGCTCTACCACTGAGCCACAGCCTTTCTCCAGGATGGCCAGGTAACCTTACCTAGCTCCAGCTCCCTTGATTACTCAAGGCAAGTGCCTGTTCAGATCTACTTGGTGTAGTCTGGTTAAGTCTGTGCTGAGCACGGTAGCATGCCGAACAGCTTTGCCATCTGTTCAGTAACGGCTTGTGCCATAGAGCAAGATGGTTGCAGCTCGTGGCTGTGTTTGCCCAGTCCGCGAATGAAATCATCTCATTTCCTGAAGAAGAGGAGGTGTCCCCTGGGCTCATGGTTGGTTCATTAAACCAACTTGACTTATATTGCAAAGCATGGACTTCCTTGCAGTTCGTCCCCTTTTTTGTGCTTGAGCAGACAGGTATGGTATCAGATAAACTGCACTGCCAGGGTTGCCAGCTCCATGTTGGGAGATAACTGGAGATTTTGAGGGTGGAGCTTGAGGAGGGCGGGGTTTGGGAATGGAAGGGACTTCAGTGGGGTAGAATTAGGGTGGCCAGCTCTGGGTTGGGAAATACCTGGAGATTTTGGGGGTGGAGTCTGAGGAGGGCAGGGTTTGGGGAGAGGAGGAACTTCAATGGGGTACAATGCTATAGAGCCCACCTTCAAAGCAGCCATTTTCTCCTGGAAGTTGGCAAGCCTATGCATTGCCTGCTTTTTTTTTTGCATCTGTGCAGTCAGCGGCATCTCTCTGAGAAGCAATCGCAAGAACTGATTGTGAGATTGTGAGATTGGCTGGGCTCCTGGGCAGACAACTGATGGCCACAGAGATATCTAAGTAGTAAGTCACAACTCAACAGTCACAAACTGGATTTCCCTCCCTCTTTTTTTTTAACTATGTGCCTTTTGAAACTTGGAAGTGGCGGTGGCTGGTGGGTGGTGCAGCACCTGAAAGAAAGCCACATGATCATACAAGAAAGCAGCAGAATTGTGGGAGGTGCACCCCCATCCTCCCAGCCTTGGCCCTTCACTGGTCTCCTGGCCTTCTCAACTCAGCCCAACCTCACTTGAGGGCTGCTCAGCAGCGCGACTCTTTCCCCCGCTTAAAGGCATCACAGACGCCACACCACATGTCTGCCCCAGACTCCCTCCATCTCCCACAGGAGGGGAACTGGGAGAGGGGGCGGGGCACATTTGGAAGGGGGCATTGCCCCAAGAGGGGCCCCCATGGCTACCATTTGTTGAGGTACTTTCTTCTGAGAGGGGGGTAGGGCAGACAGTAGGGCCTAAGGGGGAAAGGGGGCCTGGGAAAAGAGGAGGCAGAGCGATGACAAGGCCAGAGGCTGAGACGAGCAGGAGTGCCAAGAAAATAAGGGTTGCCGAAGGGCCTGGACCAGAGGAATAAGGAGGACGGGGCAAGGAGGATGGCAGAGGAGGGCAAATGAGGAATCAGAGTGTTCCTCTCACCAGATGCCACGGAGGCTGGAATTCATATATGGGGCTGAAAGAAGAGGCCAGTACTTTAGCGGCAATCCTCCGGTTGCACAACCACTCTGGCAAAGGATACGGCATGACTGACGTGTCGATAAGAAATGCAAAGCCGTGAGCATATCTGGCCTCCTCCCTGAATTCATCAGACCTCAGTTACGGCTTTATATGCCTGCCCACTTTTTGCAGGCCCATATCTTCAGCCCTCCATGCTGTGCTTCTAGAAGTAGATGCGTTAAGTCAGAGGGGCAACAGAGAGGCAGTAGCCGGGGGACGGGTATCTAGGCAGAAGGCCCAGAGCTGTCTTGGAGAACGACAGTGTAAAAATGGTGACTGCGTATCCTTCTTCTTGGGCTTTAGCTGACTTTTCTCCCCAACACACAAATGATCTCCCCTTTCTAATGCTTCCATTTAACGCGTATATTTATGGGGCTTTAATGAAAACTGCAATAACCTGGGAACCAGATGCCCCAGCACTCTGAACCAAAAGAAAGAAGATGATGAGTTGTGGGTTTGGGGGTTGCTTCCTTAAGGTCTCTCCAACCCTTCCTCTGCAGGAGCCGAGAGCCCCAGTCGACTCTGCCTTGCCTTTTGGCCCTGCCTTTCCCCAAGGTGAGCGGTGGCTCAAGGGGTTAAGACGCTGAACTGCAGGCTGTGGAAGGTCAGTAGTTCAGCAGTTCGAGACCCGGGTGCCGCATGACGGAGTGAGCGCCCGTCTCAACTTCCAGATCCTGCCAACCTAGCAGTTCGAAAGCAAGAAATTGCAAGTAGATAAATAGGTACCACTTCGGTGGGAAGGTAACAGCGTTCCGTGCGCCTTGGTGCTTAGTCATGCCGGCCACATGACCACGGAAACGTCTTCGGACAGTGCTGGCTCTTCGGCTTTGAAATGGAGATGAGCACCGCAACCCTAGAGTCGGATTCGACTGGCTTTCGAGCAGGGGAACCTTTACCTTTACTTTTCCTCCGAGGAGCTCAGGGTGGTCTGTTTGTCTCTTTCCTCCTCGTTTATTATAACAACCTTGAGAGGTAGATCAGGCTGAGAAAGAGTGACCAGCAGTATTCCCTCTAAGCTGAGTTAGTGTGAGCTAGCTCACAGTTTTTCAGCCTCTGGCTCACACATTTTTAGCTCAGGAAGGATGGCTCCAGAGCAAACTGATTTATACAGTAGCCAAATCGCTCGCTCACAACTTGAATGCCAGTAGCTTACGAAGTTGAATTTTTGCTCACAAGACTCCACAGCTTACAGGGAACATTGGTGACTGGCTCGAGGTCACCCAGCGAGCTTCAAGACGGGACAGGGGCTCGAATCTGGAGTCTCTCCAATGCAGTCTGGCACTCTAACTGTTACACTGCACTTCCTATTATACACCAATAGGTACAAGTATTAGAGTTGCCAGTTCTGGATTGGGAAACACCTGGAGGTTTGGGAGGTGGAACCTGAGGAGGGCGGGGTTTGGGGAGGGGAGGGACTTCAGTAGGGTATAATGTCATAAAGCCCACCTTCCAAAGGAGCCATTTCCTCCAGGTGAACTCTGTCACCTGGAGATCAGTTGTAAATCCCTGGAGATCTCCAGTCACCACCTGGAAGTTAGGAAAACCGAAGAGAGATCACGGGATAAATGAATAGAAAATAGTCAAAGATAGTGTTCCCAAGTACTTACCGCGCGGGGCCGGGAGAAACATGCTCCCCGGCCGGACCATTCCTCCCTGTAACGCACCATCCTGTCTCCAGGAAGTGACGCCAGGCAACGCTCTGGCAATGGGGCTGAAAACTCGATGGTACCATCGAGTTTCCAGCCGCATTGCCAGAGCGTCACCTAGTGTCACTTCCTGGCAACGGCATCGTGTGGCGTGTCTTTCCTTCCCCCGGGGATGGTCTTGCCAGGACGTATCCACCCCCCGCCGGCACAAGATAAGTGTTTGGGAAGCCTAGTCAAAGACAACTGTTTTTTGTTGTTGATTAAACTGTTGAAAAATGGTTTCTGGTCATAAGTTTCACAGCACAGAATGGAATTGTTCCTGCTTACTTAAGTTTCATCTGAAGTCTTTATTCTATAAACCCCAGGCTTAGAGTATGTTTCAGTTTCGATCAGTAAATGCTAGGTAGTTGAACTCAAATTCTTTCATTTATATAAGACGGTGACTAACCCAACTGTATTATTAGAAAACATGTTAAAGAGTTTTAAATAGTTAAGTTTTAGACAGATATACTGAATAGAAGATCAAGAATATTTCTAATGTTAAACAGTTTGTATTGTTTGGGATTCTCCATATCAATTGTTTTATATATTTGTTTAATAAAAATTATTTTTAAAAAGACAACCGTGATACATTTATGAAGAAGATATCACTCTTATTTTTTGGATTTTCAGAAATAGAGAAATGTTAATGCTTTTCTGTACATTCACACAAGAATAAACATCAAAAAACCGATCCCACAGTGTTGACAAGCACAGGCTTGCTCAAGCACCCGTTTCGATAAAGCTTCCTCAGAGCAGAATAAGTGCAGACTCAGGGAATCCTTTCCTGCTTGGCATTCATCTCTGCGTATTGTCTCCTTGCATAACGCTCACACTCGGTGAAATCTTCTCTTCTTCGGCTGCCTCTCTCACACAGGTGTTTGAGACAGGCTGTCTGCAGATTCGTGACCTTTTTCGCCATTCGTCTACAATTCAGTACTAATACAAGAAAGACACAACGAAGATTTGTTGGTCATTGCACTTTATTTGCATTGGGTGACGCTTGAGGTGAAGAGGACCAGGCAGACTCCTGCAATAGAGAAGAGCTTTAGATTACTGGGCTGTGCTTGTCAACATCGTGGAATCATTTTTTTTGAGGTTTATTCCTGTGTGAATGTACAGAAATGTACTGATATCGATCTATTTTTGAAAATCCCCAGAAAGAGTGATTTTTCCTTCGTAAATGTATCATGGTTGTCTATTGAGAAGAAGAAGAAGAGAAGAGATTGGATTTATACCCCGCCCTTCACTGCCCAAAGGCTTCTCAGAGCGGCTTACAAACTCCTTTCCCTTCCCCTCCCCACAACAGACACCCTGTGAGGTAGGTGAGGCTGAGAGAACTTCTGACAGAAACTGTCCTTGAGAGAACAGCTGTGCCAGAGCTTGTGACTGACCCGAGGTCACACCAGCAGGTGCAAGTGGAGGAGTGGGGAATCAAACCCGGTTCTCCCAGATAAGAGTCCGCGCACTTAACCACTACACCAAACTGGCTCTCCAGGTAGTCAAATATTGACTATTTTCTACCACCTGGAAGTTGGCAACCCAGCACTTAGAGGAATAATAATACTGTTATGTGCTCCCCTGCCTTTATATATTATTTTTAAAACATACCAGCAGAAGCAAAGAGACTCCTGCAGTAGGAAGGGAAACGGCTTGGCCCTGTGTTAGATTCCAAGAATGATACTGCAGACTACCACCCACCCACCCTGGTCGTTCCCAGCTCAACTTTCAAGCTAGCGAACTCTGCCTGAAAGCTCTGAGCCTCCAACAGTGCCTAAATTTTAGCTGCAAAATCACTTTCTTTTCTGCCACAAACTCACTGCAGAATGCTGATGGCAAGGTGGTTCTGCAAGTAGACAGCTCTTTAAGGAAAACAGGGGCTCATCTTTGACTTTAAGGAAGGGGCGAGGTTGATTTTCATGGATTTAAAATGTGATTTGATCAAGTAAAAGGTAAAGGTAAAGGTTTCCCTTGCTCGAAAGCCAGTTGAATCTGACTCTAGGGGGCGATGCTCATCTCCATTCCCAAGCCGAAGAGCCAGCACTGTCCGGAGACTTTTTCCGTGGTCATGTGGCCGGCATGACTAAATGCTGAGGTGCACAGAACGCTGTTACCTTCCCACCAAAGCGATGCCTATTTATCTCCTTGCAATTTCTTGCTTTCGAACTGCTAGGTTGGCAGGAGCTGGGACTAGAGGCGGGAGCTCACTCTGTCACGCGGCACTTGGGTCTCAAACTGCCAAACTACAGACATTCCGGTCTGCAGCTCCACTAAATTGTCGGTCGCCTTGGTGGCCCTTGTAAAGGCAGACAAGAGGGATGCCATTTTTGTAAATCAATCAATAAATTAGGAAGCCCCATCAGCTTCAGGAAAAAAAAATTGTCCAACAACATTAAAAAATGCTTAGCATTTCTATAGCACTTCAGACGGTTGGGTTTTTGTTGTTACCAAGGACTTCATTTACATTATCTCAGGCATCAACATAGCTATGTGGTAAGGTAAGGTAAGGTCAAGTACATTATCCCAATATTGAAAACAGGTGAGGTGGAGACGAACTAACTTGCCTAAGGCCACCGAACAAGTTTGTGGCTGACAAGAAATCTGAGCCTTACCTTGGCTGACTCGGCCCTCACACTTTCACCCGCTCAAATAAGCTGAAGATCAGACGGTTAACATGATCGGAAAGAAAGCCTGAAGTATGCCACCTATCTGTGTTATTCAGGTTCAAATTGCCACTTGTATACCCTGAATTGGATAGCCCAGGCGAGCCTGATCTCGTCAGATCTCGGAAGCTGAGCAGGGCCGACCGTGGCAAGTGCCCGGATGGGAGCTGTGTTTACTCTAAACCAGGAGTGTCAAACATGTGGCCCGGGGGCTGGATCAGGCCCCCGGAGGGCTTTTATCAGGCCCACAATGGAACTGGCTGTCTTCTACTTCTTCTCTCAGTTCTGCTGCTGCGTCATCGTAGGTTTGCAGCTTACAGATACACACCTGAACAGCATACTCAAGGTTGCAACAGCACAGACAATCTGACGCAATAATTCAGAGCAAGAGGTGTCAGTTATCAGACACTGTTAAATAAGCAAAATGTTGCAAGAGTGCCCATGTTTTAAGCATGTTTTTATTTTAAGTAAAAAAAACAACTCTTTGTGTTTGTGTCCTTTATAAAGTTTATATCTCTGCTACCTGGCATTACATTTAATGACACACATGGCCTGGCCCAACAAGAAGAGAGAGAGAAGAGAGAAGAGATCGGATTTATACCCTGCCCTTCACTACCCAAAGGAGTCTCAGAGCGGTTTACAATCTCCTTTCCCTCCCCCTCCCCACAACAGACACCCTGGGAGGTAGGCGGGGCTGAGAGAGTTCTTTCGAGGACTGCTCATGAGAGAACAGCTCTGAGAACAGCCCAACAAGGTCTCATTTATGTCAGATCCAGCCCTCATAACAAATGAGTTCGACACCTCTGCTCCAAGCTGAGTTAGTGTGAGCTCGTTCACAGTTTTTTAGCCTCCAGCTCACACATTTTTGTCTGAGCTCAGGAAGGAGTGGCTCCAGAGCAGACTAATTTATACAGTAGCCAAATCGCTCACTCACAACTTTAATGCCAGTCGCTCACAAAGTAGGAATTTTGCTCACAAGATTTCACAGCTTAGAGGGAGCATTGGATGGGAGACCTCCAGAGAATACCAGGGCAGGGAGGCCAGAGGCAGGCTATCAAGCCCCCGTCTCTAAATGCCCTCCGCACCCAGTAGGAGACACCAGAGGTTGCCATGACTTCCTGGCATGGACACACACAAAATGCAAAAAACAACAACCCCAAATTGCCACTAGGGCCACTCACACACTCCCAGGCTAATCTACTTCAAGGGGTAGTCCTGAGGACAACATGGAGGTAGGGTTGCCAGGCTCCAGGTGGGACCTGGGGATCCTTTGGAATCATGGCTCATCTCCAGACTACCGAGATCAGTTCCCCTGGAGCAAATGAATGCTTCGGAGGGTGAAGTCTACGGTATTATATCCAACCTTGTCCTCTCCAGGCTCCCTCCCCACATCTCCAGGAGTTTCCCAACCTGGCTCTGGCAATACCTACTACCCCCTAGGCTTGCCAAGTCTTACTTTAATTTTAGCAAGGGAGTCCCAGGCCCCTTCCTGGAGATTTTTGGCACCTGGAAATGATGTCATCGCATTGGGCACGTTGGGGGCGGGACCACTATAATTCAAGGAAAAACCATAGAGTTTCCCCCCGCAATATGCCCGGCATGACATCACGTCATCACACCAGGCACGTTTCTGCGATCCCAGCGGTTAATGGACCAATCGAGCAGGGTTTCCCTCCCCCTGGGAGACCTGGCAACCCTACTACCGCCTATCCTCTGCTGGTGGCCACAGGTAACCGTAAATGGAGGAGAGGAGAGCAATGTAAGAGGGCTTTGTGACTCCACTGGGGGGGAAGGTGGAGTATAACTGGAGTAAGTAAATCAGGGTTGGGAAATTCCTAGAGGTTTGGGAGCGGAGGCTGGGAAGGGCATGGTGTGGGAAGAGCGGGGGCCACCAGCAGGGTATAATGCCATAGAGTCCACCAGGGCTTTTTTGGTAGAAAAAGCCCAGCAGGAACTCATTAGCATAATAGGCCAACAGCAGGAACTCATTAGCATATTAGGCCACACCCCTGACAGCACAGCACATTAGCATGTTAGGCCACACCCCCATGTTACCAGAAGTGTGGTCATCCAGCCACACCCACCTTTTGCTTCTTACTCTGTTTACTTTGTTTGGTGTCAAAATCCAGGGCTTCTTTTGGAGCAGGAACTCCTTTGCATGTTAGGCCACACACCCCCTAATGTTGCCAATCCTGATGAGTTCCTGCTGTTGGGTGTGGCCTATTATGCTAATACGTTCCTGCTGGGAGTGGCCAACTCGGGAGCCAGCCGGAACTCCATTCCTTTGCGTTCCTGCTCCAAAATCGCCCTGGGGTCCACCCTCCAAAGCAGCCATTTTGTCCAGGGGAACTGATCTCTGTCATTTGGAGATTAGCTGTAATTCCAGGAGATCTCCAGGCCCCAGCTGGAAGATGGCAGTCTGGAAACACACAAATATTTAAACTTGTGTTTCTCTAGGGAAGCAGGCAGATTTGCCCCAAGTAATGCAGCGGAACACTCTGAGGGAGTCAGGTCAGGGTGAGAGGCTTTATAGGACCCAGTGGAATTCTATTGGCCCGTGGTGTCATGTGACATCCCCTGCTCTGCAACGCTTCCAAACAACCTTCTACAGGGGCGATGCTGATCCTATAGAAATCAAGCCAGCCACTTCCGGGTATGGCAAACTGCCACGGAAGCACAGAGAATACACGAACTGCTACGCAATCTGACCTCACGGGAAAGAAATGTTTTAAAGAGGAACTAAACTGTACGAGCTTGACCCCAGCTGACAGTTTTGCAGGCCTGGGACAAACGGTTTCACTATTATCTCTCAATGACTCACTTCCTGTCCGCAGTCGCTGGGTTCCTTTCAATGCGTTGCAGAAGCTGTTTGTTCGTATTGACTGCTGGCTGCCAAAGGGCCTGCCCGGTTCATTATCTTCAGTGATTTAATTTGAGTCACAAGCATGACTTGGCATCCCCTGTCCAAAACTCTGTCATCCACAGCAGCCAGCGGTAAGTCAAAAGAATGAGTCAGCAGCTCTGCATTTTAACAGTAAAATGAAATAATTGCACCCAATTGCTATGCAACTGGAAAGGATAGCAGGAGCATACCGATTTCACCATGCTTGTAACTCGGGTTCCCAAGCTCCAGGTAGCACCTGGAGATCCCCCGCTATTACAATTTATCTCCAGATGCCTAAGATCAGTTCCCCTGGAGAAAACGGCTGCTTTGGAGGGTGGACATTGTGGCCTTTTACCTTACTGATATCCCTTCCCTCCCTAAATCCTGCCTTCCCCAGGCTCCGCCCTCCAAAACTCCAGGTATTCCCCAACCCAGAGAAGAGAAGCTTGGATTTATACCCTGCCCTTCATTCA
The DNA here is from genome assembly GCA_029375565.1 of Gekko gecko. NCBI lineage: Eukaryota > Metazoa > Chordata > Lepidosauria > Squamata > Gekkonidae > Gekko > Gekko gecko. The sequence continues at coordinate 227,227,406 of JAPDNY010000003.1, forward strand.
AAGTCTCAGAGCGGCTTACTCTCCTTCCCCTTCCCGCAACAGACACCCTGTGAGGTAGGTGGGGCTGAGAGAGCTCTTTTGAGGACTGCTCTTGAGAGAACAGCTCTGAGAGAACTTGTGACTGACCCAAAGTCACCCAGCTGGCTGCATGCGGAGAAGTGGGGAATCAAACCCGGTTCTCCAGATTAAAGTCTGCCGCTCTTAATCACGACACCAAACTGGCTCTCTGCTGGCAACTCTACTTGTGACACTTGTATTCTCATACCAAGGATCGCTTTGGTAGCTGAACCCCTTTCACAGATTGCTGAAGGTTTTACTCCGCCGAGTGTATGCTGGATTTATTTACTCCAGTTTTATTTATTTACTTACTTCATTTATATCCCACCTTAATCCCCTGAGGGAACCCAAAGCAGCTGATATCATTTCCCCTCCCTTCCACTGTGTCCTCACAACAATCCTGTGAGGGTTACGGCTGAGAGTATGTGACTGGCCCAAGGTGGCCCAAAGAGTTCCCAAGGCAGAGCGGGGATTCCAATTTGGGTCACCCAGATGCTAGTCTGACCCTCTAACCCAGGGGTGTCGAACTCATTTGTTGTGAGGGCCGGGCCTGACATAAATGAGACCTTGTTGGGCCGGGCCACGTGTGTCATAAAATGTAATGCCAGGTACCGGAGATATAAACTTTATAAAGGACACAAACACAAAGATTTTTTTTTTACTTAAAATAAAAACATGCTCAAAACACTATCTCTGTAAGCTGCAAACCTACTTTTGATTTATCGACGTTCACCACAGAAATCTCACGTTCTGAGTCTAGGACCGAGGTTAGAACATGAAATGGCTGCGTGATTAAGAGAGTCTGGCGAAGGAAGCTACGATGCAGCAGCAGCAGCAGAACTGAAAGTAGGAGATGGCCAGTTCCACTGGGGGCCTGATGGAAGCCCTCCGGGGGCCTCATCCGGCCCCTGGGCCGCATGTTTGACTCCCCTGCTCTAACCTCTATGTCACCAATGGGCCTGTCCCTCCACTGATTTAAAAGCTGAAAACAAATTGTCCTCCAATATGTTGTCAACAGTTCAAAAAAGATGTCCCCAGAAGTTTGCAGAACGGCAGCCTCTGCACTGCATAGTAACTTGTACAGCGTCACATTTATTAAATGTATTATGCAATATGTTTTTTTAATTTTGGTTTTTTAAAAACTTTTATTTATATAATATAACATCAATTTACAGGAGCACATGCTATCAGGAAACCACTACAATAAAAACAGAATTAAAAACAGAAAAAACACGAGGGCAATAAAACCAGACTTGTGCTGTGGTCACATGAAGCTGCCGTATGCCGAGTCAGACCCTTGGTCCATCAAGGGCAGAATTGTCTACTCAGACTGGCAGCAGCTTTCCAAGGTCTCAGGCAGAGGTATATCACCACCTCTGAAACGTCTCTTGCCTAAAAAACAAAAAACAAGTCTAGCTCACCACCTAGTGGTGCATGATGCTAAAAGAGCTAGAACATCTGCCTGCCAGATAATCTTAGGATCTTCCAGCTATGCTACACAAAAGGCCATATGATAATTATTATTACCTTTTCACTGCAGATTCTGGAGACTGCACCTGGGAACTTCTGCATGCCAAGCAGATTCCCTGAGCAGCAGCCCTTTGCACAGTCCTAAGCAGAGTTGTAGCCTTCTAAGCCCATCGACTTCTCTGGACACAGAAGGATGTAACTCTGCACAGGATTGCATTGCTGCGGCTGAATCCTACCACGTTGCTCATTTAAGTAAAGTGCCTTCTTCCAGCAGACTTCAGAGGAAGTCATCCAGTGGTGAAGGAAGGCACCACGCTTAGCCAAACAGAAGGTGGTGGGAGCTACAAGCATGGACATTTTCAAGAGGGAATTAGATAAACACTAGAGGTGGGCCCAGCGATACTCGCGGGGGGGAGTATTCCTGCCCGCCAAGCTTCCCCCTCCCTCCCCCCAGCAGCGGCGGCTGCAGCAGCGAGGCCGGCTGACTGCCAAGTTTCCCCCTCCCCAGCAGCGGAGGCGAGGCCGGCCGGCCCTCCAAGCCTCCCGCTTCCTCCCTCCCCAGCAGCAGCAGCAGAGGCGAGGCCAGCCAGCCCGCCAAGCTTCCCCCTTCCTTCCTCCCTCCAAAGCGGTGATGGTGAGGCCGACCGGCCCCCCAAGCCTTCTCCCGCCCTCCCGTCCCTTGTGGTGGCGGCGACGGCGGAGAGGCAGTTCACTCTTTTACTTTTGGGGGGATTTAAATAACCCCCATATACTTTTTTCAACTTTATAGATTTTTCTGCACATCTGGGGACTGCCCCACATTCGTAGGATAATCTCCCTGCCCCCCAAGTGCCCCCGATGTGTGGATTTAGATATCCGCACACAGGGGGCCACTTGGGAATTAGATATATAGATATGGAGCAGAAGGCCATCAGTAGCTATTAGCCACAGGGTATAGATAGGAACTCTCAGTCTGGGGCAGGTGATGCACTCTATTCTTGGTCCTGGGGTGGGGGGCAGCAGTGGGAGGGCTTCTAGTGTCCTGGCTCCCACTGCTGGACCTCCTGATGGCACCTGGCACCTGTGTGACAGAGTGTTGGACTAGATGGGCCATTGGTCTGATTCAGCATTGGCTTCTCTTATGTTCTTAAACAGCATGGGAAGTACCAATCCTTAGAGTTCATGTGCATGCATTTACATGGTTATATGTTAAAGATGGCTCTAACCTAGATAGCCCAGGCTAACCCAGTCTTGTCAGATCTCAGAAGCTAAACAAGGTCGACCCTGGTTAGTATTTGGATGGGAGAACCCCAAGGAAGTCAAGGGCTGCAATGCAGAGGCAGGCAATGGCAAACCACCTCTGAACATCTCTTGCCTTGAACACCCTGCAGGGTCACCAGAAGCGGGCTACGACTTGTTAGCCCTTCCTGTCACCGCTGTGTTAGAGACGAGATGCATCCATTCCCTCCTCCAAGATGTAACTTGTACGCACTTGGAGATGACCACTGAGGAATGGCAGTGATTTCCCAGGCTAGCGTGGTGTAGCGGTTAAGAGTGGCGGACTCTAATCTGGAGGAACAGATTCGATCCCCCGCTCCTCCTTCCCTGCAAGGGTGGCCTTGAGCCCGTCACAGTTCTCTCAGTAGAAGAAGGTGGTTTTATACCCACCCTTCACTATCCGAAGGAGCCTTGGAGCAGCTTACAATCCCCTTCCCTTCCTCTCCCCACAGCAGGCACCCTGTGAGGTAGGTGGGGCTGAGAGAGCTCTGAGAGAACTTGTGACTGACCCAAGGTCACCCAGCCAGCTGCATGTGACGGAGTGGGGAATCAAACCCAGTTCTCCAAGATTAGAGTCCACCGTTTTTAACCACTACACCAAACTGGCTCTTTCATCCCCACCTGCCTCACATGGTGCTTGTTGTAGGGAGAAGGGTAGGTGATTGTAAGCCGCTTTGAAACTCCTTAAGGTGGAAAAAGCAGGGTATAAAAGCCTACTCTTCTTCTTTAAATACCAGAAAATGGGGAATGCCCTTGGTGAATAAGGACCCTTGGTGTATGTATGACTGGCCAATCATCCCTACTTTCCCTAGAGATTTTCTAGACCGATAATAATTTGGGTTGCTCTTCTTTGGAGTCTTCCCAGTTTGGTGTAGTGGTCAGGAGCACGAAATCTAATCTAGGAGAACCGGGTTTTTCCCCACTCCTCCACATGCCGCTGCTGGTGTGACCTTGGGTCATGCAGTAGTTCTCTCAGAGCTGTTCTCTCAAGGGCAGTTCTGGAAAGAGCTCTCTCAGCCCCACCTACCTCACAGCCATCCCCAAACAGAATTTGCATCCTTGGGAAGGTTACAGCAATGCCAGCCTCCGGGTGGGACCTGGGGATCCCCCTAGAATTACAGCTCATCTCCAGACTAAAGAAATCAGTTCCCCAGGAGAAAATATTTGCTTTGGAGGATGAACTCTGTGGCACTGTACCCTACCGAGGTCCTTCTCAGGCTCCGTCCCAAATCTCCAGGACCTTCCCAACCTGGATCTGGCAACTCTAGCCCCCCCATTCCCTGTTGGTGGCCGGGGTGGGATGGGGGGCCTGACAACCCTAGAAGGTTATGATGGCAGGAAGAAAGAGAGAAGAGAGAAGAAAAGACACAGGCTATGGTCCCATGCGACGTCGGTTGCGCGCCAGTCTCCGTTTGTGAGCTAACCTAGCTTCAAAAGAAAAGCGGATCAATTATTCATCGAGTGAAACCGGCAGACTTTTATTGTCCCAGATGTTTCTCAGGATGTTCAACGCTGCCCCATTAACTCACCCTTTGCCTTTAATTGCTCTAACCTAATGGCTATATTCAAGGTGAAACGACTTCAGATCTCTTCTGGTGTCAGGGAGGCTGGAGAGGCTGACAGATGCCGGAGGTGCACAGCAAGACTCAACTAGGCCTGCCAGGTAACCCTGGCCGTAGGTGGGGGGAGGGGAAGGGGATAGATTGGGAAATTCTTGGAGGTTTGTGGGTGGAGCCTACCTCACTGGGATACAATGCCACAGTCCCCAGGAGGTGTCTGGAGATCTCCTGGAATTACAACTGCTCTGCAAGTTACAGAGAAAAGTTCCCCTGGAGAAAATGGCTGCTTTGGAGGAGAAGAAGAGAAGAGTTGATTTTTATACCCCGCTTTCCTCTACCCGAAGGAGTCTCAAAGCAGCTTACAATCGCCTTCCCTTCTTCTCCCCACAACATTCACCTTGTGAGGCAAGTGGGGCTGAGAGAGCTCTGAGAGAACTGTGACTGGCCCAAGGTCACCCAGCAGGCTTCATGAGGAGGAGGAGTGAGGAATCGAATCCGGTTCTCCAGATTAGAGTCCACTGCCCTTCACCACTACATCACGCTGGCTCTCTATTATAACCCATTGAGGTCCCTCCCCTTCCCAAACCCCGCCCTCCCCAGGTTCCATTCCCCAAATCTCCAGGTATTTCCCAACCCAGAGCTGGCAACCGTAGGACTTGTGACCAATCAGGAAAGAGTTCCAGACATCATGCTGGACACCTGATCGAAATTGTCAGAGCAGTGTACGATAGGGGTAAAAGAAGCCAAATTCCTTATTAGGAAAGGTATTTAAAATAAAGGGAGGGAAGGCAGCATGGTATAGTGTATTGTAATGAATATGCCTGAACTTGCGAGTTATGCTGGTACCCAGAAATTGACATTCTGATTGGCTGCTCTGCGTAGCGGGCCAATCAGAGTAGCTAGAAATGTTCCGGAGGTAACGCATACCATTGGTTATTATCTTTCTCATTTCATTGGTTGTTAACTCGTTTAGGGGCGTGGTTATCATAGCCCGGATAGTTTAAAGAGAGAGCCTGTTGCTCTCCAGTTCCTTGTGTTGGTTTACTGTCGAGTTGAATAAAGCCGAATCACTAGTTAAGAGCTTACTGATGGTCTCATACTTAACATATAGCCCAATGTCATCAAATCTCAGAAGCTAAGCAGGGTCAGCACTTGGATGGGAGACCACCAAGGAAGACCATGGCCAACCACCTCTGCTTCTCCCTTGCCTTGAAAGCCCCTTGCTGGGATCGTCGTAAGTTGGTGTAAAATACCATCCAGTCACTCTGGAATTCCTTTGTGGTCTCTCATCCAAATACTAACCAGGACTGACCCTGCTTAGCTTCAGGGATCTGTCAAGATCAGGCTAGTCTGTGCCTGCCATGACTGGGCATGGTGTACTTATGTATTTAAATTGAAATGGGCCGGAATTGTAAGCCTCTTGTATAGATCTATGGGACAGCCACATGTGGAATATTGTCTACAATTCTGGTTGCCGCATTGCACAAAGAGCTAGGAAAGGTAGAGCGGCCAGAATGATAAAGGGAAGGCATTACATTGCCCATGAGGAAAAGCTAAACCAGGGGTGGGCAGACTTACTTAACGTAAGAGCCACAAAGAATAAACGTCAGATGTTTGAGAGCCGCAAGACATGAACAAATGTTACATATTTTTACTGGGAAACATGCAAATTTGCGTTTTATTAACCTTAACTGAGGCTGCCAAGAATAATAACAAAAGTGGTTAAAGCAGATATTGATCATGATATTTATTTGTCCAATGATAATTTGTTTGCTAATGATATTTAGCTTCCCCAGCCGCATGATATGTGTGAAAGAGCCACATGTGGCTCCCGAGCCACAGTTTGACCACCCCTGAACTAAATGATTTGGGGATTTTCAGTTCAGAACACTGGTTCCCAGGGCTATTTTTGGGCAGGAACGCACAGGAACAGAGTTCCGGCTGGCTCCCGAGTTGGCCACGCCCAGCAGGAACTCATTAGCATAACAGGCCACACCCAACAGCAGAAATTCATTAGGATTGGCTACATTAAGGGTGTGTGGCCTAACATGCAAAGGAGTTCCTGCTCCAAAAAAAGCCCTGGGTTTTGACAACAAACAAGGTAAACAGAATAAGAAGCAAAAGGTGGGTGTGGCTGGACGACCACACTTTGGGTAATGTGGGGGTGTGGCCTAATATGTTGAGCTGCACTGTCAGGGGTGTGGCCTGATATGCTAATGAGTTTCTGTTGTTGGGTGTGGCCTAATATGCTAATGAGTTCCTGCTGGGCTTTTCCTACAAAAATAGCCCTGCTGGTTCCCAAAGTGGGCGATACCACCCCCTGAGGGTCGCTGGAACGATCCAGGTGGGCGGTTGGAGCCTTGGGTTCAACTGGGGGGGGGCATTGAATAAAAATAAAGGGGCAGTGGAAGCATAAAGAAAGAAGAGTCCAGAGCCTATCTAAAGCAGCCTTTTCCTGGTCTTCCCTGGGATCAGGGAGGGAGGTGGGGAGGGGCCCCCACAGCCAATCACAGCCATGCATTTGCAAATGCATGTGCACCCTCGCAAGACTAGTGTGGCCGCTGGGCTATTGTGTGGTGGTTGCTGCCGGCCTCTGGCTTCAGGCCAACAACATATTTCTTTACTTACAACAGTATCTTTATTTACTATGTGCAAATTTGCCACTGCATCTTTTTGTCCGCTTCTTGAAGGTCGATTTCCAGGGGGGCGCTGAGTGATGTATTTTTTTTTCCTGAAAAGGGGGCGGTAGGCCGAAGAAGTTTGGGAACCTCTGGTTTAGAAGAACCGTGATGGGTGTTACAAGACAGAGGTTGGTAAAATAATGCATGGAGTATGTGGATAGAGAGACCTTTACTCTCTAGAACTCAGGCCGATTAACAAGATGGGCAGTAGACGCTGACGAGTCCAAAGGAAGTACTAAAGCATAATTAATTGCTACCACAGGTTATAGTAGGGATGCCAGCCTCCAGGTGGGACCTGGGGATCCCGTGGAATTACAGCTGATCTCCAGCCTACAGAGATCAGTCCCCCTGGAGAAAACAGATGCTTTGGAGGGTGGGCTGTCTGGCATTGTACCCCACTGAGTCCCCTGTCCTCCCCAGGCTCCACCCCCAAATCTCCCAAGAGCGGAGTTAGTGTGAGCTCGCTCACAGTTTTTTAGCCTCCAGCTCACACATTTTTGCCTCAGCCCAGGAAGGATGGCTCCAGAGCAAACTAATGCAGTAGCCAAATCGCTCACTGACAACTTGAATGCCAGTAGCTCACAAAGAAGAATTTTTGCTCACAAGACTCCACCGCTTAGAGGGAGCATTGCCCAGGAGTTCCCCATCCTGGGTCTGACAACAACCCCACCCTCCACCCCCTGCTGGTGGCCCTGGGGGACCTGGAAACCCTAGGATATAGCGAGGGCCACTAATGCAAATATCTTTAAAACGGGATTAGCTGAACGCATAGAGAACAGATCCATCAACATCAATTAGCCTTAATGGCTAAATGAAGCCTCCATGTTCCAGGACAGTAAGCCTCTGAGTGCCAGTTGCTTTCCCTGGGGAGGGAACAAACAGGGCCAGTCAGTGGGAGACACCCATTACTTTGATGGGGGCTCCCCTAAAGCATGTACTTAGCCACAACGGGAACCGAGGCTGAAGACTGGGTAAGTGCTGATCCTGCAGGACTTTTCTCGCGTTCTTGTGGAACCACAAAGAGCTTAACCTCCTGATTGCTGCAAACCATAAACCATGTACAGTATCTTGGAAGGATGCCCAGGCAGAGGGTTTGGGCAAGCCTCCAAGGGAGAGGAGTTGCACGGTTGTGGGGCAACCATGGAGAACATCTCTCTGCCTTGCACTCGGTGCCCTGATTTGGCACCCACAATATTATTAAGAGGGTGTTCTCTTGATGTAAAACTTGTGGATTTATGGGATTGGCCAACACAACCCTGCAATTCTCTGGGTCACCTGGAACTGCAGTCACCTTGTTGAGGGTGGGCGGAAATGGAACGGAGCCAACAGAGGGAAAGGCAACCAGAAGCACGAGGAGAAGACTCGAGAATGGGGATGGGGAAGTAGGGTTGCCAGATATTCCGGCGGAAGCATGGTCCCCCGCCACTAGGCCCCACCACTCCGCTGCCAATCAGCTGGCCGGTGCAGGGGGGGACTTACCTTGAAAAAGAGGGAGGCCCAGCGGATGTTCAGCACTGTGCTTACGTCACTTCCGACATGACCTGGAAGTGATGTCATCACATCAGCAATGTCAGGGCCTCTCTCTGGTTTTTGACAAAAAAGTCTATGGTAGAAGCCAAATCTACCATAGTGTTTTCGCCCTAATACCAGAGTGTCACCCCTGACACCACCACCATGATGATATCACTCCCGGGTGATGTGAGGAGTGATGCAGACACATCACTGGATGTCTGCTGGACCTCTTTCCTTTTCCCAGTAAGCCTCCCCTCATCCACCACTGGTTGCCAGGAAAAACCTGGAAACCGTATAAGGAAGCCTTGTTCTACATAAGCCCAAGCTGCTAAGGCAGAGGTAGGCACCACCCCTCCCAAGCACCCATGACACCAGTAGCATAGTAGACTCTTTGGCTTGGCACCCGAGGCCAGATGTCCACCCGAGCAACTGAGGCACTGGTAGCACTGGTGCTGCCAGTGGTGTGGGAGGAAGCAACAGGCGTGACATCTCCCCTACTTGGCTGCCCAGACCTGCATGGCCACCAGCCAAGTCCAAGACAAATCCCTGAGATGCTGGCAGCAACACTGAGGTTTGGCTTGCTCCAAGCCTGTCTGTTCATTAGGGTTCCCAATACTGCCTCAACAAATGTCAGAAGATTTTAGTTGTGGTACCTGGGGAGTCTGGGGAAGATGTGATGTCACTTCCAGGTGACACTCTAGACAAGGCAAGGGCAACTCCCAGCCAAAGACAACCCCCAGGTGCTTTGGGGGGTGGGTCTAGATACCATATGGTTTCACATGATGACAGGATGTAATTTTGGTCACTTACCCGTAGGTGGTGATGTCACATGTTGCCGCAACACTCTAGCAATCCCCCAAATCTCTATGGTAAAACCATAAAGATTTGGGGGGATTGCTAGAAGATCACCACAACATGTGATGCCACATCCAGTTACATGACTGGAAGTGATGTCACAGCATTGGCTCCCCATCCCTCCATTTTCTCTTGCTGTTGACCTGGTCCGCCTATTCCTAGAACATCACTATGTGGGGCCATTTTTTCCTACTGTTCTTCAGTTCCTCAGGGCAGGAAAGTGGGGCTGAGGGAGGGCATATTCCCTGTCCCAGGAAGGGGAAAGAGGAGGCCTACTGATCATGTATAGCCTTTGTCTCTCCCCCACTGCATTTTTTTTGTCCACACACCATTATCTTCATAAGTGAACGTTATCTTTTGTCCAGCAGCATGTAAGCCAATGTTCGCTTAGTCTCGACCAGGGCCAGGGCCTTTTCCACCCTGGCCCCGGCCTGGTGGAACATGCTCCCACTGGAGATCAGGGCCTGCAGGACCTATTACAATTCTGCAGGGCCTGTAAAACGGAGCTGTTCCACCAGGCCTTTGGTTGAGGCGACGGGCATCCAACCATTCCATCTATGAATTTTACATCTTCAATTGTCCCATCAAGTGAAGACCAACGAGCTGGGCTATGGCCTAGCGGCTCCAGTTTTAAAACCACTATACTATAGGCCGCGCCATCTGTTTTAGTTGATAGGTCTGTTTTAATCTGTTTTAACTATTGTGTGAATGATTCCTTATGTTTTAACTTCTACTGTGGAATGTTTTAACTTTTACTGATGTTATCCGGTCTGAGCGTGCTTGCGGGGAGGGCAGAATATAAGCTGAAATTAATTAATTAATTAAACACGTTCACCTACTTGCGTGTTAGGCCGTGAGGCAGGCCTTTCTCAGGGGAGGCCTCCATGAGGAAGTCACCTCTGCTCACTTCTTTGCTTTCGTTTGCATATCATTTTTATACGACAGCCAAAAGACAACTGAGGAAGATTTCTAACATAGCAACCGTTCAGGAAAGCAGAATTGTTTAAACATCCCTTTGACAGCTTGTTTTTTTAAAAAACTGTTGACACCCAGGTGGCCCTGTGGTTTGCTGAATATTATGCTGAGTTCCTGGAGCGGGAAGCGTTTCCCTCTTACTTTGTTGTCCGTATGATATTTTAATCCGGATGGACTCTCTTAAGTGTGGGTAGATAAGCCACTTTGAGTCCAGTCCAGAGAAAAACAGAAAAGAGGAACTGGGTGGCCACTGTGTGAGATATGGTGCTGGATCAGACCACTGGTCTGATCAAACAGTAGGGCTGCCAGCTCCAGGTTGGAAAATACCTAGAGATTTGCAGGGTGGAGCTTGAGGATGATGAGGTTTGGGAAGGAGAAGGACTTTAGCAGGGTATAGTCACTGAGAGCCAGTTTTGGTGTAGTGATTAAGTGCGCAGACTCTAATGTAGGAGAAGAAGAAGGAGGGGGAGGAGGAGGAGGAGACTGGATTTATACCCCACCCTTCACTACCCAAGGGAGTCTCAGAGCGGCTTACAAACTCCTTTCCCCTCACCCTCCCCACAACAGACACCCGGTGAGGTAGGTGGGGCTGAGAGAGCTCTTGACAGAAACTGCTCTTTTTCAAGAACAGCTGTGTCAGAACTATGGCTTGCCCAAGGTCATCCAGCAGGTGCAAGTGGAGGAGTGGGGAATCAAACCTGGTTCTCCCAGATTAGAGTCCCCACGCCTCCACTTGCAGCTGCTGGATGACCTTGGGCAAGCCATAGTTCTGTCAGAGCAGTTCTCTCAAGGGCAGTTCTCGAAAGAGCTCTCTCAGCCTCGCCTACCTCACAGGGTGTCTGTTGTGGGGAGTTGAAGGGAAAGGAGTTTGTAAGCTGCTCTGAGACTCTGAGTGAAGGGCGGGATATAAATCCAATCTCTTCTCCTCTCTTTCTTCTCTAGTCCACCCTCCAAAGCAGCCATTTTTCTCCAGCTGAACTGATCTCTCCTACCTGCAGACCTTTTGTAATCCCAGGACATTTCCAGCCACCCCCTTGAGGCTGGCAACCCTCTTGAGCCAGTTTGGTGTAGTGGTTAAGTGTGCAGACTCTAATCTGGGAGAACCGGGTTTGATTCCCCACTCCTCCACTTGCAGCTGCTGATGTGACCTTGGGTCAGTCATAAGCTCTGGCACAGCTGTTCTCTCAAGGACAGTTTCTGTCAGGAGTTCTCTCAGCCCCACCTACCTCACAGGGTGCCTGTTGTGGGGAGGGGAAGGGAAAGGAGTTTGTAAGCTGCTCTGAGACTCCAAGTGAAGGGCGGGATATAAATCCAATCTCCTCCTCCTCCTCTTCTTCTTCTTCTCCTTGAGCAGGGCTCTTCTTATGTTCTTCGCCAAGCAAGCCATGGCCCCAGTCCAAGCCAGGAACACGCACACAGAGGAACTGAGGCAAACCCACAGTCACGTCTGACTGTCACCCGGGATGGAGATTTAAGACCCAAGCGGGCTGATCCATAACATGTGAATCAGCCATGAGCTGACTCTTCCAGTCCATCTGTTGACATTGATTCTGGCTCGTAAAAGTTTCTGTCACAGCAAATGTGTTGCTCTTTCAGGTGTGGCAAGACTATTTGTTATTTTGGCTGTGGCGGACTAACACAGGTACCTCTCTGGAATCTGTTTACCGATTGAGCTGCCCACTGGAGCTGTCATCCCATCTACTGTCACGGGTTTCGACATCCCACAACTGTTTGCAAATAGAGGTGCCAGCCTCCAGGTGGGACCTGGGGATCCCCCAGAATTACAGCTCATCTCCAGACTCCAGAGATCAGTTCCCCTGGAGACAAAGTTCCCAGGTCTTACCTGGCTGCTGGCGGGGGGTGGGGGTGGTCCCTCTGCATGCCCTGGAGTTTTTGGTGCCTGTGCTTTGTGTGCACGCCACAATAACATCACCCAGAAGTGACATCATTGCACAGGGCATGTTGTGGGGGATGCTCTAGTGTTTGATGAAAAACTCTATGGTAACCATAGAGTTTTTCCTCAAATGCTAGTGCCCCCCCGCAACGTGCTGAGCACATTAGCGTGGACAGGGCTCTGTGGGGGTGGGGTTCCCCCCACCAGCCAGCTCGGTGGCGGTGGATCGGGGGCCCTGAAAGTGGGTAACCCCCCCCCGTCAGAGGAATGGCAACCCTATCTGGAGAAAAGGGATGTTTTGGAGGGTGGACTCTATAGCTTTCTACCCCACTGAAGTCCCCGTCTTTCCTAGGCTCCATCCCCAAATCTCTAGGAGTTTCCCATCCTGGATCTGACAACCCTAACCTCCCATCCCCTGCTTGACCGTGGGGGACTTGGCAACCCTGTCTGCAAAACCATGTCTCATATTGCCCTTGTTGTTCACCAGTAACATGAAAGCATGTTCTGGCACAACCTTGTTTTTCCAGCGAAGTCCAACCAACCAACATGGAAAATAGCCTGGCTTTGCCCAGCCAATATGAGAGAGAGGAAAACTTAAGGCCCAGTTGGAGCAGTAAAAGAACGGTACAACTGTGCAAAGGAAACAAACATCAGGATGTCAGTCAGTCCCCGGTGTTTTTCTGTTTCAGGATAAATAATTGTTGCAGGAGGTTCCGGCAACCCCACCCCCGCATAAACAGAAGGCTGCTCAGGGCCTGCAGCCGCCAAAGAGGTTTCCTAGGCAAGGGAAGCTGTATTTAAAAAGGAGGAAATTATCAAGATCATTTAAAATAACAATGAAAAGAATCTTACTGGACAAGACCAACGTCCACTAACCCAGCATTCTTGGCAAGAATCCCAGCTAGCAGCAGACACAGCGTGGTCCACCAGAAATCGGCCACTGGTGGTCCACCATTAATCTTCTGCTCTCTCCAATTTCCCTCCCCGATTGCTACGACAGGTTGAGAGCTGCTCACAATTTTCTACTCCATGGTCACCTACTGACAGTTAGGAGCGCGGACTCTAATCTGGGAGAACCAGGTTTAATTCCCCACTCCGCCACATGCAGCTGCCGGTGTGACCTAGGGTCAGTCACAAGTTCTCTCGGAGCTGTTCTCTCAAGGGCAGTTCTCGAGAGAGAGCTCTCTCAGCCCCGCCTACCTCACAGGGAGAGCAGGGGAAAGGAGATCGTAAGCCGCTCTGAGACTCCTTTGAGTAGTGAAGGGTGGTGGGGTATAAATCCAATCTCCTCTTCTTCCTCTTCTCCTGCGATAAATCTATCGGTCTTCCAAGGTGCCACAAGACTTTGTTGTTCTTGTCGTTACAGCAGTCTCACGCAGCTACACCTTTGCAATTTGTAGTCCACAATTGGGATCACGAATGCTGGATAAACAGGTGAGCATTTATCCCTCCGAACTCTTCTAAATTGTCAAACTAGGGTCTGGGAGATCTAGGTTCAGAATTTCCACTCTGCCATGGATGCTCGCTGGGTGATCATGGGCCAGTCACACGCTCTCTCTCTCTCTCTCTCTCAGCCTAACCTCCCTCCCTCAACTGATTTGAGTCCAGCGGCACCTTCAAGACCAACAACCTGTTCCAGAGTGTAAGCGTTTGTGGGGGTAAAACTCACCTTGTCAGAGACCAGGTACCTAGGATTGCCAGTGTCCAGGTGGGAGCTGGAGATCTCCTGGTATCAGAACTGGACTTCAGACCACATAAATGATTTTTTTAAAAACATTGATTACTTATTTACTTAAAGCACTTATTCCACTTCTCCTGGAGAAAATGGCTGCTTTGTAAGGTGAACTTAACACAACGGGGTTCATGGTGAATTGAGCCACAAAAGAACAACACTCACCTCGATAAATAAAATCATAATGTGTTTTGTAAAAAGTTATACATGTATCCAGGGCTTTTTTTGTAGAAAAAGCCCAGCAGGAACTCATTAGCATAATAGGCCTCACCCATGAGGAGGAGGAGGAGATTGGATTTATACCCCGCCCTTCACTTTTGAGTCTCAGAGCGGCTTACAAACTCCTTTCCCTTCCTCTCCCCAGGGCTTTTTTGTAGCAGGAACTCCTTTGCATGTTAGGCCACACACCCCTAATGTAGCCAGTCCTAATGAGTTTCTGTGGTTGGGTGTGGCCTATTATGCTAATGAGTTACTGCTGGGTGTGGCCAACTCGGGATCCAGCCGGAACTCCGTTCCTGTGCGTTCCTGCTCAAAAATAGCCCTGCATGTATCCAATACATACAAAACTTAAACAATTCTTCTTTACAGGTTTTTAACCATGTATTTGATGATCTTAAAACTATACAACTTATTTTCTAATACATCACAGTGTATTAGAATACTGATTTTTAAAGATACCCATATATACAGTCTTTAATTTATTACTGTTGAGGATTCCAGTTAGAAAGATTTCAGTTATACAATTATATAGTTCAGTTATACAGTTCTAAGATCCTCAAATACATGGTTAAAAACCTGTAAAGTAGAACTGTTTAAGTTTTGTATGTATTGGATACATGTATAACTTTTGGCAAAACACATTAAGATTTTATTTATCATGGTAAGTGTTGTTCTTGTAAGGTGAACGGCATGGCATTATACCGTATCGAGGTCTTTCCCCTCCCTAAACCCCACTCTTCCAGGCTCCACCCCCAAATCTCCAGGTATTTCCTAACCCAATGTTGGCAACCCCACAGGTAGTTCGTCAGCTTTGACTCATGAAAGCTGATGCCCTGGGAAATTCTGTTGGTCTTTAAGATGCTACTGGGCTTTAATCTTCTTCTACCACCATAAACGAACATGGCTACGCACCCGAAACTGCTCCACATGGCCGCTGTGCTATTTGGGAGCCAGTTTGGTGGTTAAGAGCAGTGGACTCTAATCTGGAGAACCGGGTTTGATTCTCCACTCCTCCACATGCTGCCAGCTGGGTGACCTTGGGTAAATCACAAGTTCTCTCAGAGAGCTCTCTCAGCCCCCCTCTTGGTGGGGGAAAGGAAGGGAAGGAGATTGTAAGCCGCTCTGAGACTCTGAGTGAAGGGCAGGGCATAAATTCAACTCTTCTTCTTCTCCTTCTCCTATTGTGGCAATAAAAATGCTTGAGGGAAGAACATGATTGTAAGCAGGGCTCTTTTTGTAGCAGGAACTCCTTTGCATATTAGGCAACACATCCGTAATGTAGCCAATCCTCCAAGAGCTTACAGAGCTCTTCTTACAGGGCCTACTGTAAGCTCTTGGAGGATTGGCTACATTAGGGGTGTGTCACCTAATATGCAAAGGAGTTCCTGCTACAAAAAGAGCCCTGATTGTAAGCCATTTGGGGTTCCCATTGGGAAGAAAGAGAGCTGTTTCCCACCTACTTCCAGAACTCTTTTGAAACATCAGTTCCACGTACAGGCAATAATGTGGTAGCTGCTGAACTCAGGCTGTAAGGCTGGAAGCAAAAATGAACATTTCTTTTTCTTGCAGACAGTTGGAAACGATATGGCTGAGCCACTGGAGACACACAGCGTGCTCATTCATCCCACTCTCGAATCTGGCGAAATAGATTTTGAAAGAGGCTTTGCAGTGCTCTGAAAAACCATAGAACCTGTTTGGCCAGAGTCAGTAGTGGGATGCAAGAAACGAACGCATACCGTATAGGATACATATTTAGGTGGGTAGCCGTGTTGGTATGAAGCAGCAGAACGAAGTCTGAGTCCAGTGGGCACTTTTAAGACCAACAAAGTTCAGTTCTGCTAACGAGCTTTAATGTGTACGCACACTTCCTCAGATGCAATGAAACCAGACTTCCTCAACCATTTCATACAGGCAGGGGGGGTTAGCTGCCAGGAAAAGCAGTCAAGATGCATAAGTAACTGAGCGATAAGCAGGGCTCTTTTTGTAGCAGGAACTCCTTTGCATATTAGGTGACACACCCCTAATGTAGCCAATCCTCCAAGAGCTTACAGTAGCCCCTGTAAGAAGAGCTCTGTAAGCTCTTGGAGGATTGGCTACATTACGGGTGTGTCGCCTAATATGCAAAGGAGTTCCTGCTACAAAAAGAGCCCTGGCGATAAGTATAGATAAGATTGTATTAAGGCCGTTGGTAAGACCTGTGGTGAGCAGCAAATTAGCGTACAGATAATAAAAGAGTTAACAAACAGATGGGAGAACTAAGTTCAAGTCCGGTGGAACCTCTAAGACCAACAAAGTTTAAGCCAGTTTGGTGTTGTGATGTCATCAGTCACAGTTCTCGCAGAGCTGTTCTCTCAAGGGCAGTTCTCGGGAGAGCTCTCTCAGCCCCATCACAGGGTGTCTGTTGTGGGGAGGGGGAGGGAAAGGAGATTGTAAGCTGCTCTGAGACTCCGAGCGAAGGGCGTGGTATAAATCCAATCTCTTCCTCTTCTTCGCTTCAAAACAAAAAAGTCTTCTACCGCTGATAGTGTGCTTATAATTCAAATTATTGGGAAATTTAATTTTTACATTACTGCACTCACTGGAGAAGACCCTGATGCTGGGAAAGACTGAAGGTCAAAGAAGAAGGGGACGGCAAAGGATGAGATGGTTAGACAGTGTCATCGATGCAACAAACATGAAATTGAGCAAACTTCAGAGGACAGCGGAAGACAGGAGGGCCTGGCGGATCTGGTCCATGGGGTCGCAGAGAGTCGGACTCGACTGTGCGACTGAACAACAACAAAAATCCCTCTAGAGGTTTCTGGCTCTATCACACACAAGCACAGATCTAAAATGGCTCACCTTTTCGTGGGTAAAACTCCATCTGTGTTCAGGAAACACCTCTCCACTTTGGTGCACTTCCAGCAATCTTTGCCCCCCAAAAGTTGACCCTTTCATTTACATTCCCGTCCCTTTCAGCTCCAGATTCGCAATGACATCGCCCGAGTATCTATAGTGTTGTGAAGTCACCGTGTTCACCACGCGATCTCTCATTAGGCAAGGTCACCAAATATAACTAATCCAGGACCGAGAAAGCAGCAGTAGCTACGGGGGGTTGAAGGACGGAATCAAAGAAACAGCAGCTGCCAGTGGACGAGGAGGGAATGTCATTGAGGGTGACTGAAAATTCGTAAGCGTAAGGATTCAAGGAGCCAGCATTTCCATCCCCTCAAAAACTGCTGATTTCTACCCAAAAAAAATCCCCCCGCAAGCAGAGAATCTCTGGCACATTCCTTAATTTAAACAGATTATTTAAATACCAAATAGCACTCTCGTTTATTTGACCTTCTTGATATACCCAAAAGGTCAAGGCATCCCTGAAGCTGTTTAGATAAACTGGGTGGTGCCGTATTCCTGTTTAACCTGCTAACGGTGTGAATATTTAAAGCCAGCCCCAAATGCTCTTTTCTTGAATATCAGATTTCTGGGTACAAATCTAAGCACTGGACACTTTGTTCTTCAGCCCGTTCTTTCCCTCACGGGGCCCAAAGGAATGCAATCTGTCCAGATGCCAACACTTCTTAAGGAATTGGAATAGAACGGCCCTGGGGTTTAAAGGGCTTATTCATAAAGGAGAACCAGGAAAGGCCAAGAGGGAGCTGGGAAATGCACTACATCCTGACAGCTGGGTGGTTAATCTGCAGGAGCACATGGGTGCCCCCCCCAACTCTAGTTATCAGTGATCCAACAGGTGTGGTGAGTCATAGTGTTGCCAACCTCCCAAGTGTGGCCTGGAGATCTCCCTGAATTGCGGCTGATCTCCAGATGACAGAGGTCAGTTCTCCTGGAGAAGACAGCTGTTTTGGAGGGTAGACTCTATGGCACCACGTCCCTGCTGAGGTCTTTCTCCTCTCCAATCCCTGCCCTCCCCAGGGTCCACCCCAAGTCCCCAGGAAGGTTCCACACCAGAGCTGACAACCCTCGGCTGGCTTAGGTAGTACTAACGGAACCTAGCTGTCTCATCTGATTACAAGCTTCAATTATTATCAGACAGATAACAGCAATTTTTTCCCCTGTATACAAGAGAAGACCAAATCCAATTCTGATCCTGAAGACAGAGGTTATGGAGAGACATTACCTTGGGCGATTCTGCATTGGCTTTTCCCTCTATGGTTACACCAAACCCACACTGGAACAGAAATTCCCTTCTGCATTGGGTGCTGCTTTCACTTAATTTGGTCATCAGATTTTATGGTACCCTCTCCAGTGCATGCTGCTTTCGCTTTTGTTGATCATCGGGTTCTATGGTACCTTCTGCATAGATTTATGGCTGTTCAGGGGTGACTTTGCAGTCCGTACAGTGGAGTCTTATGGGCAACAATTTTACTTTGTGTGCTACTGGCATTAAAGTTGTGAGTGGGCGATTTGGCTGCTGCATAAATCAGTTTGCTCTGGAGCCCTCCTCTATGAGCTGGAGACTAAAAAATGGTGAGCTAGCTCACACTAACTCAGCTTAGAGGGAACACTGCCCAGGGGTATTTGAATGTGGTTTTGAGCTGCACCCTTTCTGTTCCAATGGGGTTTTGGTAAAACAACAGGGGGGAAAGCCAAGGCAGAATCAGCCCTTGTTTTGGAGGTTCTCAGACCAACATCTGGAGAAGTTGTTCACATCATCTTTCACTCTAAAACGCTGTACATTTTAAATGCCGTTTCCACTGCCTATGTAGGATTCGAAAACGTGTATTTCCCCCCTTTTCTTGCATAGTTAGGGCTGTTCTCTTCCAAGCTATCACCTCCCCCTCCAACTTCTGCTGCATCTCAGAGGTGAATAGTCTCCCTGCCAAAAGTCTGCGTCCAGATGTTGATGCATGCAAAAGGTTGCAGATGCTTAATCTCCCTGGTGCTCTTCGATTAAACATGAGCTGACACATGTGTTTTCCCCGTAAAGATCAAAAGTATTTAAGCTCCTCTGGTGTTTCATGTTTTAATGAGAGGCCTTGCGCACACTCTTGGGTTCCTGAGATGTCTCATTTTAGGGCTGCAGTTTTCAGAAGCGACTGCTCAGCAATTTTACTCCGGAGGGATTGTTTTCCCAGGGCTGCTGGAACTCACCATTCACATGAGAATGCATTGTTGTTTCCCACAGGTTCTTAAAGCCCGAGAAAGCCAGATCTAGACGATGACACGCAGGTACAGAACTCTCTTCTACTACCAAAGCTAAGCAGGCCTGACCGTCTAGCACAGGGGTGTCAAACTCATTTGTTGTGAGGGCTGGATCTGACATAAATGAGACCTTGTTTGGTGTAGTGGTTAAGGAGCATGGATTCTAATCTGGGAGAACCGGGTTTGATTCCCCACTTCTCCACACACAGCTGCTGATGTGACCTTGGGTCAGTGACAAGTTCTTTCAGAGCTGTTCTCTCATGAGCAGTCCTCAAAAGAACTCTCTCAGCCCCACCTACCTCCCAGGGTGTCTGTTGTGGGGAGGGGAAGGGAAAGGAGATTGTAAACCGCTCTGAGACTCCTTTGGGTAGTGAAGGGCAGGGTATAAATCCAATCTCTTCTCTCTTCTCTCTCTCTTCTTGTTGGGCCGGGCCATGTGTGTCATTAAATGTAATGCCAGATAGTGGAGATATAAACTTTATAAAGGACACAAACACAAAGAATTTTTTTTTACTTAAAATAAAAACATGCTTAAAACATGAGCACTCTTACAATATTTTGTTTATTTAACAGTATCCGATAACTGACACCTCTTGCTCTGAATTATTGCATCAAAATGTCTTTGCTGTTGCAATCTTGAGTATGCTGTTCGTGTATCTGTATCTGCAAACCTACTTTTGATTTATTGACATACACCACAGAAATCTCATGCTCAGAGTTCTGAGTTTAGGACCCAGGTTGAAACATGAAACGGCTGAGCAATTGAGTCTGGCAAAGCAAGCTATGATGCAGCAGCAGAACTGGAAGCAGGAGGTGGCCAGTTCCACTGCGGGCCTGATAGAAACCCTATGGGGGCCTCATCCGCCCCCCCAGACCGCATGTTTGACACCCCTAGTCTAGCAGGTGTGAAAGGAAGCTAGTGCTGCCTAGTGGTACTTACCGGAGGTTAAGTAAGCATCCAAAATGGTCATCCTGACCTCATGGTCCAAAGTGGTAAGCGACCATGCATTTCCTTGGCGGTCTCCCATCCAAGTGCTTACCAGGGCCAACTCGGCTTAGCTTCCGGGATTTAGAATCATAGAGTTGGAAGGGAACTCCAGGGTCATCTAGGCCAACCCTCTGCACAATGCAGGAAATACACAAATACCTTCCCCTCCACATCCCCAGCGACCCCTGCTCCACACCCAGAAGACAAAAACCTCCAGGATCTCCAGCCAAACTGGCCTGGAGAAAAACTGCTTCATGATTTGACAAGATCGGGCTAGCCGGGGTCATCCAGGTCAGGGTACACCTCGATAGCGAAGCGTTTTTGATACCTTCCCCCAGCATGTATTTGCATTGCGCTGCCGTGAACAGCAGGAATAAACAGAAGTCGTTATTCATCAGATTTTAAATCAGTCTGGTTCCAGATTTTAGAATTTGCGTCTGACAATGTTATCTTGACTTCTTGCTTCATTTAAGAATATGATATTTTAAATGTTTGATTTCTCGTATTGTGTGGTTGTTGACCTTATTTTTTTTATAGTTGTGTTGTTGGTACTTCAGAATATGTTACATTTTGCTTTTGGATTTTTAATGTTTTGTTGTAAGCCCAATGATAATTGTAATTTATATATACTTAATATATATATAAAAATAAAGGAATTACAGCCACATTATGCAGAAACAGGGAGTGGAAGGTGGGAAGCTCAGACTTCACCTTGTGGCCCAAACAGAAGGCTTCCAAGGAACCAGAGCAATCTGAGAAAGAAACAGCTGTCCAAGGAGGCAGCAGGAAGAAGGGCCGTTGTATGGATTAAAAACATAAGAGAAGCCATGTTGGATCAGCCTAGTGGCCCGTCCAGTCCAATGCTCTGTCTCACACAGTGGCCAAAACCCAGGTGCCATCAGGAGGTCCACCAGCAGGGCCAGAACTCCAGAAGCCCTCCCACTGATGCCCCCCCAAGCACCAAGACGACAGAGCATCCCTGCCCCAGACATAAGAAAAGCCATGTTGGGTCAGGCCAACGGCCCATCCACTCCAACACTCTGAGTCACACAGTGGCCAAAAACCAGGTGCCGTCAGGAGGTCCACCAGTGGGGCCAGAACTCCAGAAGCCGCTGTTGTCCCCCAAGCATCAAGAATTCCCACAGGTGACCCCTCCCCCCTTACCCTTTGGAAAAGCAACCTCAGTTTTGGCCAGCCTCAGTTGTTTTTGGCCAGGAACCTGTGGCGACATCAGATTCGCCCCTCTCTCCCCTCGGCCTGCGCCAGGCTCCTCTTGGCTGGGAAGATTACCAAAAAAAACAACACACTGTCACACTGAAGCACAGAAAAGCCCCCACGAATATTAATGGCCGGCTTTGTTTATGTTTTGTTCAAAACCAGGTTGGCATGTCTTAATTTTCTAGGGCGCCTCACTCTGAAAGGACACAAGCGCCAGCTGTGTGGGCAGAAGTGCGCAGCTGTGCGAAAGAAGGGGTGGAAGAACCAAACAGGGGGGGAAAGATTACAATAAGCAAATTGTTTGGCTCCCTCAATTAAAAACTGGGTTAGCAAATATTTTTTTTTAATGGGGGGAATGAAAGGAGCCAGTCAGCTGCCTGAGGAGACCTTTGTCTGACGGCGGCAGTGAGGTCGGAGGAGGGCTTTGGCCTGAGGGGGTGGGGGGTGGCAGCGTCTAATCGCCCTGCTCTTCGGAGATAATAAAAATAGGGTGTTTTTTTTTTAAGTTGCAGGACTTTATGAGCCAGACAAAGCTCACCCCAGTGTTACGCTCCAAAAGCAACCTCAGTGCCAGGAATCGGTTGCGGAAGACCTGAACTCAGACCAAGCAACATGCCACTGCACATGTGCAGAGTGCCTTCCCCCTGCTGCTGAATAATCACAGGCAAAAGTGGGAACACATGCTGTGCCAAGATTACAAATAGCACAGTAACACAAGGAAGGAACAATAAATGGTTAACGCCTATTTCGAAGCTTGTAGAAGCAGCCAAAAAACTGGGGGGGGGAGTTGCTCCCAATATTTAACCGTGGACAGTGTAGTCCAATTACAATGAAAATTCAATCAGCGACCAACATGCATCCAGGTTTCCTGTATGTTTCATTAGCCTTCTTCCAGGTCATGAGTTATCAATGGAATGAATGCTCAAGAATAATTGTTTTGATAAATTTTGGCTACCTTTACAAGCTTTGGAACAGGTGTTAACCAATGCACCCTCTAAGCTGTGGAGTCTTGTGAGCTACTGGCATTCAAGTTGTGAGTGAACGATTTGGCTGCTGCATAAATTAGTTTGCTCTGGAGCCATCTTTCCTGAGCGAAGACAAAAACGGGTGAGCTGGAGGCTAAAAAACTGTGAGCTAGCTCACACTAACTCAGCTTAGAGGGAACACTGGTGCTAACCTTTTATTGTTCCTTCCTTGTGAAACTTTATATTTGCGAACAATTGGAGACTTACACCTTCGAGTTATTGTTAAAAGTATATTGCTGGAATTTCATATGCTGTGTGATAGGAAATTCTAATAAGCAGTAAATATCGTACATGGCGTTACTGAATAATCACAACCAGCTCTGCTCTGTCATCTCAACCTGGCCAGTTTTGAACCCTGTAGGGGAGGGGCTGTGGCTCAGTGGCAGAGCATCTGTTTGCTACGCAGAAGGTCCCAGGTTCAATCCCCGGCATCTCCAGTTAAACAGCAGGTGAAGTGAAAGACCTCAGTCTGAGACCCTGGAGAGCTGCTGCCAGTCTGAGGAGACAATACTGACCTTGATAGACTGATGACCCAGTTCAGTAGAATGCTGCTTCATGTGTGTTCCTGTGTGAACAAGGAACCAGGGAGATGGTTGCATGACTCAGCAGGAAAGCAGATGGAAAATACTCCGTATGCTCTGTGGTCACAAGAGGCAGGGCCATGGCTCAGTGGCAGAGCAGCTGCTTCGCATGCAGCGGGTCCCAGGTTCAGTCCCTGGGCTCTCTGGTTGAAAGCATCAGTTAGCAGGTGAGGAGAAAGACCTCCACTAAAGATCCTGGAGAGCTGCTGCCGGTCAGAGCAGACAACGCTGAGCTGGATTGACCAATGTCTGACCCTTATCAAGGGAAGAGGCTGTAACTCACTGCCCTGTGTGCAAAAGCTCCTAGGTTCAATTCCCAGCATCTCCATTTAAAGGGATCAGGTAGCAGGTGATGTGAAAGACCTCTGCCTGAGAACTTGGAGAGTAGGCAATGCTAACTTTGATGGTCTGGGTAGCCATGTTGGTCTGTGGCAATAGAAAAGAGTAAGAGTCCCACAGCACCCTTAAAGGCTAACAACATGCCTCGGGAGGTGGTGGATGCTCCTTCGCTGGACGTTTCAAGCGGAGACTGGACAACCATCTTTCAGGTATGTTGTAGGTATGTAGAGCTATCTTTTGGCTATGCTCCTGCAGAGTGCAGGGGGTTGGACTAGATGGACCTGCAAGGTCCCTTCCAACTCTAACATTCTATGAACATTTGTGGCAGAGTCTGAGCTTTCATGAGTCATGGCTCACTTTTTCAAACACAGCTAGCATGGGAGCCCATCTGTCCTAAATCACTTCCAATAAATAGGAGAGACTGACTCCGATTCTAGCTGTATCTGAAGAAATGAGCAGTGACTCACGAAAGCTCCTACTCTGCCCACATATCTTGTTAGTCTTTAAGGTGCTAGGGGACTCTTGCTCTTTTGATGGTCTAAGGTAGCTTCATGTGGATTCACAGAGAAATCACTGTCCTCACAAGCATATCCCAGCTGCGTTTCTGCCGAGATCCTTCTCTCCATGCTAGGCTCTTGCTGAGCAAACCAATGAAGGTAAAAGGTGGATAAGTCATACCTTGGGCTACCTTTCGGTGGTTTTTGTAGCTAAAGAAACACCTCACAGGCAAAGAAACTGCCTCCCACCCTTACATTTTCCTCCTAAGGGAAGGGTGTAGCAAAGCACTTTACAAGGGAGAACTAACAGCATCTTCTCTCTCCTATTGGTCCTCTGAAAATGTTCCATAACCACCTTCCGTTGTCCCCTTTCACCACCAACTGCCTCACGTTCTTCGAAAGTACAGTCCTACTGCCTTGCCCTTCATTGTTTTCTGTGCCAAACAAGTCACAGAATTCCCTCAGGAAGGAGAAGATAAAAATGGAAGCCCCTGGTGTAAGAACACCTCGAAGACTTGCAGTTTTTATGAGAACTTTAATGTGATGAACCAGCCTATCGTTACAGCCCCAGTGGTTACCAAACCCTTGTTTAGGAGAGGAGGTGAAAACTTCCAAGTACTGTGCTACGGAACACTGGTCCTCAGACAACGATGACTGAGCCACAGGCATAACCACCCATCTTGGGTTTTGTTCTTTAATGAAGAGCCGGGGGAGGACTGGGACACCAAAATATAAAGATGGGATATATACCATGGGTGTGCATCTCAGTTAGATGGGCCAGAACCAACCTTGATTGGAATTAAACAGGTTGTAATGTGGAATGTATGACATTACCAGGCACTACTCCGTGACATCATCAGACCTCACCCCATGGATTTCACAATGTAGGATGGTTGAGATAGGACTTAGACAAAATAAAGCTCATATTCTGTAGATTAATTGCAGGTTGTGCCTTGGGGTTGTGCACAGAACAGAGAGGAGGCGTAACCCTTCAAGCTCCCCTGCTTTGTTAGAACTTCTGAAGAATTGTCTGTGCCAATAAATACTGATACCTCACCGTTGATTGGCTACACATTTCTGGTGATGCCGACTACTGAGCAGCCCCCTGCTCAGAGTTGCAGCTAATCAGGGGCAGGGAGCCCAGCAACATCCAATTAGTCATTAAATTGGTGGAGGGACGCTGTGGCGATAGGCCACATGCAACAACCGACTTATACAGTGAAAAATCAAAAGGCTCAACTGTGGCAAGTGGGAAACAGAGGTAGTACTGGGTCTGAACATTTAAACAAGGCAACTGCATCAAACTAGGGACGTTTCACACATTATATTTTTATGGCTTGGACCCCACCTTGATTTCTACGGCTGCAGGAGTGATGGTCACCAATCCCCCTTCCACACTGTAGACCTCTTGTTCTCTCTGCCCCCCCTCCCGCTATTCTCAGGGGTCCCCATCCTCAGGACCAGCTTTCCAGGCTAAGTTTCGGGCTATGACGGGTGGGAGAAATTGGCGGGACTCGACCCTCCCCCTTGTCCTCATGGAAATCTAGGCTGCAGCCAAGCCTCTGAAATTCACCTAAGATGTTCTGTGTACACGAGAAACACGGTGTTTACAACTCTGACATAAGGCCAGTGTTCCCTCTAAGCTGAGTTGGTGTGAGCTAGCTCACAGATTTTCAGCCTCCGGCTCACACATTTTTGTCTTAGCTCAGGAAGGATGGCTCCAAAGTCAACTGATTTATGCAGCAGCCAAATTGCTTGCTCACAACTTTAATGCCAGTAGCTCACGAAGTAGAATTTTTGCTCACAAGATGCCACAGCTTAGAGGGAACATTGCATAAGGCACTTACTAATCATGGGCTTCAGAAGTGTGCTAATCATACTGTGTCACTGATTAGGGAGCCGTTATTGCCTGCAATGTACTGACAAGCACGTTTACTGGCAAACATGGGTTTGCCTCTGGGCAGCATAAATGCACAAAGCAGCTTTACGAAGTCCACCCAATGGTCCATTTAACTCAGTATCCGCTCCTCCGGCTGCAAGAGATCTCCCAGGCACTGTTCCCTCTAAGCTGAGTTAGTGTGGAGCTAGCTCACAGTTCTTTAGCCTCCGGCTCACACATTTTTGTCTTAGCTCAGGAAGGGATGGCTCCAGAGCAAAACTAAGTTATGCAATCGCCAAATCGCTTGCTCACAACTTTAATGCCAGTAGCTCACAAAGTAGAATGTTTGACTCACAAGACTCCATAGCTTAAAGGGAGAACTGCTCCCGGGTCTCAGGCAGAGAAGCGCCTTTCCCCAGCAGCGGCTATTTGGGACTCTTTAACTGGAGTTGGTGGGGACTGGAGCTGGGACCTTCTACACACGAAGCATTGAGCCACAACCCCTCCAAGTGTTCAACGTAGCCGCCCATGCAGTCTATAAAGAAGGAAGTCCATTAGGAAGCAAGGATCCCAAGAGAGCCAGTGTGGTGTAGCAGTTACAGTGTCAGATTAGGATGTGGTTCAAATCCTCCTCTCTGCCATGGAAGCTCGCTGGGTGACCCTGGGCCAGGCACGCGCTCTGCCTAACCTACCTCGCAGGGCCGTTGTGAGGATAAAAACAGAGCAGAGGAGGACGATGTAAGCCACTTTTCCGTATAGGTTTTGAAACAAAAAAGAGGAAGAGGAGGATTTCATTTGGAACTCTAACATGTTTTATTTAAAGACAGTGGTTCTAATCACGATTGTCACTGTTTCGTTTTTCCTTTCTTTTCTTTTCTTTTTTTTAAAACAGCACATACCAATATGCAATTGAGGAAAAAAAATAAAACTACAGAAAAACCTACAAACTCCACACAGAAACTAAACGCTAAGGGAAGTTGTCTGAAGTCATTCTTTTAATGCGATTGTCGAACCTAGGCTAAACACTGCATAGAACTAACAGTGACGGGGCACAGTTTTGGGAAATAGTTCACTATAAAACAGTGAAAGAACATTTCTTTCTTTTCATGTTTTTTTTATAAAATATAGTCCATTCCGAATAGCTTTTCTACATACTGTATGCTATAAAAACTCTCCCGCGGAAAAAAATTAGTGTCTTTTAAATATACATATTTAAATCTGAACTGCACCAAGATTAAAAGCAATTAAAAATAACTGATGATTTTTGCTCTCTCTCTTTTTTTTGTCTTTTTCTTTTTGCAGAACGTTAAACTTCACAGTATCGGTTTGGAGTAGAAGACCATTCCAGTGTTTTAAGTTAAACAGTATTAAGGTAAAATCTTGACTCCGATCAAACCAAAAACCAAAAGGGAGCCAAAAAACCGATTCCCAGTGTGTTCACTCTGCCGGCTACGAGAATCGCTGGCAAGCTTAAATGTGCAATTTTTAAAGAACTCTCTCAGTAGAATAAGGAACCTGCGTTTGATAAAACACGCTCAGAACGATTTCAACACCTCAAAATAAAAAAAGATACCGAAGACCAAATAAGAGTTATGTTAAAAATAAAAGTGCAAACTTTTTTTTTTTTAAATCAACACAGAAAAGGCTAAGAGGACAAAGACAACAGTTTAAACTAGACCGTTTGCCACTTTTCCACTGCTGCCCAGAGCGTGCCTTCTACTAAAGGGATAATGGCGAGACAGAACTCGGATGCACGCTTGGTTTCAGCTCTGTATTTCCAAGAGAAACTCTGAAGGTACTTTATGGCACTTTGAAGCTTTTCCAGATCCTGACGCAAGAATTAAGTTTTAAACAGTAGGATACAAAAAGCTCCTCGGTCCAAAGATTTAGAGGACACATTCAGTCGCGCTCAGGGCCAGATCCAAGCTGCTGCAAAAATTGCAGGGGGAGTGGGGGGGACACAGACTCTTGAAAGTGGGTCTTGCCTGCCCGTCCTTACCTCCAGCACTCCCCCCCCTCCCTTTAAAGCTGTTCTCAAGAGTTCCCACATCCACAGGGTCAATATGCCATGCAGCACAGGGGGTCTCTGACCTTAGGGGGTCTCCCCCTCACTTCTGGAAGAGCACGGCAAGCTGCACAAAATTAGCGGAAGAGTCTGAACAAGGGCAGGTTAGAAATACATCCAATTTCCCGTCTTTACTGAAGTCCTGCACAACTCGTACAGCAGGCGATCGTAAGGACCCTGATAATGCTCAAGAGCAGGTGCGTGGGAAGCAGAAGGAATGGCAGGAAAGCGTCACTTCTTCACGCTTCCTTCATTTGGAGGAGTGTGGGTCCAACCCACAATCCCGCACATATGCAATTCTGTATATTACAACAGGAGGCACAGACTGACAAGAGGGACCCTGCTTTCTCTGTCTGGACAAATGTGGGAACTGTTGCTGTCATGTGAGGCCGTTTGTGGGCGCTCCTAGCCCCATTAAGGCAAAGAGGGGACACCTTTCCACACATTGCTGTTAATGCGTTGCACGCTCACATACAGAAGAAACAATTAAAATTACACATATTTCAAGCTTGTTATTCTGAAACCACTCCAAAGTAATCGTTTACTTAAAAAAAATCTAATAAATACTATATCAAGTATCATCAGGAGGAAAATATATATATATATAACTTAAATTTTTCAAACAGGAAAAAAAGAAAGAAATAACTTAATTGCTGAAGGCTTTGTTCAGTGCTGTTTCCAATCCGAGGGAAGGAAAAAAATAATAAAACGCAGAATAAGACCACAGTACCAAAGTCACATCTTGCAGGCAAATCGAGTGCTCACGCATGCCTTCTCTATGTTAGCAAGAGTGTTCATACAGTAACAAAAATGAATTTGATTGCAAACGTACTATAAATAGAAGTAAAATTTCACATTATACGTGCATTCATCATTGAAGAGAGGAACGAAAGAAGAGCTCAAAACAGGTCAGTTCTCATTTGAACAGAAAGCTGTAATTCCCTCCCACACACACACACCAGCCTCCCAAAAACAGTGTTGCTACTTTAAAAAATAATAATAATCAGTATTGCTCCTTCATAGCAGTGCTTCCTAAACATATTGGCTGGGGTTCAAGAAAGGTATACAAGGGGGAAAATCACACAGCTGTTGCTTTCCTACCACTTTCGATGTCTCCATACAAACAGCTGAAGAGGCTAGTCTCTGTTTAAACAGTGGCTTGCCTCTTCAGCAATGGGAACTGTTCTTACCACTTTCAACACCTCCATACAAATGCTAGTCTCTATTTAAACAGTGGCTTGCCTCTTCAGCAATGGGAATTATTACCACTTTTGATGCCTCCATACAAACAGCTGAAGAGGCTAGTCTCTATTTAAACCATGGCTTGCTTCTTCAGCACTGTTGCTGTAAACAAAGCAAGGCTTTGACTGAACTCACGATGTCACTTATCTCCTTTCTACAAAAGTAGTTAGAAGCACAAAGCTGGGCAATATTTTTCCTCTGCAGCGTTAACAACTAGTCTTCTAGGACAAGTCGTTCCAGTGCTTCCACATCGGTCAAACAAAATACCAAAGAGAGGTCAGTAGATTTAGCCATCTTCTACCCCTGCTCCTTAGCAGTCTCATAAAATTACATTCAATCACAATTTTTTTCCTCTAGAAGTTTCACATACACAAAAATATACTTTGATCATTTCACCAGAAGGCATAAACTGATATGAAACGCTCTAGAATGGATATCAGAAATATGTGAATTAACACCCTAATACTTCCCCCCCAACTGTACAGAATTTTGATTTCTCTCCAAACCCAAATAACAACAACCATTTTTTTAAAAAAATCACAAACAACACGCAACCCCAGCCTTTTCAAAGTTTTGCTGGCCTGGAGAAAACCATCACCAAGTTTGACTGCTGTCTACAAAAGAAGGCTATCAGCCATTTTATCAGTCAGCAGAACTTTGCTAAACCTGATCTGTGGAGATGAACAGTTAAAATATCAAACCCTTAGCAAGAACAAAAAGAAAAAGAAATTTATAGATCAGAATGAGTCTGCTGCAGGATTTAACCTTCGATGTAGCCAAACCCCATAATTCAACATAAATTATCTCCAGTGTATGGGGATGAAGCCACGCGTCACCAGAAACGAGTTTTTGGAACATGACGGACAGTCCTAATAGTATGACATGCTGAAGCTGTTCTTGAACTTGCCTGAATTTTACAATTTTTAATGAAATTTCGGGAAGCAGCTTGATGCCCGCTGACCTAAACTAGTACCTTCCCTGGTTCACTCAGCCCTACTCGGTTTTCCATCTAACTCTAGGCCTACTTCCACCCACGGTTCTGACTAGCGGTGGTTTCCCTAAGTATCAGGAAATGCTGGACTCTTGAGCGACAGTGCAAGGAAGAGTAGAAAAGGAAGTAAGTGGTACTGCCCCTGTTAATGCCCTAATTTCTGAGGCAGCGACCCAGCCTGTGGACGGCTTTGCAGAGATCCAACCCAAGCTGTGGCTAAAAAGAAGGGCGTGAGACCGAAGACATGTGTTCAGTGTAAGGATTCGTAGGAATAAAAGCACTGGCACACACCTGCTTATAGGAATGTTGTAACATTTATGTTTGGGGGGAGGACATTTCCACTGTTGTGGCTCACTGTTGAAGTGGGAGCCTCGATTTGGGGTGTCGATGGGCCAGTATTAAAAAAAAGAAAATCATGGCTAAAGGGTTAGAAGTTGGCACTCTAAAAGAGGCACTTGTCAAAAGCATCAATGAGCCACACCTACAAGCAGCAAGGCTTGAGTTCTGTAGCAGGATGGGGAGGACAGAAGGGAACCCGCGCAGGGCACCCACGGATCCAGCCACCCGGCTAGAGAGACTTAAAGGCAGTTAGATTGTCCGAGGATGGGGCAACACTTTCCAGCGACAGCCTTTTCCGCTACAGACCCTCCCCCCTTTGTCCCCAATGCTGTTCTGGAGGGTTTGGTGACACCCCCACCAAATAACTTTTCAGGAGGGCTCAGTGTATTGCAGTGGGAAGAAGGCACGGGAAAGGCCCATTCTGTAAAGCCCACAGATGACTGGCTACATCCTTACTCAGACAAAATTCAGAAACGGAAGCTGACTGAGCTTTGAAGAGTACCCCGGCCGAGGCGGGCACATGCAGCTTATGCCAAGCTGCCAATGAGGCAGAACTGATGGGACTCCACACCAGCTTGGTTGTGAACCACCCTTCTCTCTTGCTCATGCCTGTTACTCATGGGGGAACCAGGAGAGAAGAAAAGAGAAACTTTTCACAGGTTGGGGCCTTCAGTCCTACCTAGTGGACAGAACAGGTTCAACTCCTTAAGAGCTGATCTTATCCACAGTGGGAATTTGTCTGCGTGAGAGCACAGAGAATAATATACTAACAGAAAAAGGGGGTAGATTTGGTCTTTCCAGACCCCAATGTCATGTTAACTTATGGTGCTTCCACTTCACTAAGCACCTGTTCCCGCCCAGATTACACAGAACCTTCAGTGTGAATCAAGGCCTAAAAGAAAAAGTTGCCTCTCGTATGACCAGCATATCCCTCTCTCCTAGTGGGGTTGTTCTCATGACTGTGAGCCTTACCTGGCCAGGATACGACCCACTGAAGGTCAAGTTCACACGGGGGGGGGGGATAATGCCTAAGAGGCTGTGGACTGTGGTGAACTCGCACACACTCCACAGGTGGACAGGGGCAAACATTTCAGCGCCCTTCACAAAAACTGTCAGGCAAGGCTAGGAGGGGGGGGG
The DNA here is from genome assembly GCA_029375565.1 of Gekko gecko. Classification (NCBI taxonomy): domain Eukaryota; kingdom Metazoa; phylum Chordata; class Lepidosauria; order Squamata; family Gekkonidae; genus Gekko; species Gekko gecko. Next base: position 227,259,060 of record JAPDNY010000003.1, read on the forward strand.
AGTCTACAGAAGGCAATGACTGATCAAAAAGAGCAGAAGGAGATCTTGAGCCTGAACAATTTCAAAAGAAATTTCACCATCAGACGAGGGGGGGGAAATCAAGGGAGTTTTCAAACCGGGTTGTGTTGATTTCAAGGCCTTTTCTAGTTATTGCGAAGGCCGCCCCCTCAGGGTTTACGGAACTCAGATTTCTGTTCAAAGACACACATAATAAATAACATAAAATTTGTCCTATGGATTCAACACCCCCCCACACACTTTGAAATTCTGCTTGTCTGTAACAAAGAAAGTCAAAATTAACAAGGGATATCCAAATCATGAGGGACCAGGTGCCTTATCTGAGGCACCTGTAATGGGACATAAACAATACTGGGGGAAGGGGGCATGCTGTGTGGTCCCCGATTCATTCGGGGTGTACTTTCGGGGCAAGGTTCACACCTTCTGTCTCAGAGGATTTCTTCACCCCTCTCCTGCTCAGCAAGGAAGCGTGACCAAACTGGGCACACACGAACCACCCTTCTTAGTACTGGAACGACTCAATCTATACACCAATTAAGCCAATCGATGGTCGAGTCAGGTCGCCCAGAATTCTCAATTAACATGACTCGAGAATCAAGATTCACCTTTCCTATCATGCAAAGATAAACAAAATATTATGGGTTGGCAGAGGCCTATGGCGGAGCAGGGAAGGAGGGGCACGGAGGATGCCTCCCTCCACGAAATGTAGAGCTACATTTCCTCTCCCGAATACCATATGCCCAAATATCATACCCCTGAAGAGAATTACCCCTCAGCAAAAGGAAGAGCCGGTACCCACCACGGCGGTGGTCGGCGCTTTTTTCCTTCTCTCCCTAACACAATTTTACCTCAGACCACCAGTGACTTTACAAGGCCACAGTGAAATTTACGGATATGTCTGTACAAGTCGCCAGACTGGGTGAACCGTCTCTCGCACCATTTGCAGCCGTGCGGCTTCTCTCGCGTGTGCACCACCGCGTGCCGGCTGAGGTTGTGGGAATACTGGAAGCTCTTCCCGCACTGGCCGCAGGTGTACGGCTTCTCGCCCGAGTGTGTCCTCTCGTGTCTTTTCAAGGTGTACATGCAGGAAAAAGTCTTGCCGCATAGAGTGCACGTGGGGACGGACCCGTCGGGGGACAGCCGGGTCCGGCCACCGTCCTTGTCGCGAAAGTGAGAGCTGAGATGGAGCTGCAAGACGTGTGGGCTGGGGAAGACTTTGCTACAGAGGGGACACACGCAAATGTGGCCGGGAGGAACCAAGACGCCCGACGATAAGATGTCAGAGGAATCCATGTCGTCCTCGCTCGCCTCCCGCTCTTGATCCAGGTCCTCCTCCGGCACGTGAGAATTCCCATTTCCTGCAAACACGGTGCCCAGCCCCGTCATCAGGCTCTTGGCCGCGTTCCCAAAATGCTGGCTCTCCGGGCTCCCCACTTCCCCGTCCTCCTCCTCCTCCTCCGACAGAGACTCTCGTTCGTCTTTCACAAGAGTCTCGCTACCCTGCTGCTGGCTATCGGGCGCCAGCTGTCCAAAGACGTAGGAGGGGTGTAAGGCATCTCTCCCCGCCAGAGGCTTGAAAGACAAATCTAAAGCGCACTCGGCATCACTCGAAGCCAAGGGGTGGTTAAGAGACCTTTGGGACAAAGGTCCTCCCAAAGTACCCACGTTCGCTTTTGTTGTTTCAGCTGCCACGGTGTCCGATTCGACCTCAGTCAACACAGAGTTGATACACGCGAGATCAGAGGACCAGGCAGAATAACCGCTGCCCTTTTCTTTCCCGGAGGCAGGTCTTTCATATTCCGCAGCGGCAAATTTCTGTTTGCTCCCCGGGTCGAGCTCGTGCCCCAGGGGGACACTGCTGGCCGAGCCCCGCTCGTCCTTCTCCAAAGGGGCCCCGCCGCCGCCGTTCGCCTTCTCCTCCCCGCACAGCTCCTTATCTTTCAGCTTGCCCTTGCAGACTTTCACAATGTCGTACATGTGGAGGTAGCTGGCGGCGGCCAGCACATCTTCCACCGGCAGGCTGTTGAACTCCAGCTTGCCTTCGTACATGAATTCGAGCAGCAAGCCGAAGGCCGGGGCGGTGACAATGTCACTGTTCAAATGCACAATGTCCCTTTTGTCTAGCTGGTCCCTGTAGAAAAGATGGAAGTACATACTGCAGGAGGCGAGCACGGCTCTGTGGGCTCGGAACTGAGCGTCTCCAACTAAAACAGTACAGTCACACAGGAAACCCTGGTGACGCTGCTGACTCAGACACTGCAGTAACTGCCGGCTATGGTCTGGGAACTCCATTCTTCCTTCATAACCTGTTCAAAAACAGGAAAAACTTGAATGCCACTTAGACACCGCAGGGCTCCCAAGCAGCTGTTAACACACACAGTGGCTGTAGGGTAACCGGAGCTTTGGAGATAACAGTTCAACTGTTAATTGTCTATATAAACCGGGGAGGGATTTTTCTTTTATAATTCCTTTTTAAAAAGACGCTCCTCTCTTCCCCCCCCAACACCTGCTTCAGGAAACAGGAAAAACTTGCCTGTAAGTCAAGCAAAGTGTCTAGAAGACTTTACACCTCTAACCTTTGTCTTTTGATACATAAAAAGAGAAGACAGGCTTTGAAGTTTTAGACCTCCCTGGAAAACCTTAACTTTAGGGCTTGGCCATTCAGGGGCGGGGCGGGGGGGGGCTGTAATTTCATAAAGCAAGTGCATTTTGCACTCTTCACCCACAACCCCTTCCCATTTACACCTAAAAGAATCCAAAGCGCTTTCCCCCCTTTAAACCAACTCTATGTCCCCGCCGCCCAGCACAAGGAACCCCAACAAACATCCAACCTGGAAAGTTCCAAAAAAGCAAAACAGATGTGGGGAGTGAAAGACCCCCTCCCCCTGACCGGCACCTTAAAACTCGCCAGCTTTGGGGACACCCCGGCCAAACAGCTTACCTTCCCCAGCTGCCAAACAGAAGCCGGAGGGCTCATGTGGAGGAGAAGGAGGAAGAAGGCGCCCCCCCCCCGTTAAGTTTTGGAGAAGCGCTGGCTTCTGTAGAGGGCGATCACCCCAAGGGAAGGGGGAAGAGAAAAGGCCGGTTTTCTTCTCTCTCTCCCGCCCCCCCCCCGTAACGGAAGAATGCTTGGATGTGAAAGGGAGAGAGAGAGAGAGGCGAGCGTATGGGAGGGAGGGGAGGGAGGGGAGCGAGTGCTCGGTTTGCTAATTACACCGCAAGCTGGAGAGTCAGCTGCTCTGACTTCACTGCGATGGAAATGCTACCTCCAGCTGTGCCCCTTTTAATGCCATATGTTACTTCAAATCTAGCTACCAGCCAACCACAGCTTGCAGCCTTTTAAAGTTCCAGCAACAGTCACTCTCTCTCCCTCTTCCCCCCCCCGCCCATTTATAGGCATCTATTCAATCTCCAAACTTAAAACCCCGACTGACTCCTTCCCCTACTTTCTAAACTCCTGCCCTTCTCTTTCACACGCACACAGGCGCCCCGCTCCTCTTTCGCTTTCTTCCCCCCACCCCCCCGCCCGGGAAAGTTGCTGCAATAATCTTATTACTAGTTGCTCGCCAGGAAGGACGCGGCTTGACCTTTTGGAGAGGTGCAGGGCGCGCAAAGAGGGGAGAAAGTTGGGAGCTGGGGAAAGGGGGAGGGTAAACCTTGCAGGGCGGGTGGGGAGGGGACACACACATCCCGGTTCATGATTTCTCCGAGCTCGGCAGCTTCTCTTCCCCCCCCCCTTCTTTTTACAACTTTGCAAGCCAATCCAATCGGCGCCCTCTTTTGTGCGCTCTAGGGGGACACAGCGCATAAGAGAATCCAAAGTCCCCCAAATGGGAGTAGTTTAAAGGGGGGGGGGGGGGGAAAGCTGACCGCAGCTCTCTCTCCCCTCACCCCGTTCCATGCAACGGGAGAAATGTGCAGGGCTGGGCGAAGCTCGCCAACTTACCAGCTCGGCGGGGGGGTGGGAGCTCATGCGCTCCGGCGTCTCGCCGCGGTCCTCCTCTGCTTCTTCTCCGGCTTCCTTTCCCTCCCCCGCCCCAGATGTGCCTCCCCCGGGTAGCCGCCGGGCCGTTTCTTGTTGCTGGCAACCGAGCCGCAGCCGCGCTCCCTGTGTGTGTTGTGAAGCAGGTTGTTAGCCAGGGCGCTCTCGCGATACTTTCCCTCCTGTATTCCAGGCGTGTGAGATGTTGCCTGTGAGTGTGCGTGCGGGTGTGCAAAAAAAAAAAAAAAGCTTTTCTTCTTTGCGCCCCGCTTGGCGCACGCACACAATAGCCAGTCCCAGCTCTCTGGCGGCGGCAGCTCGGGCTGACGCCTCTGCGGCCGGTGCTCGACTGGCGGCGGCTGCTTTGCAACCAAAAAGCCCAGCCAAGCCACCCCCCCCCCGCCCCAGTCTGCCAGGGCTTCTGTTCTGGGCAGCGGCAGCAGCTGCCGCGGCTGCTGCGTCCTCAGCTGCTTCTTTTGCATTTGCAAATCCTCCCCCCCCCCCTTCCTTCCTTCCCCCGTCCCGATCCCAACTCTCCGGTGGCGGCTGCGGCTGCTGCAGGGGCTGACGGGGAGGGAGGAGCGAGGCGAAGGCGGCGTGCGGAGCCCGGGATTCTTCGCAGCCGCTTCCAACAGCGCGAGGAGCCTGAGCGAGGGGTTCGGGAAGTCGGCCCGGGGCGCTCGGGCGGTGCAAAGATTTCTTTGCAAACAGGTGGAAGGGGAGGGAACACCAATGCGTGCATCTTGCAAAAAAAAAATATTTTTTTTTGCATGGGGGCTGATGAGCCAAATTTTAGAAAGAATAAGAAAACCGACGCTGCGCTTCGTTCTCTGGAGACTTCAGAAAGAAACCGGTCGCTGTTTGTTTGCAAACAAGGAGGGGGGCGGCAAAGGAAGCGGCGAGCCGGAATCTGAGAGGCCGGGGTCCGCAAGCGAACCTGCCGCTAGAGGACCGCGGGGGGCGAAGGGGTGTGTGGAGCCCGCGAGGCGCATAGCCCGCGCTTTTTAATGACCACTTGCGCGGAGGGGGTCTTCTTAAGGGTTTGGCGGCGTTGCCCACGGCAAAGGCCGGCTGAGCGGCGCGTCTCTCGGTTTCGACGGGGCTGCAGTGGCCGCCCCAAGACCGTCGTCCCGTGCGCGCGTATCGGGGAAGTGGCCTCGTTAAACTGTGTGCGCGCGTTTAGGATCAGCCTGCGCGCCACACCGATACGAAAATAAGCCGCAGTGTGATAGCGGGACTTTTTTTCCAAGTGAGCATTTTTTTAGTTTTAAGGGTTGCACTCTCTTTAAGCGGGCTGTCCTGAGTATGCTGAAGTGCGGGGAAATTGAACTTCCAGCCGAAAAGGACTGGGATGAGACCAACCACCTTCAAAAGTGGCCACTTTCTTTAGGGGAATTGACCCCTGGAGGTCGGTTGTAATTCTGAAAGATCTCCACGTCTCCCCTGGGAGGTTCGGCAGTTTTATAATAATCCGGGCGGCTCCAGCCGGTGGATGTTTACTCGGAAGTAAGTATCCGAATCCGATGACGCCGAGTGTGGTAAATCTTCCGAGACAACCTATGCGGGATCGCGACGTTGAGCCGCCCTCCCTTTGCGCACGCCACGGCGCGCGTGTTTACTCGGGAGTAAGCCCCCCCAATGGCGTTACGGAACGATACGCCACAGCCACATGATGGGATTTTGGTCCCCAGACGAGATCAGCCTTGCAGTTTTTATTCAAAAGTAAACATCATCGGCTGAGGTGAAATTTACTCCTGAGCAAACAAGACTTAAGTCGAGGAACCCCTCCAAAAATCGGACTCGACGGAGCGCTTATTTTTGCAGTATCCTGGTGCGCCGCAAATCGGCTCGATGCGGAATTTTGCATGTTGCTTTAGAGTTGCCAACTCCGTGCGATTTAGGGCGTGGAAGCGGGGAGGGCGGGGTTTGGGGATGGAAGGACCTCAGTAGGGTTCAATTGCTGTGAAATCTACCCTCCAAAACATCCATTTTATCCAGGGGGACTGTTCTCTGTAGTTTGGAGCTCCGCTGTAATTCCGGGGGGTCTCCAGATCACACCTGGAGGTTGGCAACACCAAAACATCCCCTGGTCACTGCAAAATAATCCGAACACGCCTGCCTTTTCTGCCACCCTCTCCCTCCCCAGCAGGAAGTTGGCAAGAGTTTTGCTTTCGAAAATTACTACACGTTTTGCATAATGGCACCTCGCCTGATTTGCAAGTCGGGATGCCAGCCTCCAGGTGGGAACTGGAGATCCCGAATTATAGCTCATCTCCAGACTAGAGGTCAGTTCCCCCTGCAGAGAAAACGGCTGTCTTGGAGGGTGAACTCTGCGGCATTGTCCCCCACCGAGGTTCCTGTCCTCCCCAGGCTCCATCCCCAAACCCCCAGGAGTTTCCCAGCCTGGATCGGGCAACCGGACCCGCCCATCCGTCCCCTGCTGGTGGCCGGGTGGGCGGGAGGACTTGGGAATGTTCGCAAGACCTTCGTCAGCCGGCGACGCTAAATCCGGAGGCGCAGCAGCAACTTCCAAAGTTGCCAAGCTTCTCGGTGCTTCCAGCTGGCTTGTTCGCCTTTCCCCGCAGAGACTCCCGCGCCAGCCGTGGCGGCATTCCCACGTGCTCCAAGCTCTTCGGAGCAGGGGGCGGGAAGGGGGGGGGGGCTTGGGAGCTGCCGCAGCGGCCGGCCGGCGCCTCTGCCGGGAGGAAGCGAAGGCGCAGCGGCGGTGCTGTAATCCGGCCCGCGTGGCTTTGCTGGCGCGGAGAGTCATGTGACGGCCGAGGGGACGGGGCTCGCCCATGAGGTCTGCGCTTGAGAATAAGCATGATGCAAGTTTGAGATCATCCCGGCGGGGTTTGTTTGCTTCTTAGCGCGGCGCTGACGGAGTCCGTTTCCCAGCTGCAAAAGAGGCGGGGGGGGGGAATCTGGCGGAGGAGGGGCCTCCTGATGTCGGAAGAGAGCCGGAGAAGGCGAGACTCGGAGAAAGGGGCTTGTGGCTTTGTCCGGGACTTGCCGCTTTTAAGTTTGAGCCTTGAGGCGACCAGCGCGTGATTTAGAGGCATGTGGTGGTAGCTTGAAAAGTCTGCACCTGTTGAATTGTTGTGCTGCTTGTCCAGCTTTTCAGGAGGGCCGCCTGCAGGAAGAAACATAGAGCTAGAAGTGATCCCAGGGGTCATCTAGTCCACCCCCCCGCATAAGGCGGGAAATTCACAGCCCCCCCAAATGTTTCCTCCTCTATGTCCTGCGGGGCAACCCCCAAAAAATCTCCATGATCCCAGAGTAATTTGGCCTGTAGGAAAATTCCTTCCAGACCCCAAAGAATAAGATGGCAACCCCATCTCAAAATGTAACTTCCGTCTCCCCCCCCCCTGCCAGGGAAGGCTTCTGTGTTCCCATAGCTGCATGACAAACAGAAATTCAAATGAGGGAGCTCTTTTCTGGGGGTAGAGAAGCCGTGTTAAGGACTTTCATTTCTGCCTGGTACTCCCTGGTAGTGTTTAGGGTTACTTTGAAAGGGGGGCAGGTAAATCCAGAGAGGACCAATTTGTCCATAGCTGTAAGGGTTAAATGGAACCTCCACGTTCAGAAGCAGTATACCAGTGCCAAAACATGAAGGATGGACAACAGAAGATTAATCTTGCCTTGCGCGTGAACTTCACAAAAGGCGTCAGGGCAGCCATATTTGGAACCTGGGCAATGGATGGGGGAACTTTGGTTTAACCGAGAAGGAAAAAAATCGTAGCCTTTGGAAGGAGCACCGTCAAGCAAGGCATATCCGTGGGCCTTTTAAATATTGCAGACCAGCAGCTGTACAAGACCCTGACCTGGTTGACCCTAACTGAGATCTCATCAGATCTCAGAAGCTACGCAGGGTTGGCCTTGGTTATTACTTGGATGGGAGACCACCAAGGAAGTCAAGGGTTGCCATGCAGAAGCAGGCAATGGCGAACCACCTCTGTTCATCTTTTGCTTTGACCTGGATGGCCTAGGCTCGCCCGGTCTCATTGGATCTTGGCTGCTAAACAGGATCGACCCTGGTTGGTATTTGGATGGGAGGCATCTGTAGCTCAATGGACTTGCTCTGGCCTGCCAGCCCTGTTCCGCCCTGCCCTCCAAAGTTTTCCCAACACCTGGAGAGGCTTTTCTTTCTCTCTCGGGTAGCCTGCTGCCACCAGGTGACCTTTGTAGGAATTGCCCGCTGTGAGGGTCAGGACCAATGGTCCTTCTAAGCCGTGGAGTCTGGTGAGCAAAAATTCTGCTTTGTGAGCTACTGGCATTAAAGCTGTGAGCGAGCGATTTGGCTGCTGCATAGATTAGTTTGCTCTGGAGCCATCCTTCCTGAGGCAAGACAAAAATGTGTGAGCCAGAGGGTAAAAAACTGTGAAGTAGCTCACACTAACTCAGCTTAGAGGGAATACTGGTCAGGACTCTCAGCTTCTCTTCCAAGTTCTGAGGCCTTGCCTAGGTGTCTTCTGCTGCCCAGTGCCTGGTCACCATGGGGAAAATTTCCTGCCTTGTGCACCTCTGGAGGGATAGGCACTTGCCAACTGTCTTCCCCCTGGTGCTCCTGTTAAAATAGTGTATCCAAGACGATGGAGGTCTGTGTGGTACAGAGAACCACAACCAGCATCCAAAGTTATAAAGTATTTATTAAAAAGGAAATGTTCACAAGCATACTTTTAGCACAGCACCAGAATGATCAAGGGGTTCAAAAGAAATGGGTAAAACACAAATCCTCTGTCCATCTCCCTATACATGCCCTATCAGATATTAAAATATAGGACAGGCTCCTTAGCTTAGGAAGTTACAGATCTCTACAGAGTAACCATTACCGTGAAGCTTCTGCTTTGCTCCCTTGAGGGAGCTTCTGCTTTGCTCCCCTGAGTTTTATCACCTCTCTTTCCCCCACCCACTGACCAGGCCAGGTCAGAGAATCTTTTCCTGCAGTCTCCAGAATTTTCTTCTTGAAGCCTCTCTAGTATTTAACACCTCCAAATCTCTGTTCTCCGCTTGGAGAATTGGGGGGGGGGATTGACCCACCCATTATCTCTCCTGCTAGATCTGTTAGCATTTGTATAAGGTTAAGCTGGAAAGCAGTTGGCCTGTCTTCCTCCCCTTCCTGCCTGTTCTCTACCCAGAGAGGGAAAAAAACCATTTAAAACTTGGAGTGAAGGTTTTGCCCATTTCAAACCTCCAAAGAAAAACTGCATTTCTTCATACTGTCAAGGAATTCCAGGGTCACTATGTAGAGGAAGACAATCTCTGTTAGTCTTTTGCCTTGAAAACCCTATGGAGTCATCATAAACTGGCTGCAGCTTGAGGCCACTAGATACACACACAGAGAGAGAACTGTACATAAGAGAAGCCAATGTTGAATCGGACCAATGGTCCATCAACTCCAACACTCTGTCACACAGTGGCCAAAAATACCAGGTGTCATCAAGAGGTCCAGCAGTGGGGCCAGGAGTCTAGAAGCCCTCCCACTATCCCCCCCCCCAAACATCAAGATGGAGACTTCCTATCTATACCTTGTGGCTAATAGCCACTGATGGGCCTTTGCTCCATATGCTTATCTAATTCCCTCTTGAAGCTGTCCATGCTTTTAGCTGCCACCACCTCCTGTGGCAGTGAATTCCATGTGTTAATCACTCTTTGGGTGAAGAAGGACTTCCTTTTATCCGTTCTAACCCGACTGCTCAGCAATTTCATGGAGTGCCCACGAGTTCTTGTATTGTGAGAAAGGGAGAAAAGTACTTCTTTCTCGACCTGCTCAATCCCATTCATAATCTTATAAACCTCGATCATGTCACCCCTCAGCCGTCGTTTCTCCAAGCTAAAGAGCCCCAAACGCTTTAAATCATTCTTCACAGGGAAAGTGTTCCAACCCTTCTATCATTCTAGTTGCCCTTTTCTGCACTTTTCCCAATGCTATAATATCCTTTGTGAGGCGTGGTGACCAGAAATGTACACAGTATTCCAAATGTATTCGAGCTGTGTAACTGGTACAAGCAAAACACAAGCCTAAAAAGAGTTTTATGATGCTAAAGATGTGGGGTCAAATATGGCACTACTGTACCTGTACATTTTTTTGCCATGGAGCAAATTCTGTCCGGGGGGGGGATTGAGATCACAAAAACGGCATGATTGAAAGAATTAACTAATCCTCCAAGTTGGGGCCCCGATCTCTCAGTAGCTACTTACAACTGTGTGTGTTTAAGTGCCTTTGAATAATTTCCGAATTATGGCGACTCTATGAATTAATGTCCTATTTTCAAAATCCATTCTCAGGTCTTGCAAACTGATTTTACAAGGGGGGAATAACAGTGAGAGATCTATTCTTGAGTCTTCCTTCTGTTTAGGCCCATAAGGTGGCAGAATTTTTCCTGGACAGGAGCTCAGTTAAAAAAGGTGAACTTAAAACATCCGTTTGGGGCTGCTATCCACATTTTTCATAGTTTTTGAATTATTGAACACATTTCCATCCAGCTTTTCTGTCTCTTAGGTAGTTTGAAACCAACTAAGAGGAACGTGCTCAGAACAATTATAGAAAACCCTTTAAAATTACGATAATAAAAAAAGCGATCAAAGCCGCCGCAAAGGGAAATGAAAAAGAGCTACATACGGACAGTGATGGTTTTCTGTGTTCTTTCCATCGTCACATTGGAGCATCCACATGGTAGTTTCTCCCCCCCCCCTTCTTTGCCTCCCCTCCCCTCCCCATGACTACTGTTTTTACCCTGTTCCACTGGGTGGGCTTTAAAAAACAATCAGTAAATAACAGACCCGTTATGGCATTCGCCTACAGCAGTATGGATGGGAAGTTATAGAGAAAAATTGCAATAGCTTAAAATGGGTCATTGCTCTTTGGCTGTACTACAGATCTTTGGCAATTACCCATTTTTTTTAAGCCCCCAAACCCTGCAGGTAGCAGGTGAAGGGATGGCAACCTTTGGAGCAAGGAAAATGGTGCTGATGTGGGCGGGATATTATTATTATTATAGTTTAATTTTTTTTCCATTGACACGATTCCTTTCTCCCCAATATGGACCCAAAGCAGCTTAAGTCGTTCTCTTTTTCTCCAGTTTATTTGTTTACTTATTTCACCCTTGCAACAGCCCTGCAAGGTAGACTCTGTGAAATGCAGATACAAACTGTTTTTGATATTGTGCTCTTCAATTCAGAGTCAGAGCTGTCTGCTGGAGGGACGTGGGTGTTTTCAGTTTGCATACCTCTGGGTTAGGGTTGGCAACTCTGGATTGGGAAAAGTACCAACTGGAGAAGAGGAGATTGAATTTATACCCCACCCTTCGCTGGGAGTCTCAGAACAGCTTACAAACTCCTTTCCCTTCCCCTCCCCACAACAGACACCCGGTGAGGTAGATGGGGCTGAGAGAGTTCTTTCAAAGACTGCTCTTGAGAGAACAGCTCTGACAGAACTATAGCTTGCCAAGGACATCCAGCAGCTGCAAGTGGAGGAGTGGGGAATCAAATCTGGTCCTCCCAGATTAGAGTCCACACGCTTAACCACTACACCAAACTGGCTCTCTGGGTGTATATAAAACCATACTCTGGGTGTATATAAAAATATCCACTATTTTTGCCCTGTTTGCCCAAAAAAGATTTTCCCATGTGTGCCACTGAGAAAAGAGGAGCCTTTCTTAAATTTGTACACAAATTACAATTATGTACAGTGGTACAAAACCACTTGTGTATAACCTTTTTTTTGAGGGCAATTGTTAATACATTCAGGGGCATCTTCCTTCTGGGTAAATATAGTATCTCTCCACTGATTCTCATCTGAGACTGTATTTATAGTCTTTTTCACACCAGGCAGAGACTTTTAAAAAAATATTATCCCGGGCTTTTAATATTCTCCCGATGATCTTACCGGAGTTTTGCCATTTAATTCCCCTGTTTTCTCTGAGTTAGTTTTATATGAGCAAAATGTTCTACATACATTGTGTATGTTTTTGGATATTGTTTTGAAATGTTATTGTAAATTTCGTTGTCTACTTCAGAGAGTGTTTTGGGCAGATAAATATAGTTAAGGGTTTCTCTGCTGCTTCGTTACATTAAATGTTCAGGGCAGCTTTCATGAATGCCCCAAAAAACATGAGTGCACATAATAGGCCACACCCAACAACAGAAACTCATTAGCATATTAGGCCACACCCCCATGCCTCCCCTTGGTTTGTCCAGGCGCCCCGTGGCTGTGGGGAGCCCTGGCAAACTGGCCCTTGGACAGGCCAGGGGAGGCATGGGGAGGCATTTAAATACCTTCCTGATCCTTCCAGCCCCCCCCTGGCCTGCCTGCCTTGGAGTCGCTGGGGGGGAGTCACTCTCCAGGCCTTCCCTCTGGCCACGCACGCAGAGGTTTTGGCTGTAGTGGGTGTGGCCAACACTGAAACCAGCCGGAACTCCGTTCCTGTGCGTTCCTGCCCAAAATTAGCCCTAGTAATAAGGAAGTCACTGTAAAAGCAAGCAGCTTAGAAACGAGAGAACGAACCATAAAACACCAAGGGTTGCCAGTTTTGGATTGGGAATTCCCTGGAAATTTGGGGGGCGAAGCCTGTGGAAGGTAGAATTGGAGGGGGGGGACCTCAGCAGGGTACAATTAGAATTAGAGGTTGCTGATATGGTTGCCAACCTCCAGGGAGGACCTGGGGATCCCCTGGAATTACAGCTCATCTCCAGACTACAGAAATCAGTTCCCTTGGAGAAAATGGATGCTTTGGAGGGTGGATTCTCTGACATTGCACCCTACTGAGGTCCCTGTCCTCCCCAGGCTCCATCCCCAGATCTCCAGGAGTTTCCCAACCCGGATCTGGTAACCCTACACTCCTCATCCCCTGCCAGTGGTGAGAGGTACCTGTCAATCCTAGGCTGACTCCTTCGGTGAAGAAAAGTAGGTTTTTATACCCCGCTTTTCTCTACCTTAAGGAGAGAAAAGTGGAGGGAGAAAAATAAGGGGGAAATGGGGGCAGGGAAAATAGCCAGCACCCCAACACATTGGTGTCATTTCCCATGTGACCAGAAGTGGCAGCATTGCATCACCGGGGTTGCTCTAGCATTCCGGTCAAACTCTATGGTTAAACTCTATGATTAATGTGTCGCCGGCAATGTCATTACATTGCTGTTGAGCGCCCCCCCCCCAGCTCTTGAGTCTCCTGCCAGTTGGCATCTTTGTGCAGGCTACCAAAAGGGGAATCTGTCTTTGTAGCCTGGAGATCAGTTGTAATTCTGTGAGATCTCCACGGCCCTCCAAGAAGATGGCAACTCTGTCTCCTTCCAGGAGCTAGTAGGGCCTAGCCTTCTAGGTTTCCCTGTGAGGAAAGGGCAGCTGGAGAAGCCATTTAGAGACACGGAAGCTTCTCTGTTCTTCACATGAGAGCCAGTTTGGTGTAGTGGTTAAGAATGGCGGACTGTAATCTGGGGAACTGGGTTCGATTCCACATTTCTCTACATGAAGCCAGCTGGGTAACCTTGGGTCGGTCACAGTTCTCTCAGAGTTCTCTCAGCCCCCCTCAAATAAGTTTTTCGCGCCACCTAGTGGTGCATAATACTGAGAAGAGCTAGAATTTAAGGCTGCCAGACAATCTTAGGATCTCCTGGCTATACTACACACAGTGCATACGATATACTGTCCTTAGGGTTGCCAGGTCGCCCCCCAGTCACCGGCGGGGGATGAGGGGGTAGGGTTGCCAATTCCAGTTTGGGAAACTCCAGAAGGTTTGGGGATGGAGCCTGGGGAGGACAGGGACCTCACTGGGGTACAATGCCGTAGAGAGTCCACCTTCCAAAGCATCCCATTTTCTCCAGGCAAAGTTACCTCTGTAGTCTGGAGACGAGCTGTAATTCCAGGGGATCCCCAGGTCCCACCTGGAAGCTGGCACCCCTAACTGTACTACTCCACTCATCTGTGTTGAGAATTCCAGTTTTCGAGCACACCAGAAGTTCGCCAGGGTCTTGTGTACACACACGCATACACACCAATGCTCCCTCTAAGCCATGGAGTCATGTCAGTGAAAATTCTACTTTCTGAGCTACTGGCATTAAAGTTGTGAGCGAGCAATTTGGCTGCTGCATAAATTTGCTCTGGAGCCATCCTTCATGAGATAAGATGAAACCTGTGAGCCGGAGGCTAAAAAACTGTGAACTGGCTACATGGCCATGGAAACATCTTCGGACAGCGCTGGTTCATCGGCTTGGAAACGGAGATGAGCGCCGCACCCCTAGAGTCGGATTCGACTGGCTTTCGTGCAAGGGAAACCTTTACCTAGCTCACACTAACCCAGCTTAGAGTGAACACTGACACGCACGCACACACACACACACACACACCATGTTCATGCATATTTATTTAATTTATTTATTCATTTCTACCCCACTTTTTCCCCAGTGGGGACCCAAGGTGGCTTACATCATTCTCCTCTCCTCCATTTTGTCTCACAACATCCCTGTGCAGTAGGTTAGGGTGAGAATGTGTAACTGGCCAAAGGTCACCCAAAGAGCTTCCATTAGCAGAGTGGGGATTCGAACCCGGTTCTTCCAGATCCTAATCTGGCACTCTAACCACTACGCCACCACGCCAGCTCTCATACTGGAAGTTTAAAGCTCAGTTAATTGGAAGCTTTGGGGGGGTCTCGCCTTGTATTTGCTTTGCTCTTCATCACGCAACTTGGATTAACCAGCCAACATTTCACTGGTTTCCAAGCACAGAATAGTCGAGTGAATAGACAACGGGGTGCACAAAACGGCAACAATGAACAAATAAGTGAATAATGAACACCTGTTTCTCCAAGATGCAAAGAGGAGAAAAGAGGGGAGGGGGGAAACTCTTCTTAGGTACTGACCAATTTGCGCTGAAGATTCCCAAGTGGCAAATTCAAGATGGGTCACCATGTTAGTCTGTCTGCAGCAGAAGAAAACAGCAAGAGTCCAGGGGCATCCCGAAGGCAAACAGAATTCATGGCAGGGGAGGAACTTTTGGGAGTCCCTGTTCACTTCTTCAGATGCTGGTGCTTAAAGACTGCCAGTGACAGGGGAGCTCACCACCTCCCTAGGCGGCTGATTCCACTGCTGAACTACCCTTACTGTCAAAAAAGTTTTCCCCAATATCCAGCTGGTACCTTCCCGCCCTTAATTTAAACCCCTTCTTGTGAGTCCTCTCCTCTGCTGCCAACAGGAACAGCTCCCTGCCCTCCCCTCTAAGTGACAGCCCTTCAAAGACTTCAAGAGAGCCATCCTGTCCTCCCTCAACCTCCCCTTCTCCAGACTGAACATTCCCAAGTCCCTCAGCCTTTCCTCACAGGGCTTCTTGGTCTCCAGGCCCCTCCGATCCTCCTCGTCGCTCTCCTCTGCATCCGCTCCGTTCTGTCCACATCCTTTTTGAAGTGAGGCCTCCAGAACTGCACATGGTACTTCAGGTACGGCCTGAGCAATGCAGTGTATAGCGGGACTATGACATCTTGTGATTCGGATGTTATGCCTCTGTTGATACACCCCAAGATCACATTAGCCTTTTTTGTCGCTGCATCACACTGGCTGCTTATTTTTAACTTACAGTCCACCCATACCCCAAGATCTTGTTCACACACACTGCTACCCAGAAGTGTATCCCCCCATCCAAATGTAGTTCTCTACCTCGCCCATCTCCCCAGTGGGGCTTACATTGTTCTCCCCTCTGCTACTTCATCCTCGCAACAACCTGGTGAGGTAGGTTAGGCTGAAAATGTGTGACTGGCCCACGGTCACCCAGCGAGCTTCTATGGCAGAGTGGGGATTCGAACCTGGGCCTCCCGGATCCTAATCCAACACTCTAAGCACTACGCCGCTGTAAAACTCTGATTAGTGTCAGAATCTTGCTAAGCTGGGAAATAAGGGACTGTTCCTATGCTGGTGGTGGAAACTTCCACCAAGTCACGGCCAACTTACGGCAACCCATCGAGTTTTCAAGGCAGGAGACGTTCAGAGGTGGTTTGCTATTGCCTGCCCTCGTGTGGTGAGTGATCCTAGACTTCCCATCCAAATACTGGCCAGGGCCTACCCTGCTTAGCTTCTGAGATTTGATGAGACTGCATCAGCCTGGGCCATCCAGGTCAGGGTCAGTGTTCCCTCTAAGCTGAGTTAGTGTGAGCTAGCTCACAGTGTTTTAGCCTCCGGCTCACACATTTTTTGTCTTAGCTCAGGAAGGATGGCCCCAGAGCAAAGTAACTTATGCAGGAGCCAAATCACCTGCTCACAACTTTAATACCAGTAGCTCACAAAGTAGAATTTTTGTTCACAGGACTCCATAGCTTAGAGGGACCATCGGTCAGGGTGTTGTTATGTTACTGAGTTCCCAGAAGCATCTCCTGGATGCTATATGTGTAATTGTCTCTATCAGCAGGGACCTAAAGATGCACCCGAGAGAAGGAACTGTGATTTATTTATTTTTTCCTTTGGGCGAAAGTACAAAGTCCGACCACGGTGATCTCAGATTCCTAACTGGGCATCAAACCCTCAGGATATTTTGTTTTAAATGTCTGGCAAGTTACCTTTCGGTGAAAAAAATCACCCCTTTCTCTGAGCATAAGCAGCCTTGAGACGTGACAGAGTTGGGTGTCTGGAAAACACAAATGAATCAGCAAAGAGTTTCTCCCTCTTACACCCCCTTTTCGAGTTTCAGTCTGCGTGCAGATTCATAATTGCATCCCTATTAGCTAATAATCTCTTGGCTCATTTCACAAGCAACTATTAATTTATTTTTATTTTATTTTTTTGCATTGTATGCAACTCTCATTTCTTTCATGCCAACACAAGCCTCCAAAAAAGAAAAAAAGGTCTGCAGTAGGACAGACAAAATTCCCTGATATAACAACAATAAATGATGAGGATTGTTGCTTATGGAGATTAGTGCCAGAGGAATCCTTCACGTTGAGGGCTGTAGCAGTAGAAAAGAGCAAGAGTCCTTAAAGTCCAATAAAATTCGTGGCAGGGTAGGAGATTTCATTCATTTATTCGGGGCTATTCTTGGGCAGGAACGCACAGGAATGGAGTTCCGGCTAGCTCCTGAGTTGGCCACGCCCAGCAGGAACTCGTTAGCATAACAGGCCACACCCAACAGCAGAAACTCATTAGGATTGGCTACATTAGGGGTGTGTGGCCTAACATGCAAAGGAGTTCCTGCTACAAAAAAAAGCCCTGGGTTTTGACAACAAACAAGGTGAACAGAACAAGAAGCAAAAGGTGGGTGTGGCTGGATGACCACACTTCTGGTAACTTGGGGGTGTGGCCTAATATGCTAGTGATTTTCTGCTGTTAGGTGTGGCCTGTTATGCTAATGAGTTCCTGCTGGGCTTTTTCTACAAAAAAAGCCCTGCATTTATTTACTTATTTAGACTTATACTCCGCCCTCCCAGCCTAGGCCGGCTCAGGGCGGCTTACAACAGAATAAAACACACACATAAATTTAAATCATCCTAAAAACAGATAAAACATTTCAACATTTTAAACTGCTAGCATTTCATGACATTAATAAATTATTACATCATGGCAGCTCCTTTCGTCGTAGTGGTCTGCCCATTGATCTAATCTTGTGCAGCCAACTCAGGCTGTTCTTATAGCTTCAGGGGACATGGGTCTCTATCGGGGCGGCTCCTAGTTAAAGGCCTGGTGGAAGAGCTCCGTCTTGCAGGCCCTGCAGAACTGCACAAGGTCCTGCAGGGCCCTGATCTCCTCTGGGAGCTCACTCCACCAGGAATGAACTGCCACCGAGAAAGCCCTGGCCCTGGTTATAGCCAGCTTGGCATCCGGGGAGGCCGGTCAGGGCGACTCTTGCTCTTTTCCACTGCTACAGGCAGACTAACATTGCTGCCCATGTTGATCTATCTCCATTGGAGGCTGTGTCTGTGAAAGACCATGGGGGTAGGGATGCCAGCCTCCAGGTGGGGCCTGGAGATCCCCCAGAATTACAACTGGATAAATGGATAAATTGACTCTGATGTTGAAAGGGCATGATGAATCAGCCTTTATAAATACGTGGCAACGCTTTTATGACTGGTATGACCAGAGAGAGAAGGATGGAGAGAAACAATAAGGATTCAACACTATTAGCTTTGTGTTAAATTAGAAATGGATAAGATAGAATGATAGAATTTGTGGATACAGAGGTAAAAGAATGTAACACTTAGGTTGGCAAGGGGGAGGGAATTTAATTGGGTGATTTGCTTTGGGAAGTTTAGCCCCGGTGAATGTTGAATGTTGTATTTTGTGTGTGTTTGTGTAGTGTTAAGGTTTGTATTGTGTATTGTATTGTATTGGGTGTGATTGTATTTGTGTTATGTTTTGTTATGTTGTTGTGTTAAAAATAATAAAAATGCCTCTTTTAGGGGCGCTTAAAAAAAAAAAAAGAATTACAACTCTCCTCCAGACTATAGAGATCAGTTCCCCTGGAGAAGATGGATGCTTTGGAGGGTGGACTCTGTGGCACTGTAACCCACTAAAGTTCCTGTCCTCCCCAGGCTCCCCCCCCAAAAAAAATCTCCAGGACTTTCCCTAGCTGGAGCTGGTAACCCTACCCCCCCATCCTTCGCTGATGGCTAGAGGGACCTGGCAACCCTACATGTGGGTCAGGGGTCCACAACTTTTTACATTTCAAGAGCCGAGCTATGTCTTAAGACCATAAGAATATAAGAGAAGCCAATGTTGAATCAGGCCAATGGCCCATCTAGTCCAACACTCTGTCACACAGTGGCCAAAAATACCAGGTGCCATCAGGAGGTCCAGCAGTGGGGCTAGGACACTAGAAGCCCTCCCACTGTTGACCCCCCACAAGCACCAAGAATAGAGTGCATCACCTGTCCCAGACTGAGAGTTCCCGTCTATACCTTGTGGCTAATAGCCACTGATGGACCTCTGCTCCATATGCTTATCTAATTCCCTCTTGAAACTGTCCATGCTTGTAGCTGCCACCACCTCCTGTGGCAGTGCATTCCACGTGTTAGTCACTCTTTGGGTGAAGAAGTACTTCCTTTTATCTGTTCTAACCCGTCAAAATTAAGAGCAAGAGATCAGTGAAGATCCAGTACAAGAAAGTCCACTTGCGTAACTGAGATGACAAAACTTGATACTATGGATAAAACAGTTTCTCCAATGCAAGACTAGGTTAAACCGTAAAAAAGAGAGGGTTGTTTTATATTTGCATACAAGTTACAGTTAAAAAAAATGGTTTTGGATTTATGACTTTTTCTAGAGGGGGCGTGCTGTAAATATGGTAATTGACAAGTTGATTAATTTACCATACAGTTTCTGCAGCCCAAACACTGGTTGTTGTGAGTTCTCTTATCAGGAAGGGGCACACACAAAGACAAATAAGAGGGTTCCAGAGGAAATCAAGCCTGACTTCTCCCTAGAAGCTAAAATGACTAAACTGAGGCTATGGTACTTTGATCACATCAAGAGAAGACAAGAATCACTGGAAGAGACAGTCATGCTAGGAAGAGTAGAAGGCGGCAGGAAAAGAGGGAAACCTGATAGGAGATGGATGGACTCAATCATGGTAGCCGCGGTCCTCAGTTTGGAAGACCTGAACAAGGCTGTTAACGATAGGATGTTTTGAAGGTCATTAATTCATAGGGTTTCCAAAAGTGACTTGACAGCACATAAAACATGCGCACACAAGGTCTCACGATAGGTCATACATATACACAGGACCATCTTATTTTAGTGCATGAGCCTGAATTGGCGGATGGTTCGCACTTAGATTACTGGCAACTGTTCATCATTTCTCTTTCTGTAGAGCATCTCTAAGAAACCTTTTATCCCCATATTCCTCTTTGCCTGCCATTCACTTTGCATACAGAACATCAGAAGAGCCCTGCTGGATCAGACCAGTGGTCCATCAAGTCCAGCATCCTGTCTCACAAAGTGGCCAACCAGTTCCTCTGGAGGGCCAACAACAGGGCTTAGAGGCCGAGACCTTCCCCTGATAAGAACATCAGAAGAGCCCTGCTAGATCAGACCAGTGGTCCATCGAGTCCAGCATCCTGTCTCACACAGTGGCCAACTAGTTCCTCTGGAGGGCCAGCAACAGGGCACAAAGTCTGAGGCTTTCCCCTGATAAGAACATCAGAAAAGCCCTGCTGGATCAGACAAGTGGCCTTCCCTTGGTGTTGCCTCCTGGCTCTGGGATTCAGAAGTTTAGCACCTCTGACTGTGGAGGTTCCTCTCAGTCACCATGGCCATTGATAGACCTATCCTCCATGAATCCGTCTATTACAACATCCGGCATCAAATTCCACATTTTATAAGAACATAAGAAAAAAAGATGGCTGAGGAGAGCCGTGATAGAGGTTTATGAAATTATGCATAGAATGGAGAAAGTGGAGAGGCAGAGCTCCATCTCCCATAATCCTAGAAGGGGGTGGGGGCACCTGATGAAATTGTTGGTAAATAGATTCAGGACAAACCCCTGAATTCACTGACAGCGATGGCCATGAACATGTGTTTTGTTTTGTTGCTGTCAAGTCGCAACTGACTTATGGAGACCCCATAGAGTTTTCAAGGTTCAAGACATTCAGAGGTGGTTTTCCATTGCCCGCCTCTGCACAGAAACCCTGGACTTCTTTGGTGGGCTCTCATCCTAATCAGGGCTGACCCCACTTAACTTCTGAGATCTGACAAGATCAGGCTATCCTGGACTATCCAGGTCACAGATGGCTTTAAAAGGGGGCTAGACAGGTGCATGGAAGAAAAGTCCATCCATAGCTACAAGCCATGGTGACGGAAGGGAACCTCCGGGGGGAGCAAGCCTATGAATAGCAGTGCTGGTATGCAACACCAAGGGAAGCCCTCAGCCTGTGTGCCACTTTTGGCCCTGCAGGGCAACTGGTTGGCTGCTATTTGAAACACAACGCTGGACTAGATAGACCAAAGTTCTGATCCAGTAGGCTTTTCTTTTGTTCTTATGAACCTGGGATTGTTCTGCTTTCCAAGGAGATACTCAATGACCGAGCCACATCCTCTCTCCAATGGATTAACCTGGATTAGGCCCTGGATTAGATCCTTAAAGGTAAAAGGATGACTTGCTGGCGAGCAGGATCAAGACAATCCGTGCTATTTATTATTATGTTGAGGGAAAGTTGGGCGATGAAGAAAGTTGAAAGGAAGAAAGTTGATTGATTTGAAATGGGTTGGAAGAGAGTTTTGCAGATACTGTGGACCACCGAAAGGACAAAGAAGATCAATCAAGCCTGACTTATCCCTAGAAGCTAACATGACTAAACTGAGGTTCTCTAATGGCTGCCGTCACTCTGGTATGGGTCTCCTCGGGAGGGCCCAGAGCACCCACCCTACCCCTTTATACGCTTCTTTTCCAGCAGGTTTCCCTTTGTTGTTGTCATTCGGTCACACAGTCGGGTCCAACTCTTTGCGACCCCATGGACCACATCTCGCCAGGTCTCCACCATCTCCGGAGTTTGCTCAATTCCATGTTCGTTGCATCGGTAACACTGTCCAACCATCGACCAAATGAGGTGTGAGGACCCTGGCAGAGTAACAGACTATTTTTATTAAATAGATTTAACAACAGTTGTAATGTCATAACATGTAGGCAAAATGAGCACAGTAAAGGTAGGTAAACCATCAAAATAAAAAACCCTAACGAATCTGACTATACTGTATGTTAAGTGTGCGACTCAACAAGAGGCAGTGATTTCAGCAAAGTGATTCAGCTTTATTTGCAACAGCAACTAGACGATCAGAACACAACAACAACACACGACCACACAAGACAAGTGGAGCACAGCTCCTTCTTTTAAACAGTCTGGGCTATCTAAGCCACACCCACAGATAAGTTAACATCCAATGGCATAACAGAGATAAAGGCCAATCAGGTCTGTTCCCTCCATAAACATGTTTACAATTGTGATTGGTTGCTTCAAACCATTCCATAGGAACGCCCAATAGAAATGTGACATCTTACGATCCTCTGTATAGAATCAAGGTTAACAGCAAAGTATAGGCAGTGTTCACAGTTAAGACAGTACACTGTACCTAGCTTTCTCTAGAAATTTGGCCTCAAATTGACTCATCGTTTTTGGATGAGGGATCCCTCCATCTGCAGCAGCTTCACACTGGCTCTGCTTCCTAGGATTGAACCACCTGCCACTTTCGGCAAGGCCTTTTATTCCTTCTTCCTAGGCAACCCCCTCTACTCCTCTGCTGGTGTAAGTTTTCCCTCCATATCCCCTGTTTGCCAATCACAGGGTCCAGAGGGTGACCTGGGAAATGCAGGCCCTGCAGTCACTCTAATACAGGCTTCCTTGGAGCCACTAGGCCGCCCTAGAGCCTGTAGGCTGCACTGCTATAGGCCTAGGATCATGACAGTACCGTAGTCACATTATGAGAAGATGACAGTCACCGGAAAAGACAATAACGCGAGTAAAAATTGAAGGCAGCAGGAAAAGAGGAAGATCCAGCATTAGATGGATTGACGCAATAAAGGAAGCCACGGCCCTCAGTTTGGAAGACCTGAGGAAGGCTGTTAACAATAGGATGTTTTGGAGGACATTAATTCATAGGGTCACCATAAGTCGGAGCCAGTTTGGTATAGTGGTTAAGTGCGCAGACTCTAATCTGGGAGAACCAGGTTTGTTTCCCCATGCCTCCACTTGCAGCTGCTGGATGACTTTGGGCAAGTCATAGTTTTGTCAGAGCTGTTCTCTCAAGAGCAGTTCTCTCAGAGCTGTCTCAGCCCCACCTACTTCACAGGGTGTCTGTTGTGAGGAGGGGAAGGGAAAGGAGTTTGTAAGCCACTCTGAGGGTGCGGTCAGACGGCGTGCTGGGAGCAGTTTAAATTGTTCCAGTCCCAGTGCGGTTTTTTTTAACCTGGAGAATCACGATCACACTCAGCTCCTTGTTCCAGATTGCTGCGCAGCCACATTGCGCCCTGCCGTCCACACGCGGGACCGTGCGTCAGTGTTTTTTCTCTCTCTCAGTTTGGGCATGCGCACAGGCGGCCACCTGTAGAATTAAAATTTTCGTGTGTGCGCAGAACAGCAATTTCCACTTCAACCCAACTGCTGTAACACTTCCTTTTAAACTTTAAAGGAACACTTCCCTTTAAATTTTTACCCTGAAACTGGCCTCCGTGAGATCCCGAACTTGTCTAACCAACAAAACTAGGCACCATTTAAACATTGTTTTTAATAATGTGGGAGCGAAGTTCCGCCTGTGTGCATACCGCTGACACTAAAATAAAATGGTGGGCAAAGCGGAAGCCTCGGGCTTTCGAGTGGAAGTGGCTCAACACCAGAGGAGCGATCAGATGTCAGAAAAGTGTGGCTAGAACCGGATAATTGGGAAAACACCACTTGGGGACCTGGCAACAAAATACTCCGTTCTAAAGGGAGTTTGAGCTGGAAAGCGACAGCTGGGGACGGTGCACAGATGTTGGGTATGTGAATGTGAATATAAAATCCATTACTGAAGTGTGCCGAAAGCAGACTAACCGGCCCATCTGAACGCACCCTGAGACTCTGAGTGACGGGCCAGGTATAAATCCAATCTCTTCTTCTCTTCTTCTACTTAAAACACACAGGCCCTGGTTCAAATTCCCAGCTACCCCTGATTAACTGTGCATCTGCAGTTGAAGGTGAAGCGACAACCAGGTCTAATTTCTCACCAAGAGTGTGAGATAGAAGGAAGAGAGAACAGGGAGGTACACGGGCATACCCAACATCATGGCTGAATGTTCGCTTGCTGCGATCTGTGAACTCAACCCCTGGCTCTCAGCTATCAAACAAGGAGTTTGATGCTTCCAAACCACTGTCAATGGCAGCCCCATCACTGAGCGCGTTGCAATAAAAGTTCTTAACGTTATGTGGCAGAAGAACATGTGCAAATGAGCCAAGTAATAAAAAGTGACACGAGGGAAACATCCTGTTGAAAGACGAGCACCGAAGCCAGCGTTGCTAAATATAAAGCTTGCACAATGCATTGTGTTAACAATTCCCGGGAGGCTTTTTTAAAAAGTCATGCCGGAATGGAAGGCAGTATGATGTATACAAAGAAGTTCAGCTGTCTCAGTAAGGTTTTTTTTGCCATTCCAGAGTGATGTGATCATTTGAGAGGTGCATGCGTCAAGATCACTTAACGTGGACCGGTGACTCCTTGCCAGCTTTCTTATATTCTCAGGATTCTTTATATTTTACATGCATTTCCTTTCAGCGTACCTGGCAGATGTCTTCATAAAATTCGTACTTTGTTTTGGATATTTAGGTGGGGTTCCTTACCACCTTGGATTTCTTTAAAGAAGATGCAGCTTTTATTCAGTTAAGGGGAATTTGGTTTCCTTGATCTTAGTTTATATCATCATCCATACTTGTGAATTTGTACTAATTACTGGGATTGCCAGTCTGGTTAAGAGCGGTGGACTCTAATCTGGAGAAGCGGGCTTGATTCCCCACTCCTCCTCCTTCACATGCGGCCAGGTGGGTGACCTTGGATCAGTCACAAGTTCTCTCAGAGCTGCTCTTTCAAGAGCAGTCCTCGAGAGAGCTCTTTCAGCTCCACCTTACATCACGGGGTGTCTGTTGTGAGGAGCGGAAGGGAAGGACATCGTAAGCTGCTCTGGCGAGTGAAGGTTGGGATATAAATCCAACTCCTCCTCCTCGGGATCGGACTCTCCATCCTGGGTTGTTTTGGAGGCCTCTTTTCTCGTGCCCTTCTCTAAGTGGAATTCATTAAGGTCTAGACCAGATTATCCTAGACCAGATCCCATTATTTCTGCAGCTAGAGAACAATGATGCATAATGTCACAACAATATCAATTTGATCCATTTTCACACACTAAATTAGCATTATGGGTCAATCCAGACGTAAAATTGGGGAGACATCTTTAGAGAAGACTTGGAACAATAGGGTCTTTTTACATTGGACCAACTGATAGATTATGATGATGAGCTGTTGTCATTTTCTCAGCTGAGGTCTATACGACGCGTCGACTTCTGTTGAATGGCAATATTTACAATTGCAACATCTGCCGGTATCTAAATATGGCCCCGCGGCATGAAGTGTCTCAGAGTCCCCTTTTGCTCTGGGAAACTCTGAGGCAGAGAACGAAACCTATACTATTCGTCTATAAATATTTGATTTGGATTAATAAATATGATATGCAGACTCTCAGAAATAAATGGAATAAATAGATAGATTACCTGCTTTTGCCGAAGCAATGGGATATGGCCTTAAAGTTTATACCAGCTGTCTTCATGGATCTTAAATTGCGACTTATTCAGCAACAAATTATGTTTAAGATATACACAGTGACTCTTTGGCAAAGTGTCTAACTGTTGATCTTGTAACTCAGAAGCCTTGCCCCTTAAACATACGCTTTGAGCTTGTCCAATCATTTAGTTTTTTCTGGGAAGAAGTTATTATACATATCAATTTCGTATTGGAATGTTCATTGATTTTTGAGGATGCTTATGTACTTCTAATTTACCTGCCTGTCTGTACTGGCTTGCAGGCTCTGAGTATCAAATTTCAGAAGTCAAGCAGGGTGGGGTTATGCATTCCAAAGTCAATAATAAAGTTGGGCAAGGTTATTCAGTCCAAGGTCATGTTTCCAAGAATTAGGCAAGGAAGAGTCAGTGGCTGAGCATCTATCGTACACATTGCATCCACGCCTAACAGCCTCTCTTGGCTGGTTTTTATAGTCTCATGCCTAAGGGTCATGCTTGCAGCCAGCTGCTTAGATGTAATCCTGCAACTACTCATCTTTGTCATCAGCAAGGAGCTGCTGTGAAGCCAGGAGGCATGCACTCTGCCTTCTTGCCTGTAGTTCTGTTCTCAGCCTCTGTCTGTGGCACTCTAAGGGTGTAGGAGATACTGGTGGGCTGGGAACAGCTAACTGAGGTTCACCTGCTGAATCAGGGCTGGAATGTGTGGGTGGCTCTGCACCAGCTGTTGGCTGTGAATCCTGACAAGCCTGCATCACATTCTCTTGCTGGTCAACTTCTGTTAATTTTAGGCTGGCTACATGGGGTTCTTCTTCTCCTGAGTCCTTGCTATTGCTGAACCCACAACACTCTCTCTTATGGGTTAACAAGTGGTCATTGAAAATGGACACTCTGTGCCCTTACTACAGCTAAAAGACTAGTACTACAACACGGGAGAGATAAATGCCCATCTCCTGTAAATCAATGGATTGAGGACCTTAGAATTCTATCAATATTTGAATGCATGGCATATAGATAGCAATAGCGTATGGACTTATTTTTAGATATTTGGAAATCATAGAATCATAGAACCACAGAGTTTACCCATCAGAACATCATGGGGAACCCCGTCAAAAGCTTTACTGAGACCCAAGTAAACAGTATCAACAGCATTCCTTCAACCCAGTAAGCTTGTCATTCAATCAAAGAAGGAAATGAGGTTGGTCTGGCAGGACCTGTTGGAGACAAATCCATGCTGACTTCTCCGGATCACCAAGTTGTCCTTTAGACGCTCACAGATTGATCCCTTTAAAATCTGCCCAAGTATCTTCCTTGGGACAGAGGTCAGATTGACTGGCTTTCCTGGGTCATCCCTCTTCCCTTTTTTGAAAACTGGGATAACATCTGCTCTGCTTCAGTCTTGTGGCATGTCTCCCATCCTTCAAGAGGTCTGGAAGATGATGGACAAAGGCTCTGCAAGCTCTCTAGAAGGTTCTTTCAGCACTCTTGGGTGTATGCTATCTGACTCCGGGGGATTTGTACTCATTCAGTGCAGCCAGGTGTTTCTCAACTACCTCTCTGTCCATGTCAGCCAGCAGCCTGGCCTCCATCTCTGGTACCAACTCTAGATGAGCCTGTTCCCTTCTTCAGGGAAAGAACCGTTTAAGCGTAGATCTGCCACCACTGTTGTTACATTTTTGTCTCTATTTTATGTATATTTGATTTTTTCCTTTTTCTAAACTCTACTTGGTTTCTGGATTTTAAGTCCCCCTCCCTCGTTCTTCTCTTTTCTTTTCTTCTTAGGCTGGAACTATCCTTGTAGCAGAATATGAGGCAGCCAGCACGGTGTAGTGGGGGCCAGGTTCAAATCTCCACTCTTGCTGGGTGACTTGGGGCCAGTCATATGATCTTAGCCTAACCTACCTCACAGAGTTCGACAAACCTGAGGAAGCGAGAACGGTGTTGTAAGCCACATGGGGGGGGGGGGGAGTGGGGGCATAAATACCCCTCAAAAACAAAGTGGTATTATAGAGATAGCAGAATTGACAGTGCCACATAAAAGTGGGGGAATAATATTCCTGAGTGTTCCCCCTACTTCAAGAGAAGAGAGGAAGAGAAGAAGAAGAGATTGGATCTATACCCTGCCCTTCACTACCCGAAGGAGTCTCAGAGCAGCGCACAATCTCCTTTCCCTTCCCCTCCCCACAACAGACGCCCTGTGAGGTAGGTGGGGCTGAGAGAGCTCTGAGAGAACTGCCCTTGAGGGAACAGCTCTGAAAGAACTTGTAACTGGCTCAAGGTCACACCAGCAGCTTCATGTGGAGAAGTGGGGAATCAAACCCGGTTCTCCCAGACTAGAGTCCACGCACTTAACCACGACACCAAATCACTACACCTGCCAGTTGAAAATTAGCGGTGACACTTGCTGAGAATTTCAGCTGGGGTTTGATTCCCCACTCCTCCACCCCATGAAACCTGCTGGGTGACCTTGAGCCAAGTCACCGTTCTCTCTGAACAGTTTCAGCCCCACCTGCCTCACAAGGGGCCTGTTGTGGGCAGTGCAGTGTAATGGTTAAGAGCGGCAGACTTTAATCTGGAGAACCAGATTTAATTCCCCACTCCTCCTCCCCATGAAGCCTGCTGGGTGACATTGGGTCAGTCACAGTTCTCTCAGTCCCACCTGCCTCACAAGGTGTCCATTGTAGGGAGGGGAAAGGAAGGTGATTGTAAGACTCCTGAGGGTAGAGGAAAGCAGGATATAAAAATCTATTCTCCTTTTCTTCGTGGCAAACAAATCCTGATTCCTTATCTAGTATATTCCATCTGTAGAGGAAAATCCAAGTCGCGTTCAAACTTTTGTCAATACAGCTGTGCTTGTTAAGGACTTCAACCATCTGAGGACCACCTGCCCGGAAATGCCGGACTTGCCCGCCGGCTCTTCCCTGACTGTTTCTTTTATGCTATCTTGCCACTGGGTGTTGTTGTTGCTTTCTCATTTCCTGCCCTGAGGCTGAAAATGAGACCTTTGGTTTTTTATTATTATTTTGGTGTTTGGTTTTCAAAGATTTTTTTAAAAAACAGGCTCCTGAGGGAAGTAAATAGTAGTCAGAAGGGCAGGTGTCAGCGTTCTCAAGGTCAAAACAGAAAGACACCAAGGAAACCAGATAGATGTATGTTGGCAGCCATGTTGGTCTGAAGCAGGAGAACCAAGTTTGAGTCCAGGGGCACCTTTAAGACCAACAAAAGTTTTATTCAAGGTATAAGCTTTTGTGTGCATGCACACTTCCTCAGATACATTGAATTGGAAGTTAACAGTTCATATATATAGGCAGATGCCTCTGCATAAGTGAACAGCAAATCAGCACACAACTTAATCAACATACTTTGACATATGGAAAGACTAAACAGCAGTAACAAGCGAAGTTTCATACGGTCACCATTTGTTTGAATTTAATTAGGGGAAAAGCAGTGAAGTAATAAATAAATATGTCAAAATACCTATTTACCTAAATTTGTCAAAATACCTATTTTGACATATTTATTACTTCCCTGATTTTGACATTTTTATTACTTCGCTGATTTCCCACCCCCCATTACATCCAAACAAATGGTGACCCTATGAATTTCGCTTGTTATTCCTGTGGAGTCGCTTTGGCCCTTCCTTGCTTTCTGTATTTCATCTTATATAGGACCTCTCTTCTTCTCTGTCTTATCTGGGCCTGGAACTGAAGCAAGTTAAACCTTTTTAAAGTTAATCTGTTCACAGTAAGTTGAATGTATCTACATGAATGTGTTATATAAGATGTGCTTCTATTTTTGTAAGTAAAATTTCTTTCTCTTGTTACCATTGGAGTCAGATCATCTTTGTAATTTGCATGTACAGCATTTTGCCTTTACTGGGAAACGTGGAGGATCGGTGGTACTGTGTAACGCTTATGTGCTTACATTTAACCCAATCAGGCTAGGATCTGGGAGACCCAGGTAAGAATCCTTGTTCTGCCATGGAAGCCTGCTAGGTGACCCTTGGCCAGTCACATGCTCTCAGCCTAACCTACCTCACAGGGCTGTTGTGAGGATAAAACGGAGGAGAGGAGAACGACGTAAGCTGAGGAGAAAGGTGGGGCCTAAATGACATAAAATTAAAGACTGATCTTGACAGACCAATGATTGTCTGACTTCAGGGTAAAGCAGTTTCGTGTATATTCTTAAGAATGTAGATTTATTTGTTTCAACCATTTGTCAGCTGCCTTTCTCCCTTGTGGAGCTCCAGGTGGTTTACCATATAAACAAAACGTTACAAAAACACAAGAAAAACAACAATTCTAATAACCACAAAATGTGCAGGTTGAAAACTTGTTATGTATTATTATGTATTGTATGCCTGAGTTTCAGCTAAAGCTGGTCTCGTGTAAAGCACGTTCTGATTGGCTACTCTGCGCAGTAGACCAATCAGAACATAAGAGAGGTTCTGGAGGGAACTGAATTCATTGGCCTTTATCTAAGCAGTTTAATTGGTTATTAACTTACTTAGGGGGCGTGGTTATAATCACCTGGAAAGTTTAAAAGGGAGCCTTCTGCTCTCCTGTTTTCGTGTTGGTTTCTGTCATGTTCAAATAAAGCTGAATCACTTGTTAAGAGCTGACTGACATCTCATACTTAACAAAACTCCAATTAGGAGTGCCAACAATACAAGCTAAATCAATAAAAATTCAATCCCAAATAAAACGGGCTTCAGTGAGGATTCCTGAGGATCGATGGTGAGGGGGCCAGGCGCACCTCCCTGGGGGAGGTTGTTCCATAATCGTGGGGCTGCCGCAGAGAAGGCCCTGTCTTGTATACCCACCAAATGAGCACCTTCAATAGGTGAGACAGTCAGGAGGTGTCAGCTCACTGCCATGTATTGTGGAGGGGGGTGGAGGAGGCTGGGCGGGAAAGAGACTGAATTCTTTGGAATGTTACTTTTGCTTTTCAGCTGTCTAAGTCTAGACTCTTATCTGTAGTTTATGTGCCTGACCTTGGTAACATCTCTGGTTACGCTGGGTCCATTACTATTCTGGTGGGCCCGACATGCCACCTTCATTGGCTCCCTTCCACCCCAATTTGCTTTGAATCCAGTATATCCTTCCCACCCCATGCTTTTCCCTTCAGTTTCAGCAGAGATGTCCTGCCAATAGGTTTCCCTTGCTCAAAAGCCAGTCAAGTCCAACTCCAGGGTTCTGGTGCTCATCTCCGTTTCCATGCCGAAGAGCCAGCACTGTCCGAAGACGTTTTCCATGGTCATGTGGCTGGCATGACTAGACGTCGAGGCACACGGAACACTGTTACCTTCCCACCGAAGTGGTACCTATTTGTCTGCTTGCAATTTCTTGCTTCCAAGCTGCTAGGAGCTGGAACCAGAGACAGGAGCTCACTCCGTCATGCGGCACTCAGGTCTCAAACTGCCGAGCTACTGACCTTCCAGCCGGCAGCTCAGCATCTTAACCACTTGAGCCACTGCAGCTCTGTTGTCGCTTGTTATTCCTGATCGATAAACTTCCTTTGTAAAGAAGCGAGTTGTTGGTTCTGATTGCTGTGGAAGGTGTCTCCTCACCATCTTGGAATGTTTTAAAAAGTAGCTGTTTAAAACAATTTAAATGTTAATAAATTCACAGAATTTTTTTTTTGCAGGGCAGGCTCCATTTTCAAGAGAGTGTGTGAAGATGGCTGGCAACAGCAAGGCAAGTCCTCTGCTCGAGAACATGGAGTGAGGGGTTAGGGTTGTGAGCTCCAGATTGGGAACGATGTGGAGATTATGGGGGCAGAGCCTGAGGAGGGCAGAGTTTGAGGAGGGGAGGAACTTCCGTAGGGTTGCCAGCCACCAGGTCCCCGCAGGGGTTCCTCTGCTTCTGGGGGCCTTGGCCCGCCAGTGGGGAAAACCCCACCCCCAAACAGTAACATCGTTGCACAACATCCTCAAAGTGATGACATCACTTCTAGGTGACGTCATCACACCAGGGATGTCATGTAGAGACAGTCTGGTGTTTGGGCAACCTCTATGGTTTTGAAGCCAAAAAACCATAGAGTTTTTGCTCAAAACCCAGAGAATTGCACACAACATTGTGACACGATGACATCACTTCCGGGTGGAGAACAATGCCATAGAGTCCACCTTCCAAAGCGGCCATTTTCTCCAGGTGAACTGATCTCTGTTGTCTGTTGTCTGATCTCCAGTCACCACCTGGAGGTTGGCAGCCCTAAGTGAGGAATAGGGGGTCTATTTTTCTGCCTGTTAGAAGTCTCAGGGATGTTTGGGAATCACCCAATGGCACAGCAATGGTAGGGATGTTCTCAGCCCCGTAGCTAGGGACTTTTTTGGGAGGGGGCCATGGCGGGGCCAGCGGCTAATTTAATCAAAAGTTCCAGATAACCCTCCGGTGCTGGCAACAGGCCACGTGCTCTCTCGGCCACTTCGTTGGGTGGGAGGATGAGGTGGGTGGGTGGGGGTGGTCGAGGGAGGTGGCAGCGGTGGTGGGCGTCCTCCACTCCCCCACCCCCACCCAGCGTGTCGCCTCCAGTCATGAAGGTCATGGAAACTGGAAGAGAGTGCATGCCGCGGGGGCAGCTCAGAGTGCAGATAAAGGGCTGCCCCTCGGTGCCTCTGGCATGCAGTCTCTGCTGCTCCCTTAGAAAAACTCCCGCAGGGCTTGTTGGGAGGACTCGGGCAGCGGGGGGGGGAAGGCAAGCGGTTTTTAAAGCAGGCGCATGTGGGCTGGAGTACAGAGACCACTCCTGTGGTTAAGAGAGGGTGAGGAAGAGAAGTTGGCAGGAGCTGGTGGCAATTTGGCTGAGTTAAAAGGGGAGGGGAGCGTCGGAAGGCAGCTCTGGGGACAAAGGATTCCACTTCTCTGGAGTAACCAAGGAGCTCAGTTGCTGCGCAGCCAGGTCGGAGGCAGTGCGGCGCGCAGGTGGCGAGTTGAGGCACTTCGGGGTCAGCCAGGGAGGGAGGTGGCCCAGAAGAAATAAGAGGGGGCTGGGCCCCACGGGCCCCACGTTAGTTATGGGCCTCGATGTTCTTGACCCTCTGCTTAGCTGGCTCTATCAGAACACTTGCCTCATTCATGCAAGGAGGTCCCTTATGCCCACCTGAGCCTCCCAAGCACATTTGACATTTAAACATATAAACAGTAGAAGAAGAAGAAGAAAAGAAATTGGGTTTGTACCCCGCTTTTCACTACCTGAAGGAGTCTCATAGCGGCTTACAATCTCCTTCCCCTCCCCACAACAGACACCCTGTGAGGTAGGCGGGGCTGAGAGAGCTCTGAGAGAACTGCTTGTGAGAGAACAGCTCTGAAAGAACTTGTGACTGACCCAAGGTCACACGAGGAGCGGCATGTGAAGGAGTGGGGAATCAAACCCGGTTCTCCCAGATTAGAATCCACGCTCCTAACCACTACGCCAAACAAACCCTTATCATTTAAAAGTTGACATTTTTCATCCTTACTTTTTCCTCCCCCGTTTTTCACAACAGCCCTATTAGATAATGTACATAGAGAGAGAAGGGCTGGCTCAAGTTTACCCAACATGGCTGACCACAGCGTTACATTAATTCCAGGGGAAACCCAGAAGTGACATCACTCCACTCTAGGAATCGCCAGACTTTCTGACAATTCCTAGATGGAAGTGATGTCATTTCTGCGTCATTCCCAGTAATGATGGGATGCTGTCACACCACCAGTGGTTCCCCCCCCCTCCTTCTGGCCACTGGAGTGGCGGTGGGCAGGGGTTAAATGGCCTCCCTGCCCTCATCAAACAACACACAAAGAAAACTAACTTCAAAAATTGTCTCATTACAGAACCTGAAAAAGAAAGAGGAGCTCTGCTGGCTCAGGCCAGTGGTCCATCTAAATTCAGTATCCTGTTCCATCAAACGGAGCATAGAGGTCAAGACCTTCGCCTGATGCTGCCTCCTAGCACTGGAAGTTCCTTTTACTCACTATGGCTAGTGGTCCTCGATGAACCCCGCCTCCATGATCTGCTGCCCACAGTTCTGGCCAGAGTAGTCATAACTCTTTCTCCTTCTCTTCCGGTCATGAGACTCTGCTGCAAGCCCAGTGACTCTGATAATCAAAGGTTTGCCGCTTAGCGGGCCCCATGTGATCGCCTAGGATCAGTCCTGGTTTGAGAAAGGTGGACAACCTGTAAGTATGCCGACCCTCTGTCTCTCTGGAGGGGCCGTTTCAACCAGCAATGGAGTCCATATACCAGGCAACTTGACATAAGTGGACACAAAGATGGACGTCAGGACTGGCAGGCCCCATAATCATTTCTAGGAAGTGACCCTGGAAAGCACATGGCGATCTTGCTCGGACAGCTGCAACTCCCTCCTTCCCCCACAGACATCTGCATACTCCGTACAATGGACTCGCCTTGCCTCAGAGTTCCTTCTTTCAATCT
The DNA here is from genome assembly GCA_029375565.1 of Gekko gecko. Taxonomy (NCBI): domain Eukaryota; kingdom Metazoa; phylum Chordata; class Lepidosauria; order Squamata; family Gekkonidae; genus Gekko; species Gekko gecko. The sequence goes on from JAPDNY010000003.1 coordinate 227,292,690, forward strand.
CAGTTGCTAACCCTGTCAATCTGATCCCATCTTTCCTCCTCACATTTCCTTCAGAATAGAAAGTCCTGACTTCTACTTTCCCAAACCCCGAGCCCAGGTGGCTCATCAAGCAACATTGTTTCCACTTTGATTAGTTTAAATTAGCAATCCTGCAACCACTGGAGGAGCAACCAGGAACCCAACCCAACTTGTACTTTGCATCTAGAACAGAATCTCTGGTCCCTTTTGTCCACTCCTGGGAACTCTGCAAAGTTCCCAAACGACATTGTCTTATGCCTGATGTGGTCCATGGGGTCGCAAAGAGTCGGACTCGACTGTGCGACTGAACGACAACAAATCTCATCAATACTTTGTTCTGGACACATTTTTGGGGTATAAGTAGACCAGCACAGCCCCAGTCTCTGTGTGTCTGCCCAGGGCATCTACTGGCTGGTCACCCTCAAATTTGTTTGGAGGAGGAGGAGATTGGATTTATACCCCGCCCTTCACTCGGAGTCTCAGAGAGGCTTACAAACTCCTTTCCCTTCCCCTCCCCACAACAGACACCCTGTGATGTAGGTAGGGCTACGAGAATTGCCTTTTCAAGGACAGCTCTTGTAAGAACTATGGCTTGCCTAAGGTCATCCAGCAGCTGCAAGTGGAGGAGTTTTCTTTCTTTACAGTCTCTGATGGACTCTTGATCTCCTGGATAGGTATATTTCCCCAACACCCTCCTATTATTACCACTCACTTCTGTACTTCTGTTACTTGTTTGTATGATTTAACGTGTTTTATTTCTGTATGTGTGCATTTTGTTAGCATTTCCTTCTGTTTAATGAAAGCAGCCCTTTTGGTTAAGCAATCTATCAATCTATCTTTATTCGGCCAACAACCAGTACATGTCAGACTTTTGGTTAAGCAACAGTCTGGTTATTGAGAGCTCTCATAAAGAGAAAGATCCCCTTAAATATAGGTAGGACGATCCTCGCTAATACCCTACCCTCTCGGCTGAGACCTGCCATTTAGCTAAACTCCCCTAGAAACTGAAGGCAGCAATTCATCTTCCCAAATCTATGCTGGTAGGGACAGGCCTGTAGGCAGGATTTTGTGGCTTGTGGAGCAGTTTTTTTTTTCTGGTGGGGCTGCCATTATTTTTATGTCAGCTCCAGTCCACCCCCAAGCCTGACCACTGACAGCCACCCCTCCCCCGCCTCTCCTGCAAGATTTAAAGGGCCCGTCAACTGATTGACAGGGGGCACACCCACTGATCAGCTGGAGGACCCTTTAAATCTTGCAGGAGGGGAGGGAGAGGCTCCGCTTCTTATCAAAAGCATTTGAAGGATCCCTTTAAATGCTTTTGAGAAGAAGCGGGGGGATGGTCTGCGCACATACCCCAATTCTTCTAAAAGAATCTTTTCCAAAAAATCTTGTGGGGCTGGCCCTTTAAGGAAGGGGGCGGGGGGGGCAATAGCCCCACTGTAGCTATGGACCAAGGTAGGAATAACAAACCAGTCTTCCACTGCCAGCAGCCAGGTGGGAGTCTGAAGATCTCCCAGAATTACAACTCTTCCCTCAGCAACATAGATCAGTTCCCCTGGGGAAAATGGCTGTTTTGCTGGGTGGAGGTCCTTTCCCTCCCCAAACCCTGCCCTCCCCAAGCCGCACGCCTAAATCACCAGGATTTTCCCACTGGAGTTGGCAGCCCTAATTACCACTGCCTTCAAGGATCTGATGCCGGAATCCCCGATATGATGCCTATGGACACCATAGCAACCACCCAACATCTTTCCTGGAGTCCATCAGGTGCTTTTAGAAAATGGGTGGGGCTAGGCAGGGCTTTTCCACAGCAGGGCTTCTGATTGGCTGTGTAGCGCTTCTGCCTGGAATGCTGGAGAGTTACATATAACCTCACCCTCTGACATTTTGCGGTTGGCTTCACCTCCTGCAGCAGCCATTTTGTGACTGGCTCCGCCTACTGTGGCAGCCATTTTGTGGTTGTGCCCACCACCCTGTGTCAGAACTCCAGTGGTGTCCTCAGGCTCAAAAAAGGTTGGGGACTCCTAATCTAGCAGTCTTAACTAGGATTGGTGCGGCAGAGATACAAACAACTTTGTGAAACTAAGGACCAGGGTTCATCAGGAGAAGCTGTTGACATGACCCCGGGTACTGTTAGGTCAACCACATGCTTCTCAGACCCACGTCCCTCATGGCTAGTGAAAGCCAGTAGTGAGGGAATGCAGGGTCCCCTGGTAGATATTATCAATCTGTCCCCGGATTTGGGGGTCTACCTGGAGAGACTGAAAGAGGCTGTGGTCGCAACACTCTTTAAAAAGCCAACTTTGGATCCTTTTGATCTGTCTAATTACCAGCCATTCTTGAATCTTTCATATCTGTTTAAGGTAATTGAGAGAGCAGTTGCAGAACAGCTCCAGAGCTTCCTGGAAGACACATTGGCCCTGGGCCCATTCTTGTCTGGCTTCCACCCCGGCCATGGGATAGAGATGGCTTTGGTCACCCTCACAGACGACCTCTGCAGACAGCTGGATTGAGGCGAGTCAGCACTGCTGTTACTATTAGATCTTACAGTGGCATTCAACATGGTCGGTCATGATCTTCTGACCCACTGCCTCGCCGAAATCAGAGTTCGTGGGGTCATCTTGAAGTGGCTCACCTCATTTCTCCAAGGCCAGAGACGGAGGGTGGCACTGGGGGAGAGGATCTCACCTAGGTACCCCTCCGTACATGGGGATCCTCGGGGCAACCCTCTCTCCAATGTTATTCAGCATCTATAGGCACCCCCTTGCCCGACTGGTGCAGAGATTCAGGCTGGGGTGTCTCCAGTATACTGATGACGACTGGCTTTATCTGTTGATGGGCAGTCGGCTGGATACCACCCCAGTTTGATGTAGTGGCTAGGAGCGTGGACTCTAATCTGGGAGAACCGGGTTTGATCCCCCACTCCTCCATATGCAGCTGCTGGTGTGATCTTGGATCAGTCGCAAGTTCTTTCAGAGCTGTTCTCTCTTGAGCAGTTCTCTCAGAGCTCTCTTAGCCCCACCTACCTCCCAGGGTGTCTGTTGTGGGGAGAGGAAGGGGATTGTAAGCCGCTCTGAGACCCCAAGCGAAGGGTGGGGTATAAATTCAGTCTCTTCTTCTTCTTCTAAATCTGGCTAAGGGGTTGGAGGCTGTGGTGGAATGACTGAAACAGAGCCGGCTGAGACCGAATCCTTCTAAGATGGAGGTTTTGTGGCAGGGGTGGGGAGATTCGAGTTTGGGTGTCAACTCCCAGCTCTTGACGGTGTGCCCTTGAGACTGGCACCAACTGTTAAGAGTCTGGGTGTGATTCTGGATGCCTCCCTAACAAGTCACTGAGCTTGCCAGACCTGGCTTGCCAACCTCCAGGCGGTGGCTGGAGATCTACCAGAATTACGGCTGATCTCCAGATAACAGAAATCAGTTCCCCTGGAGAAAATGGCGGCTTTGAAGGGTGGACTCTGTGGCACTGTACCCCATTGAAGTACCTCCCCTCTCCAAACCTCACTCTCAAAATCTCCAGGAATTCCGCAACCGAGACCTGGCGACCCTATGCCAGACTGGCATTCTCCCAACTGTGCCAGGTCAGGATACTGGCCCCCTACCTGTTTCACCCTGATCTAGCCACAGTAATCCATGCAACAGTCATCTCCAGTCTGGACTACTGTGACTCGCTCTGTGTAGGCCTACTCCTGAAACTGACCTGGAAACTCCAGCTGGTACAAAAGGCCACTGGGCGGGTCCTCACATGGACTCCGTGTACAGCAGACAGCTATCCTGTGCTGTGTGAGTTGCACTGGCTTCCAGTGGAGTACTGGATCAAGTTCAGGGTCTTGGTGTTGACCTTTGAGGCTCTTAATGGTCTGGGATGTACATATTTTAGGACTGCATCTCCTGGTATACCCCCAGGAGATTATTGTGCTCAGTAAGTCAAAATCTGTTGCTGGTCCCTGGCCTGAGAGATATCTGGCTGTTCTTGACCAGAGCCAGGTCGTTTTCCACCCTGGCTCCAACCTATGGGACTTGATGCAGTTCCGCCGGGCCTGTAAGGCAGAGATGTTCCACCAGGCGTTTGGTTGAGGACAGCAACAGTTCCCATCTTCTTGGCACGCCCACCCCCTGCCTCCCCTTGAGGCAGTGGCACTGTTGACATTTTTAATGCCATTTTTTTAGTTCATTTATTGTAGTTTATTGGTTTTAATTGGCTTTTAACGATGTATTGTACAATCCTGTTGTACACCGCCCTGAGCCGTGTCCTTTGGGGGAGGGTGGTTTAAAATTGAATTTTATAAATAAATAATAAATAAATGTGTGCTCTGGCGGAGGAAAGTTGGTTCCCTCTGAAAGCGATTACCGTGGCACATTTGCACAAAATCGGACTGGCCCGTCACTTCCCTTTTTGTGCCAGGCTCAATCACTCAGGGCAATGTGGGAGTTTCGGTGTTATACCGAGCAAAGGACAAAGAATACTACCATCGTGTTCCCCTTCTTGCATTCATGTTGCCCCCCCAAAAGGCTGTGCTGGCATATTTTAAATACATATATTTGTCGTTTGGCAGTGCCCCATCCGGAAAAGGGCACGAAAGGCAGCTGCAAGCGGAACTGGGCACCTGTAATCAGAATTAACAAAAGAAGGAAGCCGTCAAGTGGGCAGTTTGGAAACAGGGCTTGGCAAAAGCCGTTGGCTTCCCACAAGTCTCCTGCAAAGGATGTAAGAACCAGATATTATAATACACGGGAGAGAAAGAAAAGGGAAGGGAAATGAACACCCCGGGGGCTTTTCCGCTGACTGACCAAGGGCTTATTGGCCTGAAATAGCCAAAAATTCAGCAGGTAACGTTTCCCCCTCAGCCACTTCACCCCTAGGCTGAGAAAAGCAACAGCGGGCAAATTTCTCCACGCCACACAGCTGTTGGAAAGCACTTGTCAGGAAAAGGAGGGCAGTCGCAATTCACCGGCTGGGTTGTGCGTTATAGCTATCGTGGGGGCTGTTTCCCCACTCCCTTTATACACTTCTAGTGCCCCTTGGTTGGTAACAAATCCTTAACAGGGCCCATATTTCTGACTTTGCAAGAACTGAAGGCCTCGCAACATTGGTTCCCCCTGCTGACTCAGGGCCAAACTAGATATGAGGGCAAAATGAACCTGCCGCAACTCAGGCTGTGCCAATTTCCTGTAAAGTAGGAAGTAGGAGAGCAACTGAAAGCACACTGTAAGCAGGCAGGGGACGTTGAACTCCTTCCCTGCTCCGAAATCTCTCCAACCATTGCTGTCCTAGCTGGGGTGACGTCTGGACTCGTCGCCCTATGTGAAGGGGAAAAATGGCAGGAGATACTTGTTTTGGGGAGTCAAGAGTATGAACAGAGAATGGAGGTTCAGTCCCATAGCCAGGATTTTGTGGCTTGTGAGCCAAATCTTTTTCTGGTAGGGATGAAGTTCTCAGTGTGGAAAGAAAGGCCATTTAGCCAATAGAAAGCTGTTACCAGGACTGATCTCTAAATTGCGAGCCGTCAACCACTTTAGACGACAGTTCTCAGCTGCTGCAAGTTAATCATTTCTGCCAGCCGAAGCAACAATTCTGATAACAAGCCGGCAGGTGCAGGTGATGACTTCTGTAGTCAAGAAAGCTAATGCTTAGGCAGAAAAACCCTCTTAAAAGAGACCAGTTTCTTGACACAGAGTTAGATCCTAGAGGTCACCTGCTCTGACCCCCTTGCTCAGTGAGGGAATTAGTCAACTACAGCTTTAAAAATGTTTTAAAATTATTGAAAAAAGCATTTACAGGAGAAATCCTTGTGGGGCTGTGCCTTTAAGAAAGGGGCAGAGCCCCCGAAAGCCCCACTGTAACTATGGACCTGTGGTGGTTCCATATAGGCTTACCAAGCCCCCACCACTAGAAGGTGCTTCCCTGCTATCATTCAGTTGGCCAGCAGAGGGTGGAATGGTGGGAAACTGGGGAGGGGGGCTCAGTAGCATCTCACTATTTTGATGCCACTCCCTGTGTGCCTAGAAGTCACCTCAGTATGCCGCCAGGGGATGCCCTGGCATTTCGGCATTAGATCGAGTTTTGCCCAAAAGCCGGAACGTCCTCAGTGACATGCTGACATCACTCATAGGCGCATGGGAAGTGACATCAGCACAGCAACGTTAACAATGTTGCTAGAAAGGCCCCACCAGCAAGGTAAGTCTTCTGCTGGTTGCCAAGAGAGCCCTGACAACCCTGCTTCCGAACCTTCTGCCCATTTACCCATGGTGGTGCTTTAAATTACCTCCAGCCCCTTCCCTCTTTTTAGGGTTGCCAACTCCAGGTTAGGAAATTCCTGGAGACTTTGGGGATGGAACCTAAGGAGGGTGGAGATTGGAAAGGCAGGAGACCTTAGCGGATTTAATATCATAGAGCATGGCCTCCAAAGCAGCCATTTTTCTCCAGGGGAACTGACCTCTGTCACTTGGAGATGCAGGAGGTTTACAGGCCCCACCTGGAAAATTCTGGATAGAGTGAACGGTGATTGTCCTTGTGTGCATTGTGTGAGATGTGAGGACGAATGGGATGTCTGGATAGTGTAGAGTTCCGTCTTTGATAAAGTGTCCTTGAAACGGACTTTGTCTGCAGAAGCCTTTCAGACAAAACTACCGTGTCCAAAAAGTTTCTTTTTGAATGCAAGAAGAAACTACAGGTTACTGGACGGAGGGGAGCGCTAACATTTGGAACACTGTGAATCTGCTACACATCACCAGTGTGTTTTATACACCTGCAAAGTGATAAGAGACTTCGCATCGACATATCAATGGAATAAGAGATTTTTTTTCCTTTTTCCCCACAAGATTTATGGAGAGACTTGCTGTATATACAATTAGGCGCTTTATACTTCGATGCACATAATAACGATCTGTATGGAAGACATGTGAATTGTTTCGTGAATGAGTATTATGAATTAATGAAGTAATTTTGATAGTATTTTTGGTCCTAGTAATTTATCATGGTTTTGTACTATTTTTGTCCCACCTGGAGTTTGGCAGCCGTAACAGTAGCCACCCATTGCAAGCCAGTGTGGTGTAGTGGTTAGAGTTTCATACTAGGATCTGGAAGACCCAGGTTGGAGTTGCTACTCTGCCGTGGAAGCTTGCGGGGTGGCCTTGCACCCGTCACATTCTCTCAGCTTAAAATTCCTCACAGGGTTGTTGTGAAGAAAAAAATGGAGGGAAGGAAAAGGCTGTCAGCTGCTTTGGGTCTCCACTGTGGAGAAAAGCGAGGTATAAATGAAGTCAATAAATCATAAATGTAGCTTAAGATGGGGGCCAGATAAAAGGTATGTGGATGGGAAGGAGAAAAGGAAGCATGGAAACTTGAGGAGAATGGGAAACGATGTGGGGAGGGCGATACAGGAGACATCGAGGTGTCCCTCACAAGTCCTTGCGGGTTCAACCACTTTGCAACTGGGCCCAGCCCAGTGGCTGCAACTGTGCAATTTTCCCAAGAAGAAGAGAAGAAGAGAAGAGATTGAATTTATACCCTGTTCTTCACTCCGAGTCTCAGAGCTGCTTACAAACTCCTTTCCCTTCCCCGCCCCACAACAGACACCCTGGAGGTTGGTGGGGCTGAGAGAGCTCTTTCAAGAACTGCTCTTTCAAGGACAGCTCTTGTCAGAACTCTGGCTTGCCCAAGGTCATCCATCAGCTGTGAGTGGAGGAGTGAGGAATCAAACCCGGTTCTCCCAGATTAGAGTCCGTGCACTTAACCACTACACCAAACGGTCAAGGGAAGGGAAGGAGGGAAAGCTGAAGATGGGGGAGGGACAGATAAGGGTAGGCTGCTTGGTGGGTGGGAAGGAGAGTAGGAAGCAGGAAAAGGGGAGAGGCTAAAGGGGCTTTCAGGAAAGGGAAAGAGGAATTGGTGGGGGAAAGGCAATGAGCTGTCACCCCCCGCGAGTCCTTGCGGGTCCTCCCTGTTGTGTCCTGGGATCAGAAGGCAGAGCTGGCGAAATACAGCCAAGCTTCGCTCTCTGAGAACAATAGGGACTAGGTTCCTGAGCTCGCCAGTAGAGAACCAATGGCAGCATTGGCGGGCGATTCAAACCCGCCAATAGGAATATGGGGCCGTCTCCCCCTAACTGTATATAGTTGGCCTCCGGCCGTTACTGTTTGTTCTTGTCTTGTGTGAAGTACGAATAAACGCGTCTTCTCTTATGTCGTCTTCCGAGTCATGAGGCCCGAAACCCAGTACTTTACACTCCCTTCTGTATGCCAGTTTTTTTGCAGTGTTTATTGTGTCTTATACTGTTCCTATTGTATTGTTGTAAATTCTGTAAACCACCTTGAGTCTCAGTGAGGAAGATGAAGTAAATAAATAAATGGTAGGGAGATGTGTTAGTGCCTTGGATGGGGAAACCTTGTGTCCTTTCCATATATATCATGCACATATACCGTCTGGAGTTCCATGCAAGAAAAGGGCGGTGTATAAATATCACAAATAATTGTGAAAAATGAAAAATAAATGGAAGATCAGAAACAGTCTCTACATGTGAGTAATCCTTCATTTCACTGACCATCCTAAAAAAAAGAAACTATTTCATTGGAGGTTTTGATGTTTTATATATCAGGACCTGGAACAACAACAACAACAAAAATTACCATTTAAAAAAAAAAATTCTGGTTTTCTGTCCCCTAAGTTTTTGCTTTCTAACCAGATCCTCACTTCCTTGTATTTAGAGAAATTATTTTAAAAACCATTTTCAAAACAAAATCTCAGAGGGATTCAATTCTACTGAAAATTTAAAAAAACCCAACAATCTAACTCTCCAGAAAACAGGAGTGCAAAAATCTATCAAAATTGGCAGGTATGTTTGAAGAAGAAGAACCAAATTACTACCAATCATTAAAAACAAAGCCTCCAAATGGGAAGAAGAGGCTGCCATCCTAAAAATCTTTTCCTGGAAGTAAGCCCCATTAAATAAAATGAGACTTACTTCAAGTATACCGACATGGGTATGATCAGAGAATCTCAAACCAGTTTGAGGGACTAATTAAGAGAAATGAGGAAACAAAGAGAAAGGCGAAGGACGATTAGAATGACATAATTGGCAGAATAAAGTTCATTAGGTGAATATGAAAATGTTATATATAAGATTGCTGAAGCATGCCATTTGACTTCCTAAATGACAGATACCTTACCAGACATTCCTGAAATTAAATTAAATTAAGATAATGAGCCTTGAGAGAACCTAACCTAAGACAAGCAATTGACCCTATTTTCAATAATCTTTATCAGGGGAGAAAGACAAAGCAACCAAGTGCCTTGCTAAATTGTCCAGGGAGCGGCTGATGAACTGGAAATTAATGCTGAAATGGGACCCTACAAGAAGGGAAAGGGAGACCTATTAACCTTTTCCATAGCATTATAAAGGAACAAAAAGAATCAAGGAGGCTGGAGAGCAGCCCAAAAGGACGCCTTTGATTGTAATTATTCATAAAGACTTCAGAAGCAATTAGTTCAAATTGTATCAAAATGATCGCTTGGTAGAAAGTGGGCCTCTGTCAACATCGTGGGTAGTTTTGGCCCCAGAAGGCAAGATTGGGACATTGTATTCTACTGTGCCCTAAACAGAAGGGGGGGATCCATCTCAAGAATATTTGTGTTCTGCAACCCACTGATATTTATTGATCACTTGATCATCTCTATAATATATCCATAAAATGTATATCTCTTAAAAAGTATATCTATTTAAAAAGTATTCATTGTGATTTACAAAGAGTCCCAAATATCAGATGACTAAAAACAGTTAATTAAATTATAATAATCAATATAGATTGACAAAATTAGTCAAATAAATAATAGCAAAAACTTTCCCATGGCTAGGGCTGCTGGAGGCTTCTTGCCGGTTTCTCTAGCTGCCTGGTGCTCCTCTGAGTGGTGGTGGGAGAATGTTTTCTTTTAAAAACTTATTCTGCTATGTTACTGCTGGGGAAAACTCAGAAGTGGAGTAGGGTAGCTCTAGCAATTGCTGGAAACTCTATGGTAAAACCATACGGTAACACCATAGAGTTTTCCGCAATTCCTAGGGCTATCCTGCATAATTTCTGGGTTTTCCCCATAGCTATACTGCTATGTCACTTCTGGGGAAAATCCAGAAGTAGCATAGAGTAGCTCTAGGAATAGCCACAAACTGTATGGTAAGATCACAGTTTCTGGCAATTCCTGGGGCTACCCTAGGGTTTTCCCCAGAAGTGACACAGCAGTATAGCCAACATCCTGCCCCCCCATCCCTGCCCCCGGCCCCCCCCACCAGTTGTCAGGCCTGGCCCATGGGAATCTAGCTTTAAAATGCTAGAACTATAAAAACAGCTACCAAGGAACAGACTTGAGAGCTCTTCCCTGTTCATTCCAGTTAGACTATCAGGAGGTCAGAAAAACTTCGTAGCCATCTCAAGTTCCTGCTCGCCTCAAGTCTCCATTCAGCAACATGCCTCTTCATCTCATTCCCCATGGATGCCGATTACAAACTGAGTGACTACTGACTGCCACCTGTGACTCTTAGGAGCACCTCCTGCCAGGTGGAGTCATATGTCTAACATTCCGTACCTGTCTTGCCTTTTAGAGGTCCTGCCCAGTTGCCATACCTCCCACTACCCTTCTGCATCCCAGCAGGGACAGTGACCTATCACAACTTTGTAATCTCAAGCTATTTCTCTGGTGTCCCACCCTGATACCACATTTCATATAGCAAGATCCAGGGCCACCAACAGGGGGGCTGGCAGGGACAAAATTTGGGGGAGCCAAATCAACTGGAAGGCCCCGAAGCCAGCCTCAAGCTTCATCCAGCCAAATGTTTCCATTTTTAATTCAGTTCTGGCTGCAGCCACTAGGGGCGCAGGGAAGTCAGAGCACAATAAAAGGCATTCTACTCTGAGCTAGACTGGCCTTTCTGCAAGACTGAAGCAGACTTGCCTAACAAATCATGCTAAGCCCATCAACCAAGCCAGCATTTGTGCAAGACAAACCAGCATGGCTGATGGCTGCTACAGTAATTGCCAGCTTGCTAACAAGGTCATTTTCTGTAATAGCCTGGTCTTTCTCTCTTTCTTTCCTTGCATCCAACCAGCGCTGCCAACAGAGGAGGACTGGGGGGACAAAATTCAGGGGGCCCAAGTCAGCTGGAGGGCCCTTGAAGCTACCCTCATGTTGCATCCAGCCAAACGTCTTTCCATTTATTTGAATGCAGTTCTGGCTGCAGTCATTAGGGGCATAGGGAAGTCGGAACACTGTAAAAGGCACTCTGTTATCAGTTAGACTTCCCTTTCTCCAAGACGGAAGCAAACTTGCCTGACAGATCATGCTAAACCCATCCACTAATCCAGTAATGGAGCAAGACAAGCAACCCCAGCTGATGGCCACTATACTGAGTGTCAGTCTGCAGTCTGCTAATCAAGGTCATTTTCTCCCATAGTCCAGCCTTTCTCTTTTGCTTTCCTTGCACCCAGCTCAGCCAGATCTCACGAAGCAGTAGTTAGGCTGTAGCGGCAAGATAAAACAACCTTTCCCTCACTATTCCTTAATTTCTCTCCCTCTTTTCCACACTTTTCTCATCCACTTCTTTCTCCCTCCACCCAATTTTTCCTTGTCCCCCATACCCTTTATTTTAACTTCTTGGTCTCAAAACCTTCTCATCCCTGTCCTGTTTGACAACAGAATGTATTTAAGAGTAGTATGGCAGCAAACCTTTGTTAATATTATGAACAGAAGGGGGGGAGAGTTAATATTTCCCCATGATCTAACAAAGTAGTAAAAGGATGCTTCCCCCCCCTTCTACCCTTTACATGCATGGTAATGGAGCATTAATCTGTTTTAGTGGTTATACATGTGGAACAGAAGTTACAACTTCCTGTTCAGGCACTGGATTGTTAACCATTATTGTGTTGGTGGAAGATCTAATAGCTCTTGGTAAAAGCTACTTTGCTTTATGAGAAATGATGTAAGTTTTTAACTATCATTAAAAATTAGATTTATAATAAATACCATACCCAACTCCAGTTTGGGGAATTCCTGGAGATTTGAGGGTGGAACCTAGGGAGAGTATTAATTCCCGCCAGAGGAACTGATCTCTGGGGGTCTCTTTCCTTGCATCCAATCTTGTAATCCCGGGAGAACTCTGGTAACTTGAGCAAGCCTATGGGAGGCCGCTGGACGGAAGCTGGAAGTCAGGAGTAGTGGAGACTGTTGTTCAGACAAAGTCCGAAGCTGGCCTGAAAACCCATAACCCTTCCAAGTGTGAGGAGCCTGACAGCTCCCTAACCTGAGGGAACCTCTTCAGAAGATGAGGGAATTCAGTGCTGATCCTGATGGAGGAGGGAAGAAAGAATGGAGGCACCCAACAGCAAGGGGAGTCAGCGTGTGCACGACAGAGGAAGGGGGTGTGGCGAGGAGGGGCAGACTGGCACGTGCCCACTCATTGGGGCTCCTATTCCCCCTCCTCCCTCCCACCCCAATCTTTTTGCCTGCCCGCCTGCTGGCTGCCTTCCCTCCCATAGTGGTAGGCCAGGGGCTGAGTAATGCAGAGGGCTGGAGGCTGGCTTAGGGCAGGCGGCAGAAACTTCCCACCGGGCTTCAGGACCCGAGCAAGCGCCTTGGATCAGCTGATGCCTCCGTCTGTGCTCTCGCCAGGCCTGGCAGGGAGGGATCACTACTCTGAGAAGATTTGGGGGGCAGGGGAGATTTGGGAGGGGGCATTGCCCCAAGGGACCCATGGTAGCTACAGGCCTGGGAGGGGCTCTGGCTGAGGGGTAGAGCATCTGCTTGGCTTGTGGAAGGTCCCAGGTTCAGTCCTCGGCACCTCCAGTTAAAAGGACCAGGCAGCTGGTGATGTGACAGCCTGCAGGTTGAGATTCTGGAGAGTTGCTGGCTGTCTGAGTAAATAATACTGACCTTGATAGACCAATAGTCTGATTCGGTATAAGGTAGCTTCACATGTTCGCCTCAGGGGCAGAAGCTACACCAAAACGGCTCCCACGACACTGTAGCATTCACTTTGCAGGAGAACAATTCCTATCAAGAAACCTTCCTTAGTGGAGGCCTCAAAACTGGAAGTGCTTAGATGCAGAAAATATTGAAAATCCCTATTAGAAAAAGTCCGGAACTTCTACTCTTAGGTTTGACAATGGAAAAAATCAAGCAAGAAAAGAGAACAGTATTATGGTACATGATCACGTCGGTGAGAATGGCTTTTGCGCAGCAGTGGAAATCGGATAAAGTACCGGATATACAGGACTGGTTAAGAAAACTGCTATTTTTAGCTGAAATGGACAAAATGACTAAAAAATTAAATGGACAAATGGCAGAACAGTATTTAAATGTATGGGAAGACCTGAAAATATATATGGAAACTGAATATAAAATGAAAGGGAAAATGTATAACCTTGATTCTTATTGAAAATGGAAATATGTTAGATGAGTCAGATTTCTGTATACAAAAAATATGTTACCTGGTTTATCGATTGCTATAAGTCTAAACCTGATTACTTTTAAATTTTCTTTGTTATTGGCAATAGCAGTGTTGGAAGCCTATTGGGGGGAAGGGGGAAGGGATATAGCTTATAAGTTGTTTTGGAAATCGTGTTTAACAATATTGAATATATTCCAATAAAAATCTTTATTATAAAAAAAAACCCTGGAAGCGCTTAAGTCGGAAGCTCCTCTTTTGGAACTTTCGATTTGAGCGCTTCTACTTTTGGGGCCTCCACTGAGGCACCAGGCAGGCCCAAGATTTGCTTCACTAGTAAAGAGATGATTAGAGTAGAAGCGTCAGCAGGACTGACTGCTTCATTTGTACAGCGTCACAAACTGTGGCGATGCTCCAGCATAAATAGCTGCTTGCTAATGAGAAGGAGCTGGGCTTTTTTTTTTTTTCAAGTGAAGACCTCTGGAAGCTTGAATTCGTGTGACGGAGACAGGGCAAGAGCCAAGAGGGTCGTACTTCTGCACCAAAAATGCACACCAGGGTGGTTGTTTTTGCAGAAACAGGCTTGATCTTTGTGAAGCGTAAAACAAGGCAGTGCCTCTTGGAGGGAAAGCATGGATCAGCCATACCCCTGTAGTTTTGCTTTTTTTTTTGGAAAAATCAGAAACCAAAAAAGATCTCGGGATCACGCTGTTGGCTGAAGAATGGTCTGCATCAGAGGTCCCCAACGTGGTGTCTCTGGGCACCGTGGCACCACCGACACCTTGCCTGGTGTCCACCACGAGTTTTTAGAAAGTGGGTGGAGCCAGGTGAGACTTTTGCCTAGGAAGGCTTCTGATTGGCCACTGGAGGTTTGATGGGTTGTGCAGATTGTTAAAAGGATTGCTTCGGCAGGGGCTGCCACTGCTGCACAACGCTCTTCACTGTGTGACTGAAGGTCAGCTTCAGCAGCCATTTTGTAGCTGGCTCTTCCTCCTATGGCAGCCATTTTGTTGCTGCGCCCACCGAGCTAGGTCAGAATTTCAAAGCTGCCTGCAGGCTCAAAGAAGGCTGGGAACCCCTGCTCTACACAGAAGGCAGATTAAGCTGGACCAGATGTGGAGGACAAGACTAAGATCTACAAGAAATTCTATTTTACTAGAGGCCACTGTTCACCAGATCCTGCTGTATATTTTCCACCACCGTGCAAGAAACTGGCCCCTAAGTTGGGTCCTGCTTCTGTACAATGCGTAAAGGTACAAGACCTGAACTCTGGTCATCCTAAAAGAAGCATCATCAAGTCATTCAGAAAGAAACCTAAGCCGGGCCTACTCAGGTCTATTCAAAGGGCCTTGTTCTCAGGAGAGCGTTCTTAAGATGTTGGGTTGCCATTCCCCTGTTCTGGATGCAGGAATTTCCTAGTTTTTTGGGGGCTCCTGCCTGCCTCTGGCCAGCTGGCTGGTGGGGGAAACCCCACCCCCAAACAGGAATGTTTCCAACGTGCTGATGTCATGCAGAAGTGATGTCATCACATCGGGGATGTCATGCAGTGACGCTCTGGTTTTTGGGCAAAACTCTATGGTTTGATGCTGATTTTACCGTGAGTTTTGCCCAAGAACCAGAGCGTCGTCCCCAATGGCACGATGTGATGATGTCACTTCCGGGTGATGTCAGTGTGTCACACGATGTCACCGCCCACTTCCCAAAACGCCCTCTGATCGCCTCACCGGTGTGATGATTCCACCTGGCAACCCTATTAAGATGGCACTGCCAATGATTTATCTGACACTGAAAACAAATGTCAGAAACCACTTCATTATGACCTCGATGGAGAATGTCAAATGTCTTATGCTCTCGATTTTATTGGCTGGTTTTTAATGGCTGTTAGAAACATAGAGCTTGAAGGAACCCCAAGGGTCATCTAGTGCAACCCCCAGCACAATGCAGGAAATTCACAGCTCCCTTCCCCACAAGTAACCCCTGGGCCAATCTGGCCTGGAGGAAAATTCCTGCCTGACCCCAAAGTGGCAACAGGCATATAAGAGAGCGTCACAAGACTCGAGCACTGGCACAACTCTTCCTGTCCTCCCTCTCATGATCTACCCAAGTTCACAGAATCAGCATTGCTGTCAGATGGCCATCTAGCCACTGCTTAAAAAAACTCCAAAGAAGGAGCGCCCACCACCTCCCAAGGAAGCCTGGTCCACTGAGGAACCAGTCTGTCAGGAAGTTCTTCTCAGTGTTTAGCCAAAAACTCTTTTGATTTAATTTCAGCCTGTTGGTTCTGGTTCGATGTTCTGGGGCAACAGAAAATAACTCCCCTCCAGAGGATGTAGTGATGGCCACAGGAACAAACAGCTTTAAAAGGGGATTAGATGGATTCATGGAGGAGAGGTTTATGAATAGCTACTAGCCATGATGGCTGAGGGGAACCTCCACATTTGGGCACTAAACCTCTGAATTCCAGAGCCAAAAGGCAACATCAGAGGAAGGCCTCTATGCCTTGTTGTTGGCTGTCCAAAGGAACTGGTTGGCCACTGTGTGAGACAGGATGCTGGACTAGATGAACTATTGGCCTAGAGATCTCCTGGACTTACAACTGATCTCCAAAAACTGGAGTTTAATTCCCCCTGGAGAAAATGGCTGCTTTGTAGCATGGCATACCCTGCTGAGGTTCCTCCCATTCCCAAATCCCACCCTTCCCAAACTCCACCCCCCAAATCTCCAGGAATGTCCTGACCCAGAGCTGGCAACCCTACGGGTCCTGTCCTAACAAGAGCTATTGCTTTAGATTTTTGGGAGAAAGGTGTTCACAGCTGGATTTAAGACTACCAGACTACCTTAGGTATCGATGGCAAAGTGACAGGGCTCCAGAGCAAGTCTGGAATGAAACAGAGGCTGGAATATAGCAGAATAATCAAGGATAGTTTATGAAAGGGGAGAGAAGATACACGCAGGCCGTCAAGGCAATATGCAAATACTTCGCAGTGCCTAACGCTACAGGGGCGTGCGTGCAGCTATTCCCGATTTGCATGATGCAACGTGTAACTTAGGGTGGGGAAAAAGAAAGGGAGAATGGGCAAGAAGGAGAAGGATGTCTCCAGGAACGCAAGTGTAGGCCCTAGCTAGGCATGGAATGAGCCAGGAAGAGGTGGAGCCTCTAGAGGCAGAAGGGTGCAGAATGTGTGGAAAGCAGAGGAGGGAAGCCGGACTGCCCTGCTGGGGAGCTGGAACCTTAATCATAGGCTCTGCACACCTTGTTTAAGGTAACTATGATCTGTGTATGGAAATTAGTTAGGGAGGGAGATATTTGTTCTAAATTGTAAATTTTAGAATTACTGTTTCAGGGCTGTGCTATCTAATGGGGAGTTCATTTGGGACCCTCACCTTCAAAGCCGGGCCACAGAATGTTCAACTGGAGACTTCTTGGGCCACCAACAAAAGGAGTAGGGTTGTCAGGTCCTACCTGGCTGCTGGCAGAGGATCCT
This sequence comes from Gekko gecko, assembly GCA_029375565.1. Classification (NCBI taxonomy): domain Eukaryota; kingdom Metazoa; phylum Chordata; class Lepidosauria; order Squamata; family Gekkonidae; genus Gekko; species Gekko gecko. The sequence goes on from JAPDNY010000003.1 coordinate 227,309,620, forward strand.
GGGATCTTTTGGTCTGCGTGCAAAGTGCACAGACTGTGATGACGTCACTTCCATGTCGCCGACATTGGGGGGGTGACACTCTAGTTTTTGGGCAAAACTCTATGGATTGTGCCAAATTTTACCACAAGAGTTTGGCCCGAAAAACTAGAGTGTAACTTCCTGGCCATTGGCGGCGTGATGATGTCATTTCTGGGTGACGTCATTACATGGTGTTCGGGGGCATTTGTGGGCGGGGTGTCCTCCTGTCAGCCAACTGGCCGGTGGTGGAAAGAGGCCCACAAAAGCGGGTGAACCCCAGCCAGGCCCGGGGGCCTGGCAACCCTAAAGAGGAACGAGATGGACTTTGGGGGTGGCAGGCTGTGAAGGAGGGAAAAATTAATTGTTTGGCTTTAAAAGATCCCTGTTCTGTTGCGTTACTAAGTTCTATGTTTGAGTTACATGATATGATGTTAAGTGAAAAAGTAAAAATGTTTCATTCTCTTTGAATTATTGCAAGATTCATTCCCAAGTTCTGCCTCACAGAACCCACAAACGGAGGTTATACAAACATCCCAGAGATAGAGGTGGACCTCAGACCCACAACACAAGCTGGGTGCTTGGAGATCCAAGAGCTGCACTTGGCAGGGAAAGACAATCGAGGATCTGGGCAGAGGTTCCTAATTCCTGGGCACTAGATACTTCTTCAGTCCAGGTGGAGAGGCTTTGGGGTGTGGAGGAGGTGTGGCAGAAAATGGGCTTTCGTGGCAGAAGGTCTTCCGAATAAGGCTAGGAAGGAGGTGTGTTAGAGATCAGAGAGGTGTTAGCTTCAGGAGCAAAACTCATTCAGCTACAGGCGGAGTTCTTGGGAGGCTCTTTTGTGAGGTAAGACCACAGTGTTGGAGCACCTTGTTCACTATGGAACACTTATAGTATTTGGGGGGGATAAAGATGGTGGTTAAGTTGCAGCCAATTGATGGCGACCCTAGAGGTTTTCCAGAACAAGAGGCAAACAGAAGTGGTTTGCCATCCTGATTCTTGGTTGCGCCCAAAGTAGAACTACCCAAATTAAACAATATTAATTCATACAATATATACAATATATGTCGCCTTCTCAAATGCAAATTCAAAACCTTTAATGGCATATAAGAGTAAATTAGAATTAGATACAAACCAGGTCTAAGATGGATAAAATCAGATACAAAGTACAATCTAAAAGGATAATTAGATTTAATGTCAAGAAAACAATGCTTAAAAGCAAAATCAGTCAGTTATTAATTGGCTTTACCTAGAAAAGGATAACCCTTGTGCAATACTCCCAGAATTTAAAAGGCAAATTATATCACCTTCTCCGTGTAAAACTGATATCCATATCTAACCTTCTAAGTCCATTACCACTTTTTCCTCCAAACCATCACTTCATATACTACTGAAAATCACAAGCTTGGTCAGCTCTTTGGGTTTAATTTTATTTCAGCCCTCTATGGACCGAGACCATCTTTGTACAAATGATGACTGGTCTTATATTTCCTTCCCTTAAGTGCTTGTTTAAACAAATATTTTTTGTATGTATAACTTTTGAAGGGGATTATCCTACATTCCAAGGCCCCTTCGTTTTGAGTAAGTATTGGCGCAACAATAATAGCAGAGTTGGCCATGCCGGATCGGGTCGGTTTCTTGCTGGGTTTTCCAATGCGCCATTCTTCACATTTTTCCAAGCTTGTCTGCATCAGGTAATACGGCCATTGTTCCTTCGTGGCTAAAATTAGTTCATGTAAAGCAGCTGGCTCCTGGCTTTTTTTCTGCCCCACTCACTTCCTTCGCCTTGCAGACATCCTCGAGAACAGCTCCTACACAAGGGCTAGCCAGTGCTTTTGGAGGCTGGCAAAACCAGTGAGCTGGTCACAGGCCAATGGGGAGAGACTGGTGCCAACAAAAAGCAAGGCTGAACGGTCATGGTGAGAGAAGCCCAACCATTGAAAATGACAGCCCACAAGAAAAAGTTGTACGTCAGTATAATGCTCTAGCTCAGATTTTGGCAATGCTCTCAGCGGAGAGGTTAGCCACCCAAATGCCTCTTGGTGTACCCATGCTGGTTAACCTGGTGTGTGGGCAGCATACTTACATGGGAGATGATGTCATAGTTAGGGTTATGTGCTTTCTTGCGTCACTGCTCACTCCTTCAAACTTATTTCCATTTATTCTTTGCATCCTCCTGGACCGGATCCTCCTGTCCCAAATCGAGAGCTAGGTTTCCTGTCTCATGACCAGCTATCCCTCTGCATATCACACCTAATTCAATCACACCTAATTCAATCACGCCATTCGGCATCTGAAATCATGTTTATAACGTTTATATCTCCAGTACCTCGTATTACATTTTACGGCATGGCATGGCCTGGCCCGGCAAAGTGACATTTATGTCAGATCTGGCCCACGTAACAAATGAGTTTGATACCTCTGTTATAGAAAGTGTTACCTGAGGTAAGCCAGAATCAGTAAACAGAGAGAGGATGGCCTGGCCCATGTTCCTGAAAACCACTCTGTTCTCCAGACAGTTATCTGAGGGGTGGAAGTATATTTCTCTGTGTGAACCATCTCTTTTAAGACTCTTTAATGAAGCAGTGTTTGGCGGAGAAAAGTGCTGGCGAGTCACAGCTGACTTACGGTGACCCCGGGGGTTTTCAAGGCGAGAGGTGGTTTATTTTATTATTTATTAAACTGGATTTCCTAGGCTGCTCTTCCCTACAAGTAGGGCTCAGAGTGGCTTACAACATGTAATATACAATCTCTCAGATTAAAACCTGAAACAACCAATAAATATCAAAAAGTAAAAGCAATGTACATATACATATACGAGATGGCAGGGGGAAATCCAGCTCCCCAGCAGCCCCGTAACTAGGGATACTTTTAGGAGGGGGCTGAGGGGGGGCACCAGCTAATTAAATCAAAGTTAATTAGTGAAACTCCTTAGAAGCTGGCCTTCCCCTAAGGTAGTCCTGCACCCCCACCAGACTCCAGGGCAAGTTGGGGGGGGGGTAATGCCCAGCATCCACAGCTTCCTCTCTCCCCCGGCGCACTGCATACCTGCTCAAGTTGTGAAGCTAGGCAGGGAGAAGCGGGCAGCGACATTCAGGAGGGGGATTGGCAGGGGAGGGTGGAGAAAGATATCCGATGGTGGGAGTGGGAAGAGGCAGCAGGACGCTCTCCCCAGCCCACTCGCTCAGGCTAGCACGGCAAGACCACCTGCCCACCCACCGCCACCGCATCATTGAGCAAGCCAGGCACATCCTTGCTGCTGGGACTGCAGCCACCTCTGTCGCTGCTACCACTGTTCTGGATGTTGCTGGCAGGGGCTGGAGTGAGGCCGGTGGGAAAGTGGGCAAGGCAGTTGCCTGGCAGCCAGGTCGGAGGCAGCATGGCACAGGCACAAGTAGAGGTACTTTGGGGCCAGCCCAGGAGGGAGGGGCCCAGAAGAAACACTAGGGGGCCAGGCCCCGTGGGCCCCACATTAGCTACGGGCCTGCTCCCCAGCCTCCCTAGGGGGAAGGGTTATGAGGAATGGGGGAAGTATATGAGCGTGGCAGAGAGTGCCCTGTCGCTGTCTTCAACCAAAGGCCCGGCAGAACATCTTTGCCTTATATGTCCTGCAGAAAACTAATAGATCCCGCAGGGCATGGATATCTTCTGGCAGAGAGTTTCCCCCAGGTGGGGGGCAGGGCTGAAAAGGCCCTGGCCCTGGTCAAGAACAGCTGGACTTCTCTTGGGCCGGTGACCACCAGGAAGTTCTTATTCCCTTAGCATAATGGCATTCCACTTGGAGGTTGGTAACCCTGGCCACTCCAGACTATGGTGATCCTTTTCTACCAGGGGGAGGGGAGTAGGGGGCTCAGCTTTCAGAACTCTGGGATTTTGGTCGCCCAAGGGAGACATCTTTACTATCCATTAAGTTGGACACAATTGCATATGATAGCAAACAAAAGCATCAACAATTTTCAAACACTGTACCATCTGGAAAAGGGTTTTCATTTTTTGGCAAGGGTCCCACAATGGGCGCCGGTGCAGACACACGTAACTGCAAACCACTGTGCAGCACTCTAAACGGGGAGGCATATCTCAATCTAGCTGTCCTACCAAAGAAGCAATTAAGCACTAGCAGGACAGGCAGGTATTAAGACAGCTACCTGTGAAACTAAGCCCTGTGCCAGCAGGTAGACACAGAGAATAATAATGATACACTGCTTCGAGGTGGGGATGGGGGCGGAATGGGAGGAAGTCCAAGTAAGAACTTAGCAAAGAAAGACCGGCCCTGCCTCCCGGGGTCAAAACCAAAAATAAATGCATCAGGTGAAGCTTTTCCTGGCACTGGAACAAGCAGTGGGAAAAAATGAAACTTCACCTGTGAGTCATGATGCCGTTAAAGGCGCAGAGCCCAGTAAAGACAGCAACAGCCCTAGCAGGTCTATCTATACTCCAGTTTGGTGTAGTGGTTAGCACCAGTGTTCCCTCTAAGCTGAGTTAGTGTGGGCTAGCCAGAATCAGTCCTACCTGTGAGTGTGGGCTAGCTCACAGTTTTTTAGCCTCTGGCTCACACATTTTTGTCTTAGCTCAGGAAGGATGGCTCCAAAGCAAACTAATTGATGCAGTAGCCAAATCGCTCGCTCACAACTTTAATGCCAGCAGCTCACAAAGTAGAATTTTTGCTCGCAAGACTCCACAGCTTAGAGGGAACATTGGTGGTTAAGTGTGTGGACTCTAATCTGGGAGAAACGGGTTTGATTCCCCACTCCTCCACTTGCACCTGCTGGATGACCTTGGGCAAGCCATAGTTCTGGCACAGGTGTTCTTGAAAAAGAGCAGTTTCTGTCAGAGCTCTCTCAGCCCCGCCTACCTCACAGGGTGTTTATTGTGGGGAGGGGGAGGGGGAGGGAAAGGAGTTTGTAAGCCTCTCTGAGACTCCTTTGGGTAATGAAGGGCGGGGTATAAATCCAATCTCCTCCTCCTCCTCCTTCAAATTAGCATGTTGTGAACAAAAAGACAGCCCACTTCTTTGAACCATGGGGTGACCTGGCCTAGGTTACACTGATTGCCAACTGCAGCTTGGGAAATTCCTGAGAATTGGGGTGTGTGTGTGGAGCCAGGTGAAGGCAGGATTTAAGGCGGGGAGTGTTAAGTATGAGAGGTCAGTCAGCTCTTAACAAGTGATTCAACTTTATTTGAACATGACAGAAACCAACAACAAACAGGAGAGCAACCAGCTCTCTTTTAAACTTTCCGGGCACGTATAGCCACACCCCCTAGTGAATTAGTAACCAATCACAATGCTTACATAAGGACCAATGATTGCAGTTCCCTCCAGAACTTGTCTTATGCTCTGATTGGTCTACTGCGCAGAGTAGCCAAGCGGAATGTGCAATTTATGATACCAGCCTGTATGGATGAAGCTCAGGCATTGCATGTATGCACAATACATAACAGCAGGGCTATTTTGGGGCAGAAACGCATATTAGGCCACACGCCCCCGATGTAGCCAATCCTCCAAGAGCTTACAGAGCTCTTCTTACAGGGGCTACTGTAAGCTCTTGGAGGATTGGCTACATTAGGGAGGGTGTCGCCTAATATGCAAAGGAGTTCCTGCTACAAAAGAGCCCTAAATCCAGTCTCCTCCTCCTTCCCCCCTACCTGACAGGGTTCTTGTGAGGGTAAAAGGGAGGAGTGGAGGACGATGTCATGAGCACCAGTGCGTTGTAGTGGTCAACAGTGTTGGACTAGGCTCTGGGTGACCCAGATTCGAATCCCCACTGTGCCATGGAAGGCTGCTGGTGACCTTGGGCCAGTCACACACTCTGAGCCTAACCTACCTCACAGGGTGGTTGTACTTGTAAGGATAAAATGGAGGAGGATGTAAGTGGTTTGGGGTCCCCATTGGAGAGAGAAAGGTGGAGTATAAAATAAGCCAACAGATGAATGAGAATAAATAGGGTTGCCAACTCTGGGCTGGGAAACACCCTGGAGATTTTGGCAGCGGAGCCTAAGGAGGGGGGTTGGGAGGGGATGGGCCTCAGTGGGGTATAATGCCATAGAGTCCACCTTCCAAAGCAGCCTTTTTATCGAAGAAGGAGAAGAAGAAGAAGAGGAGGAGGAGATTGGATTTATACCCCGCCCTTCACTTGGAGTCTCAGAGCAACTTACAAACTCCTTTCCCTTCCCCTCCCCACAACAGACACCCTGTGAGGTAGGTGGGGCTGAGAGAGCTCTTTCAAGAACAGCTCTGAGGGAACTACGGCTTGCCCAAGGTCATCCAGCAGCTGCAAGTGGAGGCGTGGGGAATCAAACCCAGTTCTCCCAGATTAGGGTCCGCGCCCTTAACCACTACACCAGCTGAGCTGATCTCTGTCACCTGGAGGTCAGTCGTGATTCCAAGAGCTCTCCAGCTGCCACCTGAAGGTTAGGAACTCTAAGAGTAAACAGACACAAACAAGACTCACAAACAAGAATATTTAGCAAACAGTGAAAGAGCTGTGCGGCCTCCCAGGATATCGGGCTTCATTATGACTTTCGTGGGACCTGGGTGCTTTTGTCTCTGTGGGCCCCTCCCACCATAATATTAAAAATTATTTTTATATAAACATATTTATATAAAATCACTTATATAAAATTATTTTGATATAACTTTAAATGCATCAACATTTTGGTTTTTTCCCTGTTTTCGGCACAGTTTAATAGACTTTCATGTGCCCAAAACATTTCATTTTTTCCCCCTGGCTTTGGGGAAAAAATGAAAACGTTTTCTTCGATCCTAAAAGTTCAGAGTTTTTTCCTTATGAATTTAAAAGAAATTAAACCATTTTTGTGGGCCCCTAAAAGTATCGGAGCGGAGCTGTGGTGGCTCAAGTGGTTAAGACGCTGAACTGCAAGCTGTGGAAGGTCAGTAGTTCAGCAGTTCAAGACCCGTGAGTGCCGCATGACGGGGTGAGCTCCCGTCTCTAGTTCCAGCTCCTGCCAACCTAGCAGTTTGAAAGCAAGAAATTGCAAGTAGATAAATAGGTACTACTTCAGTGGGAAGGTAACAGCGTTCCGTGAGCCTTGGTGTTTAGTCATGCCGGCCACATGACCACGGAAATGTCTTCAGACGGCCCTGGCTCTTCGGCTTTGAAACGGAGATGAGCACCGCAACCCTAGAGTCGGATTCGACTGGCTTTCGAGCAAGGGAACCTTTACCTTTACCTTTAAAAGTATCGGAATGGAGCTGTGGTGGCTCAAGTGGTTAAGACGCTGAACTGCAGGCTGTGGAAGGTCAGTAGTTCAGCAGTTCGAGACCCGGGTGCCGCATGACAGGGTGAGCTCCTGTCTCTAGTTCCAGCTCCTGCCAACCTAGCAGTTCGAAAGCAAGAAATTGCAAGTAGATAAATAGGTACCACTTCACTGAGAAGGTAACAGCGTTCCGTGCACCTTGGTGTTTAGTCATGCCGGCCACATGACCACGGAAATGTCTTTGGACAGCGCTGGCTCTTCAGCTTTGAAACGGAGATGAGCACTGCAACCCTAGAGTCGGATTCGACTGGCTTTCGAGCAAGGGAACCTTTACCTTTGCCTAAAAGTATCGGAGGCCCTGGGCATTGTGCCTAGTGTGCCCAATGGATAAGTTGGCCCCGCCAGGACACTCTGTTGTTGATCAAAACATCATCATTCTCCAACAAAAAAATAATAATAATTCAGGGAAACTCCCCAGAAACTGCCTTAATCACCTTTTACTGCTGTCTTGAATACTCTGTAGCAGTGCTCCCTCTAAGCTGTAGAGTCCTGTGAGCAAAAATTCTGCTTTGTGAGCTACTAGTGTTAAAGTTGTGAGCGAGCGATTTGGTTCCTGCATAAATTAGTCTGCTCTGGAGCCATCCTTCCTGGGCTAAGACAGAACTCTGTGAGCCAGAGGCTAAAGAACTGTGGGCTAGCTCACACTAACTCAGCTTAGAGGGAACACTGCTTTGTAGTATTCCTGATTGGATCTGAAGTTGACATCATCGCATCTCACCCATTCACAACTTTCCCCATCCTGCCATTCACAACTTTTCCCCCTTTGTAACCTCGCTTGTCGTATTGCGTATATAATCTTGTCTGCCAAAGTAGGAGTCGCCTCTCGCCTGGGACAAGGGCGCTGGTTGACTTTAAGCCAGAATGAAAAAAAATGTCCTGCTCTTTAAGATGCCCACAAGACTGCTTTGTTTACATTTTGGCCTGTGCACTTGAATGAAATTGTCCCTCGGGGCTTCCTGCTGAGCAAGAAGGAGAAAAAAACCCACTGGGAACTGGCATTGCACCACTTAAGAGTGTTTAGATTGGCAGCAGGAGGCAAGGGACGCTTTTCAGGGCTGGGCATAAACCGGTATCGTTTGCCCCATCTCTGCTGATCTGATCTGTGTTAAAGGCACAGCGTCTGCTCCAGCCATCCTTGTATATCAAGGACATTCCCTATTTTTGGGTGCCCGTCCCCGGGATGGGGGACAACACATCCTTACATCAGTGCAAGGGTTACCAGGTCCCCCCTGGCTACCGGTGGGAGGGGAGGGTTGCCAGATCCAGGTTAGGAAACTCCTGGAGATTTGGGGGTGGCGCCTGGGGGAGAAAAGGGTACAATGCCATAGAGTCCAGCCTCCAAAACAGCTGTTTTCTCCAGGAGAAGTGACTTCTGCAGTCTGGAGATGAGTTGTAATTCCGAGGGAACCCCAGGTCCCACTTGGAAGTTGGCATCCTTAATTGGTGCCCATGTATTCTTATTTACGTATTTACTCCATTCATATCCCACCTTTCTAGAAACTCCCATGGGAAGCCAGTGTGGGTTACATTTATTTATTTACTTTAATTATTTGGTGGGGGGTGGGGGTGGAAAGTGCCGTCAAGTTGCCAGCGATTTACGGCGACCCCTCATGGGGTTTTCAAGGCAAGAGAGGAGAGTGGTGATTTCTCTGCCTCTGCATCACACAATCCTGGACTTCCTTGGCTTAGAGGGAACACTGATTGCTGGCTTAAAGGGAACACTGATCATGACCCTGGACTTCCTTGGTGGTCTCCCATCCTGATGGTAACCAGGAGCAACCCTGCTTAGCTTCCTGGGTCTGACAAGATCAGGATAGCCTGGGCTATGAAAGTCAGTCTGGCGTAGTGGTTAAGTGCATGGACTCTAATCTGGGAGAACCGGGTTTGATTCCCCACTCCTCCACATGCAGCTGCTGGATGACCTTGGGCAAGCCATAGTTCTCTCAGAGCTGTTCTCTGAAGAGCAGTCCTCGAAAGAGGTCTCTCAGCCCCACCTACCTCACAGGGTGTCTGTTGTGGGGACGGGAAGGAGTTTGTAAGCTGCTCCGAGACTCCGAGTGAAGGGCGGGGTATAAATCCAATCTCTTCATCTTCTTTAATTATTTTGCTTTATTTATATCCCATCTTTCTCTCCAGTGGGGACGCACACTGGCTTCCATCATTCCCCCCTCCTCCATTTTATTCTCACAACAACAACCCTGTGAGGTAGGTTAGGGTGAGAGACAGAGTGATTAGGAGAAAGACTTTTTCCGGCCTCCCCAGTTCCGATCAGACTTGTTCCTGACCGTGTCCGATTTGCAGCTATTTCTTCATCATAAACCGAAATCGGGTCTATAGTGAGATCAAGCATTCTGAGATTATTTGTTAAGGAAACTGTTAAAGGTACACCTGGCTTCAGAAGCTGTTATGGGACAGAGTTTTGTAGGGTAGATAAAGATGGTGGGCAAGAGGCAGGAAAGGTACTTTTAGCAATGCCTGGCCCGGGCTAACCATATCTCATCAGATCTCGAAAGATAAGCAGAATCAGCCCCGGCTAGTATTTGGATAGAAGACCTCCAAGGAAGGCCTGGGTCACTATGCCGAGGCAGGCAGTGTGTCAAACCACCTCTTGCCTTGAAAACCCTACAGGGTTGCCAGAACCCAGCTGTGACTTGACGGCACTAGGCTTGCCAAGAACTTACCGCGTGCCGGCAGGGGATGGATACATCCTTGCAGGACCATCCCCAGGGGAAGGACAGGCGCGGAGCACCATGCCGTCGCCAGGAAGGGACGCTAGGCGACGCTCTGGCAATGCGGCTGGAAACTCGATGGTACCATCAAGTTTTCAGCCCCATTGCCAGAGCGTCGCCTGGCGTCCCTTCCTGGCGACGGCATGGTGCGTTACCAGGAGGACTGGTCTGGCTGGGGAGCATGTGTCCCCCGCTCCCACGTGGTAAGTACTTGGGAACCCTAGACGGCACCTCACACACACACACAACAACGGAAGGTGGAGAGTGCGCTAGAAGAAGGCCTTGGAGGAGAAGAGCATGTAGCTGAGTTGCAACTGACTCATGGCGAACCCCATCCACAGGGCATTCCAGGCAAGAGACATTCAGAGGTGGTTTGCCATTGCCTTCCTCTGCAAAGCAACTCTGGTCTTCCTTGGTGGTCTCCCTTCCAAGTACTGACTGCGGCCAACCCTGCTTAGTGTGCAAAGGTAGTGAAAATCACATTGGTTGGAATGTAGGTTGGGCTTAGCAAGTTAAAACACTTCAGGAATTATAGAGTTAACTTTGTTTGGTCAACAGGAAGTCACATGTGTTTATTGTAACCAAACTATTACCCAGCGAGGAAAAAGCCCAGGAACCTTGTAGGAGGTGTTAGTTAAATGTTAAATGACCTGAACCTTAGCATTGTGGTTGGGAATCAATGCATTGGCTGTTTTGCATATTGGGGTCTTTTCCTCCCAAGTTGGCTTGCTTGGAGAAGAGACGCCATTCCTGTAGTAATCTTCCAGCAGGAAAGATGTAGATCTAGTGTTTGTTGTTTCGCATCCTGTTAGTTTCCCTTTTAGTTCAAGTAAAGTTATTTTTCTTTTCAAACATACACATGGACCCTGACTCTTTTCTCATTGCTCTGTGGATTTAATCTCTGCCAAACAATATTGTACCAAGAATACCTTTCAATCAATGCTCCCTCTAAGATTGTAGTCTTGTGAGCAAAAATTCTACTTTGTGAGCTACTGGCAGTAAAGTTGTGCACCAACGATTGGGCTACTGCATAAATTAGTTTGCACTGGAACCATCCTCCCTGAGCTAATACAAAAATGTGTGAGCCGGAGGCTAAAAAACTGTGAGCAAGCTCACACTAACTCAGCTTAGAGGGAACACTGCTTTCAATGTACTTCTTTTCTGAACCACAATGTTGGAAGACGTGGATAGCTTGATGAAAATGTTGACGCAACGGGTGACAGTGGTGAAAAAGGAAAACTCCACATTCTGGTATAATGAACATGACCAGTTTTGTCATGCCCTTGTATAGAGCTATGATTCAGCCTCTTTTCAGAAGACTGCATACAGGTCTGGTTGTTGTACATCTAAAAGGATGTTGCAGAGCTTGAAAAAAAGTGTAAAGAAGGGCAACCCAGGTGATTAAGGGGTTGGAACACCTTCCATATGAAGAAAGGTTAGAAAAAAGACAGTTTAGAAAAAAGACAGCTAAGGCGGGGGAAACACACACGATACAGGTTTATAAAATTATTCTTGGGGAAGAGAGACTGGACAGAGAGAACTTTTTCTCCCTGACCCAGAATACTAGAGCTTGGGGGCACCCAATGAAGGTGACGGGCAGTAGGTTCAGGACAGACAAAAGGAAATACTTTTTAACCCAACAAGTAGTTAAATTGTGGGATTCACCGTCAGTGTAGGCAGTGATGGCTATGAACACACATGGCTTTAAAAGTGGATTAGACGGGTTCGTGGAGGATAGGTTCATCAACGGCTAGTAGCCATGGCGACGGAAGGGAGCAACCATATTCAGAGGCAGTAGACCTCCGAATGCCAGCACCAGGAGGCATCACCATGGGGAAGGCCTCGATGTATCTGTCCTGTTGCTGGACCTCTAGAGCAGGGTGGCCAAACTGTGGCTCGGGAGCCACATGTGGCTCTTTCACACATATTGTGCAGCTTCTGGCAGGGTGGCTGGCAGTGTTCCCTCTAAGCTGAGTTAGTGTGAGCTAGCTCACAGTTTTTTAGCTTCTGGCTCATGCATTTTTGCCTTAGCTCAGGAAGGATGGCTCCAGAGCAAACTGATTGATGCAGCAGCCAAATGGCTCACTCACAATTTTAATGCCAGTAGCTCACAAGATAGAATTTTTGCTCACAAGAATCCACAGCTTAGAGGGAACATTGGTGGCTGGGGAAGTGAAGGGGAGGCATGCCTCCCCAATCGGTCTTCCCTTCCCCAGCCAGTGTTCTCCTCCATGGGTAGGCTTGAGGTGAGGAGGAAAGCAGAGAAAGAAAGCAACTTTAACTTTAAATGTTTTCTCAAAGCACACGCACACACACACACCGGTCGGCTTGGAGAAAGCATTTGTCTCTTTAAATATCATTATCGATCTCTATTTTTACCCCCTTTTGTTTTTTATTTCTGGCAGCCTTATTTAATGTTAATAAAAGCCAGTTTGCATACTTTCCAATAAAAACATGAGTCTTATATTTGTTTGTTTTTTTAAACCAAAATTTTTTATTTTCATTATAACATATAAACAAAGGGTAATAACAAAAAAGCTTTTAAGTACATCATTTACATTCATAAACCATTGAATACAATAGCCAAGCCATACAGATATATTCGGTATTCACTGTTTAAAGATATCCTTAGTAAAACACAAAGTACAAATATTTCTCTGGTAACCTAAAAAGAACATCAGGATTAGAAGAGGCAAATTCAAAAAAGGGGAACCCAGCGTTCCAAAAAATTGTTAGGTAAAGTTGGAGTTTGGGCTACCAATAGTTGAGTAGCTATTTTATCCGCCACTGCCGTATCCCAGCATTTCACAATCCATTGCTTTATTGTAGAAGAAGAAGAAGAGGAGAAGAGATTGGATTTATACCCCGCCCTTCACTGCCCAAAGGCGTCTCAGAGCGGCTTACAAACTCCTTTCCCTTCCCCTCCCCACAACAGGCACCCTGTGAGGTAGGTGGGGCTGAGAGAATTTCTGACAGAGACTGTCCTTGAGAGAACAGCTGTGCCAGAGCTTGTGACTGACCCAAGGTCACATCAGCAGGTGCAAGTGGAGGAGTGGGGAATCAAACCCGGTTCTCCCAGATAAGAGTCCGTGCACTTAACCACTACACCAAACTGGCTCTCTTGTAGGGATTCTAATCTGATTCCATACCTGTGCAATCAAAGATTTGGCAGCTGATAACAAAATAGAAATCAATTCCCTAGTATGAGTCTTATATTTGTTCATGTCTTGTGGTTCTCATCTGACGTTTCTTCTGCGTGGCTCTTACGTTAAGCAAGTGTGGCCACCCCTGCTCTAGAGGAACTGGTTGGCCGCCGTGTGAGACAGGATGCCGGAGCAGGCCCGTAGCTACAGTGTGGCATCTCGGGGGCCTCCCCCCGACTTACCACCCAGGCCTCCTGACTTCCCAACCAGCCGATTTATTTTATTTTTTGAGTATGCCCCAACCGTGCCGTACTGGTGCCCTGCCCGCTGGCACCCTCACCTCTCACCTGTCTCTGCTTTTTAAAAACTTTTACTCTCTCATTGCTCCTGACACAACCTGGGTCTGTGTGTGTGTGGGGGTGCCCCTGACATTTAAATGCCCCCCCAAAGTAAAAAATCCTGGCTATGACCCTGTGCTGGACTAGATGGGTGGGGCTCTTATGTTTTTACGAGCAGGGCGAAAGGCTGAAAAGTTGGTATTCTTTCTGTCATTATTGTTGAATTAAGAACACAGCGAATCTCCCCGTCTTTAGTAAATAAACGACAGCTAGTTCACGCAGGGCTGCCATCTCCATATATACTTACCGGCAGGGCTATTTTGGGGCAGGAATGCACAGGAATGGAGTTCCCAAGTTGGCCACGCCCAGCAGGAACTTATTACCATAATAGGTCACACCCAACAGCAGAAACTCATTAGGATTGGCTACATTAGGGGTGTGTGGCCTAACATGCAAAGGAGTTCCTGCTGCAAAAAAACCCCTGGGTTTTAACAACAAACAAGGTAAACAGAATAAGAAGCGAAAGGTGGGTGTGGCTGGATGACCACACTGCTGGTAACATGGGGGTGTGGCCTAATAGGCTAATGAGCTGTGCTGTCAGGGGTGTGGCCTAATATGCTAATGAGTTCCTGCTGGGCTTTTTCTACAAAAAAAGCCCTGCTTACCGGGTGTAAAGGAAGTATAGAATTTATAAATGTGCGTCTTGTAGGGCTTTGGACTATTCCGCTACCTCATTGTCCCTATGTGACCCTGGTCGAGGGTCCCCCTTTGCCGGCTTGCTTCAACTCTGTTCTCAAAACTCATCTTTTCTACGTGACTGATATCCATAATCATAATTCCCAAATGAATTGTCATTCCCAAATGCTTCCATACCACCTATTTGGCTTGGCTTAGGAGCTCACGGTAGATCCCCCCCCCCCTTTCCACTTAGCATGGTGCTCTGGGGCACTGTCTGGATTTCCCCTAGATTTCCCACAATCTTTCCGAAATCTGCTCGACTACAACCTTTTTTGGAAACATTGCAGCAAAGTCAGCAGGCAGTGGGGTGGAGGTGGACTGGCCTGGCCATGTGGACTGGAAAGTCCAGATTCTTCTTGATTAGGGATGCCAGGCTCCAGGTAGGACCCAGAGATCCCCCGGAATGACACCTCATCTCAGACCACACAAGAAGAAAAAGAAGAAGAAGAATTGAATTTATACCCCGTCCTTCACTCGGAGTCTCAGAGCGGTTTACAAACTCCTTTCCCTTCCCCTCCCCACAACAGACACCCTGTGAGGAAGGTGGGGCTGAGAGAGCTCTTTCCAGAACTGTCCTTGCGAGAACAGCTCTGACAGAACTATGGCTTGCCCAAGGTCATCCAGCAGCTGCAAGTGGAGGACTGGGGAATCAAACCCGGTTCTCCCAGATTAGAGTCCACACGCTTGACCACTACACCAAACTGGCAGTTCCCCTGGAGAAAAGGGGTGCTTTGGAGGGTGGACTTTATGGCATTGTATTCCACTGAGGTCCCTGTCCTCCCCAGGCTCAGTTCCCAAATCTTCAGGAGTTTTCCCAACCTGGATCTGGCTACCCCCCTCATCCCCTGCCGGTGTCCAGGGGAGACCTGGGAATCTAGTTCTTGGTCCTATCCACCTTGGTGCGAATTTCCCTACCCCAGTCCCCCAAGGCCACGCCCCCCCCGTGCCACTTCAGCAATTTGTCAATTATCTATTACATAAAAAAGGGTTGCCAACTCTGGGTCGGGAAATTCCTGGGGATTTGAGGGGTGTCACCTGAGAAAGGTGGGGTTTGGGGAGGGGAGGGACTTCAGCAGAGCATAATGCTATCAAGTCCACCCTCCAAAGCAGACATTTTCTCCAGGGGAACTGATCTCGGTCCTCTGAAGATCAATTGTAATAGCTGGAGATCTCCAGGTGCCACCTGGAGGTTGTCAACCATTCAGAAAACTCTGAAAACCGTTCCTCAGTGGTCCTGGGAACGACTGGGAAGGGGAATTGCTGGAGAGCCAGCACTGGGTTCCCTCTTTTTAAAGCTGTCAGCTGTTTCTACAGCTCCCTTCTAGCCTGAGGACTGTTTTACCGATACAGTTTTAAATGGTTTTAATGCTGTTTTCATGCCCTTGGCTTGTTTTTCAGTGTTTTTTGTCTTAACACTGATGATTCTTACAGTCTGCAAGTTCTGAGCAAGACTGTAAACAATAAGATATTCGGGAGGCCATTCATCCCTAGGGTCGCCAGAGGTCAGAAAGGACTTGAGGGGCACCTAACGGCCCCCACGCACAATTTTTTTAAAAACGGTTTCCTGTTGTTTTTACATTGTAGGTTACCTCAAGCACCTCCCAGAGGCAGAGTGTGAATTCTTTAAATAAAGTAATAGGTTTATATTCCCCTCGACTCTCACTCCCCCCGCCCCCTTTTTCCATTGTTGATTCTGGATTGCCAAACTCCTTGGGGATAATGCCAGCTGGGTAACCGGGTTGGCCTGTCGTAGCTAAACAGAACAGGAGTCCAAATGGCACCTTAAAGACAAACACAATTTCTTCTAGCATCAGCTTCCGTGGGTCAGAGCTCACATATATCAGATGCTTCCGGAATAAATAGTAAAACGGATACAAGTTGGAATACATTTTAAATCTGGGCACCTGCAAGACTCACAAAACGTATTCCAGCACAAACTTTCAAAATGAGTTATGAGCCGCAAAAGCCTACGCTGGAACAAAATTTTGTGTGTCTAAACTGCCTCTGGATACCTGTTGTATTAAGTTTTCTGACAGCTGGTGGGACGTAGTGGATGGAGTGTCAGACTGATATCGGGGAGATCCGCATTTGAATCCTGACTTCTACCATGAAAGGTGGCTGGGTTACCTTGGGCCCGTCACTAACTGCCCAGCCTCTCAGGGTTGTTGTGAGAGAGTAGAGGAGGGAAGAACAATGTTCTATTTTTTTAAAGAAAAGATTTCTGGTTGGTTCTACAACCCACATCCTATTTCATCACTTACTGAATGCCCCTGTCCTGGTTCATCGTATTGACTCACTCTGCATAAGCCACCTTGAGTTCCGGTGAGAAAAGTGGACTATTAATATAACATATATAAATAACATCCTCTAAGCAGCTTTGAGTCCCAGTATAAGAGAAAATGGGGATATAAATAAATGCAAATGCATCCTCCTCGCGGGCAGGGACCCAATTTCTGCCTCTGCAAGGCTGCAGAAAAATGCACAGCGCTGTACAATCTATCCATTATATGGAGAACCAGCGCAAAAGTGCTCTAAGAACCCAGCTTGATCGTGGCAAGAGAGCAAATCCCATCCTAAAAACAGAGAGGAAGGCAAAACATTTTAAGGCAACCCAGATTTATAGCAACAAGAGCGTTACCTGCACGCAATGGGTGGGGTGCGCACCCCTGCTTTTGGGTCGGGTTGATTTCCTTCATTTTCCAAAACTGGAAAGAAATGCATATTGAGAGTCCAGTGGCTCCTTTAAGGCCAACAAAAAGTTTATTCAAGGTTTGAGCTTTCCTGTGCAAGGCACACTTTTCCAAATACACTGGAATGGGCAGGTAAGAGTTCAAACTTATAGCCAGGCTGAACAGCAAACTGACATGTTAACACGACGAAGATGCTTTAAGGGATGCAAAAAACCAAAACTAAATAACAAGCTGAGGTTCTCAGGTCAACAGTGGTTTAGATTTAATTCAGGGGAGAAAAGGACACCAAAGCAATAAATGTGCCAAAACAGGGAAAAGAAAAATAGAAGAGAAGCCCTTGCATGGAAATGAGGGGGTGGGAGAGTCGCAAAAGGAGCCTGCCGGGCGGTAGGACCCCGCGGGTGCCCCTGGGCAGAGGCCGAGCCTGTGCGAGTGACTCAAAGAAGGGAAAGGGAAGGGAAGCTGGAGGAACTGGGAGTGAGCGAGAGAGCGGGCGGGGAGAGCGGCGAGCCCCGGTGCCCCAGCCAGCCAGCCAGCCAGCCAGCCAGCCGCTCCGCCCGCCGCGCTGCCCGCCCTCGCACAAGCAACCCCGGCGTGGCCGTGCTTGGAAAGAGCCCAGGCGGCGACTGCTGCTGCTGCTGCTGCTGGTGGCGCAAAGCGAAGCCTTCCCTTCCCCGCCCGGCTCTCCATTCATAGCCCGGGTTGGCAGCTCAATGGGCTGATTCCCTGCGAGAGCAGCAGCAGCCGCCGGCCGAAGGAGGAGGAGGAGGAGGAGGAGGAGGAGGAGGAGGCGCCTGCAACCACCGCCCGCCTGCCTAGGCCTCGGCTTCCAGCTCGCCAAGCCAGCCCCGCTCTCTGCAGCCGCCGCTCGCCTCGCCAGCTCTGGCCATGTAAGTGACTCTCCTCGCTGCTTAGGCTAGGCTGGGCCTTGCTCGCTCGCTCCTGCGGCTCCACCTCCGGGAAACCCCCCCCCCTTTGGTGCATTGTCTGGAGCGCCTTCCCCGGGCCGGGCTCCCTCCTCGAGGCCGGCCCGCCCGCCTCCCCGCTCCAGCCCCCAACCCCGGTTGCAGCGGTCGCCTTTGCAAAGCCCCCCTCCCCGCTAGTGGGAAAGCGGGACTCCTCTTCCTGCTCCGGCTGAGCGAGGCCTTGCAAAAAAAGAAATGTGGCTTTGCTGGCTGGCTGGCTCTCCCCCCCCCCCCCCCCGGTTTTAGTGCATTGCGGCTCAGGAGCAGCTCCTGCGGATGCAGCTTGGGCAATGCGCCCCCCCCCCCAAAAAAAAACACACACACACACAGAAGAAGGCGAACAGCGGAGGAGCGGCTCGCCTCTGGTGCGCCCCTCTCCGGCTTTGCGCTTGGCGCTCCCTTCGCCTTTCCCTCTGAACGCCGCCAAACGTTTGTGTTTTTTTTTGGGGGGGAGGCTTTGCGCCCTTGGGGGGCTGTGGAGGGGCGGCCTTGCACCCTGTTCGGTGCGGCCACTCGGTTAACTCTCCCCCCCTGCGGTTATGCTTGCGTGTGTTTACCTTTATCATCCCCCCCCCCCCGTTTTCCGTGTTTGCAGCCCCGCAGCTGCCGTGGAACAGAAGGGAGCCCGGCGCTGTGGTTCCCTTCCTTCTAGGCAACTTGGGGTTTCTCAGCCCTCGCCACACGCAGATCCGGGGCGGCGGGGTGGGCGGGAGGGCATGTGCAGTCCCGTGCGAGAGTTACTCCAGTGTAGACCTTTGCACGTCAAGGGAGGGAACCCTCCCCGAGAGGAGACGGGAGTGTGGGCTTCAAGGTGCCACTGGACTCCCGTCCCGGCTTCCTTGGGCTGACACCTGGAATTCCCTGCAGAGGACGGCAGGCTTGTAGTTAAGGGAGTGTTTGGTAAGGCGTCTTCCCAGGTTAGTCCCACCCCACCCCCGCCTCGAAAAAGCAGTGGGTGAATAGAAGAGGCAGGCTCTTTGGGTTGACTTCTGCTCCCTGCAAACTGTACACCAATGCTCCGTCTAAGCCCTGGAGTCTTGTGAGAATTTTTTTTTCTTTGTGAGTGACTGGCATTAGAAGTTGTGAGCAAAGTGCATGAATGACTCTGCTCTGGAGCCATCCTCCCTGAGCTAAGACAAAAATGTGTGATCTGGAGGCTAAAAAACTGTGAGCTGGCTCACACTAACTCAGCTTAGAGGAAACTCTGCTGTACACCCCCTGAGTTGGCTGCTGTGTAATGTATAGAGTGGCCCTACATCCTCTGGGGATCGTGAAAGGGCTAGAAGAAATGAATTGGAGGCTTGTGGCTTTAAAGATGTTATTCTCTTAGAATAAGACTTGTTAAGCATTTAAGGTGCTAACAGACTAACAGTTTTTTACTTTATTTCTATCCTGTGTTTCTCTAGTGTGGCTTACATTGTTCTCCTCTCGTCTGTTTTATCCACACAACAACCTTGGGAGGTAGGTTAGGCTGGAAGTGCGTGACTGTCCCAAGGTCACCCAGCAGGCTTCCATGGCAGAGTGGGGATTTGAACCTGAGTTTCCAGGATCTTAGACTGATACTTTAACCATGACATCACACTGGCTCTCTAGCAAGGGCTAATTTCAGACACATTGGATAATGCACTTTCAGTGTGCTTTAGCAATCCTTATCAGCTGGGTTTTCCTGTGCAAAACAGGAGACATCTACTTGCAAACAATTGCTAAAATGCATTGAAAGTGCATTATCCAACGGGTGTGACCCAGGTGTAAGTTTCCTGTTGTTAAAAACTCCCCTAGAATCATCTTTTAAGATCAGCTAAGAAGGTCAGATATGATCAAGAAATAGAAAGTTTTTAAATAGTATCATATTCCTTGGGATATGCCACATATGGATGCATTTTTGCACAGGCTGTGTATCCCCCTGCCCCCTGGACATTATATGGAGGTATGCTCCAACTGACTTCCACAGAACTTACTCTGCCAGTGTGGTGTAGTGCTTAGTGTCACACTAGGACTTGGGAGAGCCAGGTTCAAATTCTCACTCTGCCATGGAAGCTTACTGGATGACCTTGGATTGGTTATTCCCACACGGACTTGCCTACCTCACAGGGCTGTTGTGAGGGTAAAATGGGGGAAGTGGGAAACGACGGACGCTGCCCTGAAATCTTTGGAGAAATACATAAATTGGCGTAACATGTTCAGAACCTGTGCTTTAATGTTCAGGTAATGTTCTCTTCTCCGCGCATCTGGGCCTGATAATCTCTGGGTATAAACTGGTGTGGGCAAACTGTATTAGGAGTCAGACGGGACAGAAAATACTATAGTGCTGGGGTGTCAAACATAAGGCCCGGGGGCTGGAACTGGCCGGTCCAGGGCTCTTATGTGGCCTCTGATTGCAGCTTCAGCGTGGAGGAACAGCCTCGTCTGCAGCAATCAAGCAGCATGGGTCTCCAGTCTGCCCACGTGGGTTTTCCTTTGCACCCCCTCCCAGCCCATGAGGCCTTGCAATGAGGATACAACAACTAGAAGCTTGCCAGCTGCTGTCCTTTATACAGTTTATATTTCCGGTACCTGGCATTACGTTTTATGGCACACATGGCTCGGCCTGACAAAGTGCCATCTGTGTCAGATCCAGCCCTTGTAACAGATGAGTTTGACACCTCTGCTATAGTGATCCCGGGAGGTGTTGTCTGTTTTCCTCGTGGCAACCTGTTTCTCGCGTTCCCTTGAGATCATGCCCAGCCAAAGCTCCTGGCTGCTTCTTTGGCAGAAAGCCACCTCGTATGAACAGGATCTGACTGCTGTCAAAATCCTGCTTGGTGATTTGTTTAGGGAAGCCTCTGTTTGCGTCCCCGTCTTGAGCGTGCAAAGAGCAGGTCTCTCATCTTGAGTCTTGTGTGTGTGTGTGTTTGTGCTGCATCATTTGAAATGCAGTGCGTCTCTCTCTCTCTCTTTCCCCCCTCTTGTTTTTTAAAAGGGCGGGCCAAGTTAATTATCACCCGGGTATTTGTGTACAGATAAATTAGGCTGTCTCGCCAGTAGAGCACAGTTGCTAACTTCCTACTTCAGAGCCAATCGCGTTTTGGAATAGTCGGAAACCTTTGTACCAAAGGGATGTGCTCTTCCAAAAGTGTGAGTTGATTTGGAGGTCACAGGAGCTGAACAAAGCGCGCACACAGAGCAGTTGTCTACGGGAAACAGATTAAGTGCCGGAGATCCAGCGTGGTGGTCAGAGGGAAGGACGAGTCCTAGGTTTGAATCCCCCCCCCCTTACTTGTCAGGAACAATTCACTGGCATTCTCTCAGCCCAGCCGAACTCACAGGGTTATTGCGAGGATGAAATGGAGAAGGGGGAAACCGTGTTTGCGGCCATGAAGTCCTTTGAGGAAAGGCAGGGTAACAGTGCAGTCAGTACATTTCTGAGCTGCGTTATAATGGATTGGAGAGCTTCCCCCCTCCCATAACACCAGACCCCCCCCCCCAGTAGAACAAATTTAGAGCCCAGTGGCACCTTTAAGACCAACAAAGCTTTGTTCAAGGTATGAGATTTGGTGTGCAAGGTTCATGTTTTCCAAATACATTGGAATGGTAGATGAGGTTCTAAACTTACAGACAGGGACTTAACAGCAAATTAACATGTAACCCAATGCTCCCTCTTAAAACTGTGGAGTCTTGTGAGCAAAAATTCTACTTTGTGAGCTACCGGCCGTAAAGTTGTGAGCAAGCAGTTTGGCTGCTGCATAAATTAGTTTGCTCTGGAGCCATCCTTCCTGAGCGAAGATAAAAATGTGTGAGCCAGAGGCTAAAAAACTGTGAGCTAGCCCATACTAACTCAGCTTAGAGGGAATGCTGCATGCAACACGGTGATGTTTAAGTTATGTGTTAAATAGTGGGGGTACCGTGGATGAATAGACCACAAGCCTAGTGACCAGTTCTACTTTATTAGTGATTTCCGCAAGCACAAGACAAGACTCCAGAGCCTCAGCTCTGTTAAATAGCATGCAGTTGCCGCACCCAAACACACCCCACTCCCAGTGGTAGACTATTTACATAACAGTACTGCTAGATTGGGGAGCTGTGGTGGCTCAAGTGGTTAAGACACTGAACTGCAGGCTGTGGAAGGTCAGTAGTTCAGCAGTTCAAGACCCGGGTGCCGCATGACGGGGTGAGCTCCTGTCTCTAGTTCCAGCTCCTGCCAACCTAGCAGTTCGAAAGCAAGAAATTGCAAGTAGATAAATAGGTACCACTCCGGTGGGAAGGTAACAGCGTTCCGTGCGCCTTGGTGTTTAGTCATGCCGGCCACATGACCACGGAAATGTCTTCGGACAGCGCTGGCTCTTCGGCTTTGAAACGGAGATGAGCACCGCAACCCTAGAGTCGGATTCGACTGGCTTTCGAGCAAGGGAACCTTTACCTTTACCTAAATAGGTACCACTTTGGTGGGAAGGTAACAGCGTTCCGTGCGCCTTGGTGTTTAGTCATGCCGGCCACATGACCACGGAAACGTCTTCAGACAGCGCTGGCTCTTCGGCTTTGAAACGGAGATGAGCACCGCAACCCTAGAGTCGGATTCGACTGGCTTTCGAGCAAGGGAACCTTTACCTTTACCTTTTACTGCTAGATTGAGAGTCCCTTGGACTGCAAGGAGATTGAATCAGTCCATCCTGAAAGAAACCCACCCTGACTGTTCCCTGGAAGGCCAGAGACTGAAGCTGAAGCTCAGATACTTTGGCCACCAAATGAGAAGGGAGCACTCCCTGGAGAAGACCCTGATGCTGGGAAAGACTGAAGGTCAAAGAAGAAGGGGATGGCAAGGGATGAGGTGGTGAGACAGTGTCATCAATGCAACGAACATGAAATTAAGCAAACTCCAGAGCACTGCGGAAGGCAGGAGAGTCTGGCGTGATGTGGTCCATGGGGTCGCGAAGAGTTGGACTCGACTGTGCAGCTGAACAACTACTACTACTATTAGATCAGTTACTTTCAGAATCCAGCTATTGTTCTTATGCTTCAAGCTCAGCTAGTCTCTGGGGTGATTCAGTCAGGAATGATTCAGTCCCAATACATAACATTATGCAAAGCAAAAAACTAAATCACAAGGTTATAAAGTCAACTTGTTATTTAAGTTTTTCACTTTGCATAACTTAAACATCATCATGTTACATGTTGATTTGCTGTTAAGTCCCTGGTCTATAAGTTTAGAACCTCACCTACCATTCCGGTGTATTTGAAACAGTGTGCCTTGCGCATGAAAGCTCATGCCTTGAATAAACCTTTCTTGGTCTTAAGGGCTCTAAATTTGTTCTACTGCTTCAGACCAACGCGGCTGACCGTCTGGAACTAGACCCTCAGGACACCCATTGAAGTTCATGGGCAATAGGTTCCGGACAGACCAAAGGAAATGCATCTTTACTCAGAGTAATTAAATTGTGGAAATCATTGCCGGTGGAAGCGAGGATGGCCTTTAGCAGAGCTGCCTTTAAAAGTGGGTTAGATTCATGGGGTTTATCAGTGGTTTCTAGGCCATGGTGACTAAAGGGAACTTCCAGATTTAGAGGCAGTGAGCCTGGCCCGAGATCACTCCGCCAGCTGCATATCCATGCAGGTGTTTGAACTGGGGTCTCTTACGATTCATATCTGATGGTTTATCCACCCAGGTGTTGTTGACAGCTCTCTGGCATAAATGCAAAATTGCTAATACTAATAATTTAAAAATATCATTATTAATTATTATTGCAAAATTGCTTTCTGTGTACCCCAGTGAAGATATGCACACAGCAGCCACATCAGGTTGATAAGGAAAGCTTGCTCGCCCAGGATAAGAGCTCTGTTTCTTAGAAGTCCAGTCTATTTACATCTTGCACTTTCCGCTGCGTTATGACAAATACCAGAGTTCAGATGATAACCACATGGCGTTCTCAGCTGTGAACGGTGGTGTACATGCATTCAGATGCCCACGCTTCGCTGCAAAGCGCACAGAAGCAGCCAATGGAAGGGGGAAAGGATTGAGCATTTTATTCCATGCGTATGGTACAGAATCCTGTCTGTCTGAAATATAAGCACACTGCGCCACTGTAAGTATATTCGGCTGTCGAAAGCTGACTGCTTCTAATGTGAGAACCACGGCATAATGTTTTCTGCTCATTGTGTGCTTGCAGGATAGGGCCGTTTACTGGGAGTGGTTGTTTCAAGAATTCAGTTCATAAGAATTGTCTTTCGTTCCATCTGGGAAAGAAAATATGGGTATGATTTAATCGTGTAGTTGGTTTGGTTTAAGGACATGTGTATGGGGTGGGGGCAGCTAATTCTCTTTGGAGAAAGGATCTATGTCAACACAGGCATTTGGGACTGTTTTAGAGCAATGAATTTGCACACCAGCTCGAATAGGGAATTCACTTAGAGATCCTTTTGGGCGTTCAAACCATTGGGTCGTAGCTTGCATGTTTCTAAGGAAAAATGCTCTTTTCCACTGAGTTATGTGCTGTGTTCTAAAAATTATGGGTTTCATGCCCTGAATCTTTAGAGAAAATGAACTCCCAACAACTGGGTTGGAAAAGAATCTGTGATTTTGGAGAGCTGCTCTCCAGGATCCTGCTGAGATAAATGGACCGGCGTCCTCACTGTATAAAGTGGCTTCGTAAATTGCTAACTCTTTAGAAGCATTTACTTGAGAGATTTTGCAGAGTTTTGGAAAGTTCCTTTTCAGCTGGACAACAGAAGCAGCCGATTTTGTCTTCCCCCTTCCTTTTGGGGTTGCCAACAGGCCTGGAGAAAAATGTCCAGTCCGTTTCATAGAGGCTCAATGTGTGGCAATGGTGTAGTGGTTAAGTGTGTGGGCTTCAACCTGGGAGAACCAGGCTTGATTCCCCACTCCTCCTCCACATGCAGCTGCTGGTGTGACCTTGGGCCAGTCATAAGTTCTTTCAGAGCTGTTCTCTCAAGGGCAATTCTCCAGAGAGTTCTCTCAGCCCCACCTAACCTCACCAGGTGTCTGTTGTGGGGAGGGGAGGGGAAAGGGATTGTAAGCTGCTCTGAGACTCCTTTGGGTAGTGAAGGGTGGGGTATAAACCCAATCTCCTCTTCTCCAGTTGGTACTTTTTGTGGCAAGGAGGGTAAATAGTATCCCCTGGTTAAAAACAAAACCAAAAGAAAGAATATCTCCCAGCAAGCCTCTGTTAAAGGGGCAGGCCATTCTTTCCCTCCTCCAGGCCTGTTGTCAGCCCTCACTTGGTTCTCTCATACAGTCTTTCAGCCTAGAGCACACTGTCGCTGCGCATCATCAAAATAAGTTGTCGTGCCTGTCGGTGCCAATGTAAAACGTGCTGCATCTTTTTTCCCAGCCCCAGCTGTGGGTCCGCCAGCCAAATTTGACGCTTTCAGATTGCAGGCCGGTGCTAGTGCATCTGCAATGCTTCCAGAGGGCCACTGCAGTGCTGGAACGATGCCATAGTTTGGGATGTGCTAGAGCAGCGCCTACTATGTGCTGTCCTATGTGTACATGCGCTGGCAAAGCTACCTGTCCTTAAATATGCTTACATGCAAGAGTATCCCATTGACTTCAGTGGAACTCTATCACATTTAGGACGGCGCTTGCCTCTTTGAGGGCTTTTTGTTTTAAAGCATAACTCAGCCTTCTTTATGTGTCAGACTTCTTCTTCTTACTTCCAAATCCTTCAAAGTGGGGAAGGCAGGGTGTTCTAACTGTCACATGCATAAGCAAGCCTTTC
The DNA here is from genome assembly GCA_029375565.1 of Gekko gecko. Taxonomy (NCBI): domain Eukaryota; kingdom Metazoa; phylum Chordata; class Lepidosauria; order Squamata; family Gekkonidae; genus Gekko; species Gekko gecko. Next base: position 227,335,222 of record JAPDNY010000003.1, read on the forward strand.
ATAAAACATTCAGGCTTTTTTTTTTTCTCTGTATCTGATTCAACAATTTCCGTCATGCCTGCTCTTTAGCAGTCTCTGACCTCTTCTGCATCCCCCTTTAGAGACGCTGTGTTTAAATATGGTTGTACAAGGCCTGATAATGTGCACAGCAGCGGGAATGAAATGCTAGAGCGATGAGGAAGCGGAATGGAATGTATCACTTCCGATAGCAAGGGGGCGTTTGTGTATGAGCGACTTTGAATGCTTTCTCCACACTGAAAGGCTTTTGGCATGAGGGAAACTAGCATGTTGCAGAGAGGGCTTTCTCATCCTGATGTGCTAGCTTTCTGCATGAGGAGGGGAACAGAGAAATTCAGGGTCGTTGGTCGGAGCGGAAAATAGTGAATACTTGAGACGACTTCAGATTGTTAAAGCCACAAGTGCCAAAGCAGTATTTACAGCTGAACATCAAGAAGTCAAAAGTAATGACTACTGGGGAATTACATCACTTGAAGAAGAAGAAAAGATTGGATTTATGCCCCGCTCTTCACTACCTGAAGGAGTCTCAGAGCAGCTTACGATCTCCTTTCCCTTCCCCTCCCCACAGCAGACACCCTGTGAGGTAGGTGGGGCTGAGAGAACTCTTTCAAGGAATGCTGTTGAGAGAACAGCTCTGAAAGAACTTGTAACCAACCCAAGGTCACACCAGCAGCTGCATGTGGAGGAGGAGTGGGGAATCAAACCCGGTTCTCGCAGATTAGAGTCCGCTCTCCTAACCACTACACCAAACTGGCTCACTTTAAGATTGATGATAAAGAAATGGAAATCGAGATTTTCTGTTCCTCGGCCCCATCATCAACTAAAAGGGAAGGCTGCACACAAGACATCACAAACTGGGGAGGGCGGCCAGGAAGGAGGTAGAAAAGATCCTTAAGTGTAAGGAAGTGTCATCAAGATCAAGTTAATTCATACCATATTATTTCCCATTACTAAGTATGGGTATGAAAGTTGGACAGTGAAGAAAGGTGACAGGAGGAAAGTTGATTAATTTGAAATGTAATGTTGAAGGAGTGTTTTACGGATAGCATGGACTGCCCAAAAGACAAATTTGGGGAGGGGAGGGGACTCATTGGGGTATATAATGCCATAGAGTCCATCCTCCAACGCAGCCATTTTCTCCAGGGAAGCTGCTCTCTGTAGTTTGGAGGTCACATGTAATTTTGGGAGATCTCCAGGCCCCACCTGGAGGTTGGCAACTCTGTCCACTCTCCACCTCATGTACCTCATAGGGTTGTTTTGCGGCTCAAGTGGAAGACGGGAGAACAACGTTGTAAGCGGCTTTGAGTCTTTTGGGGAGAAAAGCCAGGTATAAACATCTAAATAAATAAATGGAACCTTCATGTCTCAAAGTGGGACACGTGGGAATCCTAGTTATGGGGGAGATACTCAGGGCGGCTTTGGCCTGCATGCCTGGCTTGTGAACTTTTGAGAGGTATTTGGTCAGTCACTCGGGGTTGTGGGGAGTAGATGCCAAGTAGACGGACCATTTCCAAGGCAAGAGGACCAGTTTGGTGTAGTGGTTAGGAGCACGGACTCTAATCTGAGAGAACCGGGTTTGATTCCCCACTCCTCCTCCACATGCAGCTGCTGGTGTGACCTTGGGTCAGTCACAAGTTCTCTCAGCTGTTCTTTCATGAGCATTCCTTGAAAGAGCTCTCTCAGCCCCACCTACCTCACAGGGTGTCTGTTGTGGGGAGGGGGAAAGGAGATTGTGAACTGCTCTGAAACTCCTTTGGGTAGTGAAGGGCAGGGTATAAATCCAATCTCTTCTTCTTGATTTGATCCAACCAGGTTGTTTTTCTGCTTTTCTGTGGAGGGATCATGTGATGGATACACACCAGTCTGGCTGTGTTGGGTTTTAGAGGGCCTTTGACGAAGCCACATGAATATGGACAGTTATGTTCCACTCTGTCCCATCAGGAGCCAGTCTTCCTTCCCAAGGTAGTGACCTAAAATGAAGTCACCATTTTGGAAATGTACCCTCCACCCCTGGATGGGTAAATGCAAGCATAAAATGAGTGTTCAACCTGCTTTCACTTGAGTGGCCTTTAGTCATCTCATACCAGAACTGTGTCAGTGTGTAACATGCTAATAATGGCCTTTATACCATATAGATTACTTTTTAGAGTCAATCTCTCTACTTTCTTTAAGAAAACAGGCTTCTGGAGATACTAATAATCACTTGGAAGACCTGACTTTTCTGAAAGAGACGTGGGCAGAAAGAATGCAGACAGCAAGGTGACCCCGTCGTGTTTCCAAGGCAAGAGACATTCTGAGGTAGTTTGCGATTGCCTTCCTATGCATAGTGACCCTGGACTTCCTTGGTGGTCTCCCATCCAAATACTAACCAGGGCCAACCCTGCTTAGCTTCCAAGGCTTCACAAGGTTGGACTAGCCTGGGCTATCCTGCAGGAAGGTAGTCCTGGCTCTTCAGTGGTACAGTCTAGGATTCTTGTTGCCTCAAGTCTATGATCTCATTCTATGTAACCGGATCTGACGTGGAACTATAAACATTAGTATATGGTCTTCCGTGGTCACTGTTTTGTTCAGATTGAGTTGGTGGCTCCAGCGCATGCAGCACTGGCACACCACTGTGACATGTTACCAGACCACAGATCTATGGGATGTGAATGTTGTATGCGTTGGCACGAGCAATGCAAAGGAAATGTGATTGAAAGCACAGATCCTTTTAATTTTCTGGCGTTACATTCAAGCCTGTAAATTTTCTCTTAATAGCAGTAGTAAAAACTGCAATAGAAGTGACTGAGTTTGCTGGTACCCATTGCCCCTTTCAGCTGCGTCGTTGCTTGGACTGTACAGGTTCACGCACTCGGCAAGCGTCTGTTGCATTTCCTTATCTGGATCTCCTGCTTATCTGAACTGTGTGTTTCCAATGCAGCTGTGTGCCATTCCCGTATGCAAACTCTTTCCCCCGCTTTATCTGAAGTATCTGATCTATTTCTGGGTGTTTTTCCAGATAACGATCGGCAGCTGGATTTTTCCGGGGGCCAAACCTATCCCTCTTTCAGTCCTACGTGGCTCCGCTCAGTGGTTAGCCCGGAGGGGTATACGAAGGGCGTGGGGGCTTGGGCGAAGAGACTTGTTGAGGAGCCTGAGCTCACACAAAGTGGCTGTCCCATAAAACTAGTTGTTGACCTCGGGGGGGGGGGGTGGGTTGTACCTTCATAATCAAGCCTCTCAAACTAATGGTCCACAGGTCTTGTGTTTGTTTAGTAGATCTTGTGCAGTTCATCTGTGGTCTGAAAGACAGACAAAAGCAACCAATTGTTGTGAATCTGGCTTGCCTGGTCGCCTGTTGGGTGAGCTGGAATTGCTGTAGGTGACCAGATGCAAATGGCTGTTTGTACGCCTTGTTACGATGGAAAGAAAATCTTTAAAACCCAGTGTTTTTTACCCATGTGCCTTTTCATGTTGTAGTTTAGCCAGTGGGGTATAGTGGTTAAGAGCTGTGGACTCCTTATCTGGAGAAATGAATTTGATTCCCCATTTCTCCTCCACATAAAGCCTGCTGGGTGACCTTGGGCCAGTCCCAGTTCTCTTAGAACTCTCTCAGTCCTACCTGCCTCACATAGTGCCTGTTGTGAGGCGATTAAGGGAAGGTGATTGTAAGCCACTTTGAGACTCCGTAGAGAAAAGCGGGGTACAAAAACCGACTCCTCTTCTTCTCCTACACTAGGCATGTTTGAGGGGGGACTTTCCCCCTTCCCGCCTAGGAAGCTACATTAATTACCATGTTTAATTGATGGGGTTTTGATAGCTTCAACCGGCAGAACAATCCGGTGGTTCCAATTAAGCTTGGCTTTCACAAATGCCGGCCTCCCGAGACTCGTATAGTATCTGCGAACAGGAGCCGAAGCTTCTGTTAGTTAATGCTTACTCGGTTGTGGAGCTGTGCCCATGGTTGTAGGGTAGAGACAGGCCTTCCCTTCCTCCCAGAATGCTATCCCTTGGGGTCTAGGGAATCCTCTGTTCTGTACTGGTCAAGCAGGGAGGCTCAAAAGGTTTATCTCTTTCCTCTGCTGTGTGGAAGTCTCGGTCGGGGCATATAAAAAGAGGCCATGCCCCGCCGTTTGGTGTAGATTGCTGAAATGACTGTCATTCTGCTGTAGGGATGCCAATCTCCAGGGGGGACCTGGGGATCCCCTGGAATTACAGCTCTTCTCCAGACTGCAGAGATCAGTTCCCGTGGAGAAAATGGCTGCTTTGGAGGGTGAACTCTATGGGCATTGTGCCCCGCTGAGGTCCCTGTCCTCCCCAGGCTCCATCCCCAAACCTCCAGGAGTTTCCCAGCGTGGATCTTGCAACCATCCCACCCATGCCCTGCCAGTGACAGGGGGGACCTGGCAAGTCTATTCTGCCCTGACCTACCTTGCAGGGTTACTGTGTGGAATAACCCTTTCATCTGTGTCATCCTCAGTTCTTAAAATAATATTTACAGCCTACCATTCTCAGTGAGATTCAAAGTGGATTACATGATTTAAGGCAATGCAGTTAGATAGTACAAGAGGTGTAATAAACCATGCAAGGGGGCTAAGATTACAGAAATCAAAGGTGCTGCGGAAAACAGAGATGCTGTGTGAAACTGTCAGATATGATCTATCAAGGAGATTTCATGAAGGATAGGTCTGTCAGTGGCTACTAGCCGTGGTGACTGAGAGGAACCTCCCCGTTCAGATGCACTAATCCTCTGACTTCCAGAGCCAGGAGGCAACATCAGGGGAAGGCCTCGACCTCTGTGCCCTGTGGTTGGCCCTCCAGAGGAACTGGTTGGCCACTGTGTGAGGCAGGATGCTGGACTAGATGGACCACTGTTCTGTTCCAGCAGGGCTCTTTTCATGTTCTTATATTATCATGCAATACAGAAAAATGTAATCGCAAAGATAGGAAATGCAGTAAGAACAGGAGAATACATACCATACACGGCGGCATAGACTACAGTTCCCTTTATAAAAAGTGCCTTTCTGAACCATTCCATTATACTACACCTCTGTTATCTTTATGCCTTGACCCCTGAATAGCCTAAGCTAGCCCAGTCTCATCAGATCTCCGAAGCTAATCAGAGTTGGCCCTGGTTAGTATTTGGATAGGAGACCACCAAGGAAGTCCAAGGTCACTACGCAGAGACAAGCAGCCTCTGAACATCTCTTGCCAGCTTGGTGTAGTGGTGAAGTGTGCGGACTAATCTGGGAGAACTGGGTTTGATTCCCCACTCCTCCACTTGCACCTGGCTGGATGCCCTTGGGCAAGCCGTAGTTCTGATACGAGCTGTTCTTGAAAAAGAGCAGTTTCTGTCAAGAGCTCTCGCAGTCCCACCTACCTCACAGGGTGTCTGTTGTGGGGAGGGGGAGGGAAAGGAGTTTGTAAGCCGCTCTGAGACATCTTTGGGTAGTGAAGGGCAGGGTATAAATCCAATCTCTTCTTCTGCCTTGAAACCCTAAGGGGTCACCATAGGTCAGCTGTGTCTTAATGGGGAGGGAATCTTTATAAAAATGCCCTCCTGAGTAATTTTGTTCACAAAGTGGGATCTCAGAGGAGTTACAGCTTGTGGGGGTGGGAATGTGCCTTGCTTGGCACATTAAAAGTCCCAGATATCTCCTCTTAAAAGGGGTTTCAGGACCAACATCTGCAAGAAGCAGAGGGGCCATGAATGGGGATGGGGTCTTCCATTTGTAAGGTAAAAACAGTTGTGGAAGGTGGAACTGTTTTGGATCAGAGTTGCAGAGTAGGGGACCTGGGGGTGGTATTTTAACCCTCACATCTGTCAGTTTTCTTGATGTAAAGAGGTTCCTTCCAGAGGTGTTTGTTTTATGGAAGAAAATGAGTTGTTGCTGCTGTTGCTAACTACCCTCTCCAGAAGGGCTCGGGTCAGTGTACAACAATGAGTGAACATACAATAATTTTAAAAACATAAATAACAATTACAATAAAATCAATAAGATAATGTATACCAAATGATCAATGATGAACTGAATGGATACCCCATGATTCTTTCCCATGCAGTGATTTTGGAGGGGATCAACGGATAAGCAGGCTTTTAATAAGAACATAAGAGAAGCCAATGTTGGATCAGGCCAGTGGCCCGGCCAGTCGAACACTGTCACACAGTGGCCAAAAATACCTGGTGCCATCAGGAGATCCAGTGAGATAAAAGAAGGAATCCCACTACCAGAGACTTCAAGCATTTTTATTGGGTTTCTAAATTTGAATAGAGTGTAACGGTTATAGGCACTTACACATAATAACAATATGTTATTAATATTTTTAAAAATGTAAAATAATTATAACCTCCCCCCAGCTCAAACTGACTTCACTGTGTGTTCAGGACTAGATCTATTTCAAATCCGGGAAATATCAGTCACATTTTCCCGAAGGGGCATATGAAATCTGAGAGTGTAAAAACTTTCTTGCTGGATCAGGCCAGAGGGTTTTCTAGGCTATATTAAATGCACTTCGGGACTTTTGAGATTGAGTAGAAGGCACTGGTCCAGATCTGGATGGCCCAGGCTGCTCAGATCTTGGAAGCTAGGTAGGGTTGGCCCTGTTTAGTATTTGGATGGGAGACCACCAAGGAATACCAGGGTTGCCACAGGCAGGCAACGACAAACCCCCCTGTTCATCTCTTGCCTTGAAAATCCTATGGGGTTGCTATAAGTCGGTTATGACAAAATGACACTTGGTTGTGTGGCCAGTAACACAATTACTGTCATGGAGGGCTGGGCCAGCCACAAAATGGCAGGAACAGCTCTTTGGTCTGGGGAAGAGATGCCTTTTGGTTCCATTTTATAAACAGAAGGGTTTGCCCCTATGTGGCCACAGAGAATTACCCAGACACATATAAAAAGATTTCTACGGCTGTGCTCAGAGCTGTGACGGGCCTGCTCTGAATAAGCTCAGTACTTGGCTAGACCCTCAGCTGCCCTTGTTTCTCCTGGGGACTCAAAGCAGATTACACAGTGTCAGTCTATGTGATCCATAGGATGAGACCTAGGGATGCTGGGATGCAGGTGGGACCTGGAGATCCCCTGAGATTACAGCTCATATCCAGACTACAGAGATCAATTCCCCTGGAGAAAATGGCTGCTTCGGAGGGTGGGCTCTGTGGCGTTGTACCCCACTGAGGTCCCTCTTTACCTCAGGCTCCTTCCCCAAATATCCAGGAGTTTGCTAACCCGGATCTGGCAACCCAGTGCCGCCATCTCCCAGCGGTGGCCAGGGCAGATCTGGCAACCCTAGCACATCTAAGAAGTGACGTCCTGAGGTAGGACTATGATTACAGGAATATGAAAGAAGCATAGAATATTAGACATGGTACCGACAGGGCTGTTTTTGGGCAGGAACGCACAGGAACGGAATTCCGGCTGGCTCCTGAGTGGGCCAGACCCAGCAGGAACTCATTAGCATAATAGGCCACACCCAACAGTAGAAACTCCTTAGGATTGGCTACATTTGGGGTTTGTGCAAAGGAGTTCCTGCTCCAAAAAAGGCCCTGGGTTTTGACAACAAACAAGGTAAACAGAATAAGAAGCAAAAGGTGGGTGTGGCTGGATGACCACACTTCTGGTGGCATGGGGCTGAGGCCTAATATGCTAATGAGCTGTGCTGTCAGGATGTGGCCTAATATGCTAATGAGTTTTTGCTGATGGGTGTGGCCCATTATCTTAATGAGTTCCTGCTAGGCTTTTTCTACAAAAAAAGCCCTGGGTACCGACATGGTACCTCTTCCCGTATGCGCCCTGAAGAGCGTTACACTCTATGGCCCATCATCTCCTCGTTGTCCCTGGCCTAAAGGACGTCCATCCTGCCTTGAACAGGCCAGGGCTTTTTCCGCCTGGCCCCTGCCTTGTGGAACAAGCTCCCTGTCGAGATCAGGGCCCTGCAGGAACTTCTTCAATTCTGCAGGGTCTGCAAGAGGGAGCTGTTCTGCCAGGCTTTTGGCTGAGGCAGTGGGTGTCCGTGTATGGCCTCCCTGAGGTTGTTGTCACCCACCTACCAACCCAAACACTCTGCCAGGAACCTCTCACAGCCAGTCGACTTTGTTTGAACTGTGACCTTGCTTTTAATGTGTGTTACTGTGTTTTAAAATTTTAACTGTATTTATTGTATTATTGACATGAGGTCACCCGCCCTGAGCCTGCTTGCGAGATGGGCGGGCTATAAATACAAATAATACAAATAAATAATATCAGGAGAAAGTAATACAGCGGCAGCAGGGTAATAATATAACAAGTCCAATAATGCATACCACGCACAGTGGCATTGACTTTTATAATGGTGCCTTCCTGAACTGTCCCCTTATAATATGGCCCTACTATCTTTAGCTGCGGTGGCTCAAGTGGTTAAGACGCTAAACTGCAGGCTGTGGAAGGTCAGTAGTTCAGCAATTCAAGACCCGAGAGTGCCGCATGACGGAGTGAGCTCCCGTCTCTAGTTCCAGCTCCTGCCAACCTAGCAGTTTGAAAGCAAGAAATTGCAAGTAGATAAATAGGTACCACTTCGGTGGGAAGGTAACAGCGTTCCGTGCGCCTTGGTGTTTAGTCACGCCCGCCACATGACCACGGAAACGTCTTCGAACAGCGCTGGCTCTTCGGCTTTGAAACAGAGGTGAGCACCGCAACCCTAGAGTCGGATTTGACTGGCTTTCGAGCAAGGGAACCTTTACCTTTACTTACTATCTTTATAGAAATGCTCTCCTGAAGAATTCAGTTTTAGGTAGTCTGCGGAAAGCCAGGAGATCGGGACCCTTCTTGACCTCCTCAGGCAGGCTATTGCACAAGTTAAGGGCCACAACAGGGAACCCATGTGTTCAGGCAGTTGTTGGCCTGCAGAAGGCCTTGCTCTGATGAGCGAAGCTAGCGTGGCGGAATATAGGGGGAGAGGCCACCTTTTCTGTTTCCAGAATCTTGTGGGTAAAACCCAAAGGAACTGTAACGGGATGGGGACAGGGGGCTTCAGGTCTCCCTTTATCAGCAAGTGGGCACCTTATCAGCAAGAGGTTGGTTAGGCTGAGAGTGTGTGACTGGCCCAAGGTCACCCAGCAAGCTTCTGTGGCAGACTGATTCAAAACTGGGTTGCCCTGGTTTCAGTCTTGAAGCTTTAACCACCATATAATGCTGACTTTCACCAATGGACCTGTCCTCCACTGATTTAAAAGTTGAACAGTGTGACTTAGAAGGGCCAATAGTCCATCTAGTCCAGCATCCTGTCTGGTTGGCCAACAACACAGCACAGAGGCTGAGGCCTTCCCCTGATGTTGCCTCCTGGCTCTGGGATTTAGAGGATTAGTGCCTCTGAATTTGGAGGTTCCCCTCAGTCACCATGGCTAGGAGCCACTGATAGACTTATCCTCCATAAATCTATCTAACCCTCCTTTTAAAGCTGTTTATTCCTGTGGTCGTCACTACATCCTCTGGCAGTGAAGTCCACATTTTAATCACTCTCCTGTCTCTCACAGTGGCCAACTAGTTCCTCTGAAGGGCCAGCAACAGGGCCTAGAGGACAAGGCCTTCCCCTGATGTTGCCTTCTGGCTCTGGGATTCGGAGGATTAGTGTCTCTGAATGTGGAGGTTCCCCTTAGCCGCCATGGCTAGTAGCCACTGATAGACCTATCCTCTGTGAATCTGTCTTCAGGTAGTAGGTGTTGGGAAGGCCCTTTCTTTGGCTACAGCCTAAGTACAGAATATTGAGTCAGCCAATGCACAGCTCTGACTCTGTTTTGGCAACTTCAGCTACAGGAACATAGATCTAGGGTAAAAAAGAATGGGGGAAAATGGTTCTATTAGGATAATTTTAAGGAAAACAGTCATTTATCTGCAACTAGTGAGGCGACAGTACTGATGCCAGTAATAATAGTTTGCTCTGTAATTGTCTGTTTATTGTGTTGTATAATATGCCGCTAATTGTACTACTTGCAGCCAAAAGATCTGATTGCTTACCTGTGTGTTCGTGTTCGTTCTCTCTCTCTCTCTCTCTCTCTCTCTCTCTCTCTCTCTCTCTCTCTCTCTCTCTGATCTTCCCTTTAAAAAGGAGATTTAGTGACAGTGAAATAGAAAGAGACAATCTGATTGGAAGATTACAGAGAAAGCATTGTGAATCTTATCAATAATTGTTTTAACGCATAGTAGTTAAAATGTTGCCAGTTTTGGTTTTGGGTTCAAATTTGCGACGTCTGGAGCA